>JAEUYN010001805.1:0-191048 GCA_018257835.1 Euura lappo
CAGTTGTAGTCGGTGCGACAGTCGTCGTTGCTGCTTCAGTTGTGGTCGGTGCGACAGTTGTCGTTGCTGCTTCACTTGTGGTCGGTGCAACAGTCGTCGTTGCTGCGACAGTTGTAGTCGGTGCGACAGTCGTCGTTGCTGCTTCAGTTGTGGTCGGTGCGACAGTTTTCGTTGCTGCTTCACTTGTGGTCGGTGCGACAGTCGTCGTTGCTGCGACAGTTGTAGTCGGCGCGACTGTTGTAGTTGCTGCTACAGTTGTTGTGGTCACATCCGCACTAGTTGTAGTGGTTGGAGTTATTGTAGTTGTTTGACTGTTAACGGTGCACGCAAATGTTGCGAAGCACGCGATCAACTATTTGGAATAAAATACAATTTTTTAATATTCAATAACTCAGAGTTCGGAGGGATGTAGAATTGAGATTGACTACGTACGAGTAGAGTAACCGCTTTTTTTCCCATATCGACATGTGTTGCTGAACTTTAAGCGAATGATCCTTCGACCAGATGAACGCACCGCTTTATATCAGCTCTTAGTCAGGATATGATATCAACGAAGCGTTTATTACACCAATAAGGTGTAATTCTCGTACGATTATGAGATCCGGAAGTTTTAATTGCATTATTTTGTCTGTAGTTGAATTGATAACAATATTTCATGCCTCTTTATCGACCTCGACGAACTTTTCCAAGCACATAAAATGAATCATATACGTTTCAGCGCATTCGTCTATCACGTTTACAGAATAAAATCCCCTCGAGCTTTCGAGTCGTAGACAGATGCAAAATTCTTGCGATTCTGTATTCTCGAGGGTTGGTATTGCCATATATGTATACCTCTAAGTTCGGTTTCCATTTCGAGCACGATTATTTTTATTCGTATCGTTTGCAAATAGGTGAAAGCTGTACGACTCTTGCGATTTGTTATGAATTCGTGAGTCGTTTGGAAGACCTAATTCAGATTCTATCGGGCAGATGCTTGCTGCTGCAGTTCACCGGATCGGTTCGAGTAGCCGACCACTTGCGGTATCGTCTTCCGCGCTAGTTCGAAAGTAAAAGTCACCTAACTAGTTGACCCAGGCTTTTCTCACCGCATGACACTTGTTGCTATTCCAATCGCGTTCAACCTGTTCCTCAAGTCGCTTCTCTTTCTTACTATTATAAAACTCTGATGCTCGCTGAGCTACCGCGTTACACACTGTGTCCAAAAATTTGGTATCCTCTGTCCACAAAAAATGAAACAAAATGGAACAAATCACACTAACGCTAAAAAAAAGTCGAAACTATGATGTTCAATCTGTTCGGGTTCACTGGCATTGCAGATCGCACCACTGATACCTGTGGTAACTTCTGGACTCTGAACCTGGAAAGTCGAGTTCTGTTTTAGCAGTAACTATATGGACGCCAAGTGTGTGCAGTCTGGTCTCGTAAAAACCTTTAAATAAATCGTTGAGAGGTTTGTGAGGTGTCTTTAACCGAGCAAGCTCCGGTTGTCAACGACTTTCGTTTAGTTTTACCTTTCGTTTGAATTTTCAACACGTCTGCTTTAGCCTCACGTATGAATGATTTTTCTCTTTTCAGCTGATCTATATTCTGACCATTTCGCTTCAATTTTACTCGGATCTCATGATTAATCATCGATTTAGTTCTGGCATAGCGTATTTTGTTGTTCCAAAATTGTTCTAACGATCTTAAAATCGTTGGTACATTTTTATTATAAAAGGCCATCAAACACGGTGCTACTTTCTCGTCACTTTCTGGACGATTTTGTATTCCAGAGCCAATACCACCCGAAGATTTCCTCATTCTGTTATACCGAGAACGTTCGTAGGTGGGGCTTCTAGAAAATATAAAAAATTCCAAATCCTCGATTTGGAGGGTTGGTCACCAAACGTTCCACGACCACTCAGCCTTACGGATAAACTCGACGCTTCTCATCCCTCAAATCCATCGTTATAATAAAATTTCAAAATAACGTCTATCCATTTACACGTTTTGTCGATTACCCCTGGAAAGTTTAGGGTAAAAAAAAAAGAAAAAAATGATAATTTCAGGGAATTCGTCTGTGGAATGCCGCGCAGCCTCTTTCAGTCCTCGGGGTAGAAACTGGGCGTCGAATGCAGACAATGAGCAGGTCAAGGAGAGAAAATACGTCAGGAAAGGTATGCGGGTGGGTGTTTTCTCAGGTAGTTCAAAAACCCTGGGTCCGTGGTCGGGGCTGGGGCTGACCCCCCTCCGAATAAATACGGACTAGGACCACTGGCATAACTTCCACAAACATCATCGAAGAAGAGAATCATGCGTGTTGGGGTTTTCGTTGGGAATATAAGCGACACGGGGCACCAGGACGACCGACTCTCTCTTTGACCCTCGCGGAGCGCTCGTCTGCCTAGTGCTTACACTTGATTTCATTCTTCGTCGTCCTTCCGTCTCGGTACGACGCGCACTATAAGTTTTTAAAATTTTCTCAATAGTTTACTTCGTTTTTCCACGATAATCAAATACATAATAGTTACTTCATTTTCGACCATCTCGATCGCGGGCGATACGATTTCCCCGATTTTCATCATCATTGTGAATAACGTGTGATTACCACCGATCAAGTGTTTCATAATTGATGTGTGATGCCACAGCCTGAGGGCAATTAACATGGATATTAAATTCGTGAGTAAAATTTCGCTACTGCGTAACGATATCCTTCTTTTTCAGCTTGAACTTGAACCTGTATTTTTTCAACCATAGCCCGAGGCTTTTCCTGTCCCATAAGGCATTGACGAAAGTCACCGCAGCTTAACTCTGATTGGAATAAAATATTGAGCAGGTAGTTCCGAATCTGAAATATTAACGCACTTTGTCTATGGATTGGGCCATCCGCTGCCAAAGTTGCATCAAAGATTCCGTCAGCGTTGACGTGAATGTGAAACGGAAGAAAGTGTCGCGATGTTTGCTCGCGCGTTGCGTTCGACTTGGGACACGATGATAGCGAACGATGTGCAAGATTCGTTTCGAGAGTGTGTGCAAATCGGAATGAATTATCATTCGACGACTAATTATACCGATACATAAGACACTTGCGGAGCATCACGCCTGCTTTGGCGCTATTCCAAAAAGAAACTTGCGACTACGTGACCCTAATAGTAAATGCAATATTGTCATTCACGCTTTTCTCTCAATTCGCGAGTTGTGGGTGTGCGGGTAATTCGAAACGCGTACGCCGGCCCGGGCCGGTCGAAACCGGCACAGTTTTCAATTTTCAACAAACATGAAACCGAAATTGGAAACCCGAGCTCAATTGGCTGGGGCCAAACAATTATCGAACGAGTTCTAACCACGGGGTCGGTCACATCCTGCATAGGAGTTTCATCGCGCTTCCTCTTTTACAGCATCGCGGAGCATCGGCATAGCTCTCGCACGGACTGCCAACCCACTTACCTACATTACACAGTGCTCTGCCATCCCGTACTTATGCATGTATATTCGTACTCACTCACTTTACCCACGCTAACCGTAACCAGCGAAGATCCTCCGCTGCGGGTCGTTATCGCTCGCTTCTTGTCAATCTTATGTCACGCGCGCTCAGACTTTCATCTCCCACATTGTACCCGGCCATGACCCGATCTCAATAGCTCAATCTTAGCGTCAATGCTCGTATATGGGGGAAAATAGTGATCACTGATCAATCTATATCGGCGAAGTTCGTCGACTTGAAGAAAAAAAAATATGGCCCAGGTTATTGGTGCAGGAATGTGTATTACGAGGGCGAGAGAATGGGATAGAAAAAAGAGAAGTACGAAAATAAAGAGATAAGATTACATGGTGCTTGCACGGCGTGCGAAAATCCCACGCGTCCATTCCCTCTCTCTTTCTCTCTTTTTGGTCTTTCAGACCTTTCAGTGGAGTTTCCTCGTAACTATAGATTGTGTGTACGGGTATATCCTGAATGAGAGACCACGCAAACCCAGCTAATTGTAAGAAGAACGGAATGAGAGACCGTGTCACTCCGCGAGAGAGAAAGAGAAAGAGAAAGAGGGACCGGAAATAGTTGTAGGAAAGTGAACATCTTTCACACAGTTACTCGTATAGTTAAATATTATAAATATTCTCAACTGGATAAGAGAGAATAAGTAAAGATAGGTCGAATTATGAATTTAGATTAGTATAATATGCAGAGATGTGATAATAATGGCGCGATAGAACCGTTAATAACTAACCGTGTGTAAAAGTTAACGAGGCAGATGATTCTGCGCGTCAGCAGTTTTCTTTGTTCTACTGATCAAGGCGAGGCGAGGGTAATAAAGTCTATACCGTTTCGCGGTACGATTAATACCGTATCTACGATAATCCTGTCTGCTTTGATATCACGTCAGTCTTTCGATTTCATATTCAGTTATGAAAAAAAAGTGCCTCATATTATCGACGCATGAATATAGAAATTGTGTCCCGAGATGAAATAGCCGCTCCTGGAAAAGAACCGCAATTAGTTTTCACCAGAGATTTACACGGATATACGTGATAGCCACGCACGGCTATAAAACGTACGCGGCAATACATAATTTCTTCACGGTCATTAATGGAAATTGTAATAACAGAAAAAAAAAATGAATAAAAATACGGATGGGGAAATCAGTACACGGATCTTGAGAGTAGAAATGCGAAATTTAACTATCATGGACTACTCAAACTCATTATTTCCGTTGCACTTAAAATCACCCTTGTAATTATGTGCGACAAGAAGCCACAGATGTTATTACAAAGACAAGAATCCTTCAATTAGGCCTGTGGAAATTCGATAGCCACCTTGTTTTTTAAATTATACTCTGTGGAGGAAGAAGGAGATGAAAGTAACGCCAATGTCAATGTCTAGGGCTCGTCAAACCTCTTTCATGAGGAACCGAAGGTGACCAACGGGGCCTGAGAACTATAATACCTTTTCTGACCCCCGAGGTCTCGGAGCGACCAGAATTCGTCTGCATTAAAACAGGCTAGACCGCACGAATATCTGTCTAACCCTTCACGATCTAAGGCCGCAGAAGTAAAAGTTGGTTCTAATTAACTACAAACGAGGAGGAAGATAGGTATAACACAACGGATTATTCCGGCGCTAATGTGCCCTTAGAAAAAAGTACTTTCGTTGCAATAAAAAAAAAAAAAAGAAAAATAGCAAAAAGAGATTCAGTTCTTTACTCTTGAGCGAAGGTTAACACGGACAACCCTATATCTACGTTTCCATCTACAATTACACATACACAAACTCGGCTACCAGGAGTCAGACAGTCAGGCAGACGTTCTCACGGCGTGACCCACTTAGACGAACCAACGTATGGTTTTCTCGTATTATCTAAACCAAATCTATACACAGCGTGATCGACTGCGCTACGTTTATCCCCCGTTTTTTTTCTTCTGTGTTGTCGTCGACATTCTGATAACAAGAACAGATAAGGAGCTTCTATTATCGATTCGACGCCGTCCCCGATATGAATACGTATAGTTTCAGAGCTCCGTTCGAGCGGTCCTCCTCATCGCCATCCTGACCCTAGTCGTTGGAACAACCTCAGCAGGATACAGACACCGGGGACCCAGGAGGTACCCATCTAGACGTCAGAACCGAAGAGAAGTCCGCGATCACCTCGCACCGCCGGCCCAAGACGCGTCCTATACCAGCTATGACTCTTCGGCGCTTGAGCCACCTCCGTTAATACCGTATCGACCTGGTCAAGGACAGTTCATAAATCCTCCTCCTCCTCCTCCTCCTCCTTCGACCGAGGCACCAGGTTATTTCTCAAGATTGGCCAGCTGGCTCAATCCGTTCGGCGGCGCGTCAACGCCTCCACCACTCCCTGAACTCCCGAGCTTCCGCTATCCGTCCAAATATGGTCCACCGGATACGTACGGACCTCCGTCCCAAAGGTAAGTCTTTATTCGCTCATTTGCACTGGATGGAAGAATGAGGTTCTTGTATTTTTGTTCAGCTACGGTCCTCCGGCGCTGCAGCCTCCACCTCCCGGACCTTACGGATATCGTCCGGCCAAGGTCGAAGGAAAAAACTGCAACCCGTGCAACAACGTTCCTTGGATTCCGCTGCCAGGAGTCGCCCAGAAGGACGCGTACGGCGCGATCACACAAGTCGATATTCAGCCCAGCGTTAGCCAAGAGGCGAAAAACGCTGGAGAGTCTTCAGCGCATGGCGAGGAAGTACCTAGACCTGATTTCGGCTACGGACTACCTCAGGACTCGCAATCTCATCAGAGACCTTCGGGACCCATTCCGTACCCTCATTTGTACCCGGGCCCGATGCCGCCTCTGTACAAGGCGAAACCCTTCAATGGCCACACTTCAGGAAGCTTCCAGCCAACTCCGTCGATCGAGATTAACGCAGGTCCGACCTTGTCTGGGCCAGATCACGTCGAAGTCTTGCCCCCAGGAGCCGAGGTCGATACCTCAGGATCGGACTCAGGTCCTCCCACTGGATACGCGGGCGAAATTCGCGACACTCCACCGCCTGGTTACCAGGAAAATGACCACGGAAAGGGGCACGAGAGTACGAGTCCTAATTTTCAGCAGTCGTCAACCATCCATGAAGAGCATATCAGCACGCAGGTAAACGCGGGCTACGGAGTGCAGGGTCCTTCCACCGTCGAAGTCGTCAAGAGCATTCCGTCCGCGGAGTATTCTGCCGCTGTCGATTACCCGATTCAGTATCAACAATCGCCGGTTATCGACCTGACCCACAAACAGCCGGAGGACAGCGCCAGCGAATACACGCCCGGTCTGAATCCGCCGCCTATCGGTCAGTCCTATGGCTCCGGTCCCACAATCGCCCCCGGAAATGTGCTGAAAAATTCTTACGGAGAACCTGTGGGAAATCCGTCGGAAGCTCCGATCGATTCTCTGAGCGCTTCGACGGTCACTAATCGGACCGTTGTCGAGCCGACATCGGCGTACGGGATTCCAGACGTTGGGGGACTTCCGATCAGCCACGAGACTTCGACGGTGAATAACTACGAAAACTACCCACCGTCGACGGAGAAGTTTTTGATTTCGGTTCAGGACCCGGTGAACACCGACGATATTCAGAGAATCAACGTATCCTCTCGGGGACAGGGGGGTGGCAGAGTCGTCGATAGCTATCAGCGCAACATCGATCCTGGGCAATTGGGACCGCAGAGCGCACCGGTTCCTCTGGTCCCTTACAGACCCAGCCCGCTGTACGTGCCTTATCCACCGTACACAGGGCCCAATGGTGGGCAGAGTGGACCACCACCGACGAACTCAGGACCGACGACCGAGGAACCTTTCCTGGACGCTTTGCTGAAGTCGTACGATAGTTTCAAGCAAGAGATGGCAGCGAAGGATCAATTACTGGTCCGGGATAACAAGGAGAGGATTAAGGAGAGCCAGAGGAATGAAGCGGCTTCTGGAGGCACGACTTGGGTCTCGCAACCGCAACCGAGCTTCGCTCTACCGGAACAAATAAATCCCAGTGTTTATGTAAGTGGGGAATTGATGCCCCCGCCTCCGCCAGCTAAGAGTTATGGGACGAACAATCAGCAACAGACGGGAACTAATAAAAACAAGCAGGTAATTTGATGAAGTTGTAAAATTGTCAGTGCTGTGATAACGTGGTATCATTTCACTCCAGGTGCAGATCATCATCCCTTACACGTCGCAGTACACTCCGAGCCCGTTTCAACCCGTGACTGACGACTGGAGCGGACGTGGACCTCTGGAGCAAACTCCTCAAGGCAGAAAAGTACCCGATTTCGAATCGCACGATCATGTCGGACAGGATTCGAACATAGTTCAAGTCACGAAGACACTCAGACCTCTGGAGAACCTGCTGATGAAGGAAGTCAAGAGACCAGAATCCCCAAAGCAAGCTAACAACTCTATCGATGTTGCGAAACTGCAGAAAAACATCGACAACTGGACGATCCAGGTACATACATTCAATAGCATTCACTTTCGCTCTCGTTCCTCATGCATCTCACACAAATTTTGCTGCGTATTGAACATTCCAGGAATACTCTCGAGGCATAACCTCCAGCACGGCTCTGCCCAGCTCCTCGCATCCCTACCTTCTTCCATCTAAGAAAATACCAAACGAGTATTTGAGCAGCAACAAGTCTTCTGTGCCCCAGGAAAGGATAGACACGAATCAATCCGATCTACCGGGATTGAATGACAACGGCGTTGAGCAGGAAGGTGCAGCGAGTAGTCGCATCGACGTTCCCCACGTCCAGGTATCTCCTTCGGTTCTTGTGTCTTTCGAACACCGTCCAAATTTCTAACAAAACTCTCGTGTTTCCAGGTCCTGTCGATCGACGGTGTCCCTAAGCCGTTTGAGCGAGAGGCAAAATCCTCCGTGTCGGAAGCCACGCCGTTCACGTCCTCTTCGACGTCTACGACGACCCCGGCCTCTTGGGACGAGTTACCGGTGTCGATATCGCCTCATAACAACGAAAGAGTCTATGTCGTCACTCCTCAGCCAGTGAGGTCCCCGAAGTCGTGGTCGGATTTTGAGAAGCCTGATGAATCTGACAAATACGAGGCCATCGAGAGAGCCTACCAAGTACTGCCACAGGCTGTTAACAATTTGGCCTCTGCGTCCGTTAGTGGTCCCGAAGACTCTCCGCTGTGGGGCATCATGGACCATGATCAGTACGCGAGAAACGACAAAGGGAACTCGACTAACGTCCCGATTCTCTACTCTGGACACTCTAAGGCAAGAAAATACATTTTTGGGAAATAAAAAGACGGTATAACTCCTATCCAGAATCGATTCATGACTTCTTTCTTTGTCTCTTCAGGTTTCCAACGCGAGATCGCATTGAGGTTCCAGACGAATGGATCGGTGGTGCTCAAAATCGGAAAGTAATTGATTAAGAAAAGTATAATTCGCGAGTGACGATATAGTATTTATACGTAGATAACACAAGTTGTGATTGTGCGAACGATATTAAGAATGTATGATTGTACACGGACAATTCAGGTTGCCTAATAAGACTGTGTTTAAATAAGTTTATTGTACTCTAGTATAAGCTGTAGATTTACTTATCTGTATGTAACGAGTATATTCATCGAGATTTTTTATAAGCTTTTGCGTTCTCATCGCTCAACGAGACCTCATGGCCAGTTATACGTCACATAATCATACGCATATGGATACAGTAAGATATTTCAAGGTCGTTACAGTGTTAGCTAGACTCTATTGGAATAGTTACACACAACGTGATCAGTTTTACTACACAAAGTTCGTCCCGTATTTCATTGAATCCCATTCCAATTTCCTTCAGAATTACTTTAACGAGCCACGTCCGTCCTGTCTTGCAACATTTATTGTCGACCAATTTACAATTCGACAGAAATTTCCAAGCCGCAACTATTGCGCGCTTTCTCTATTGTTCGCTCGTTCCTCGTGTCCAATTGTCTGTTCGTTCAATGATAGAAAATAACAGACAATAACCATCGCAATTTCGAACTCACTTATCAACTGCGGCCAAAATCTTTCTCTTACGAGAGACATAATCGAGCCAATTCTCAACAGTCCCTAAGTCGAATTCGCAATGAGAGAAAGAGAGATCGAGAAATTCTGTTCGAAGGTCGAGCGGTTAAACGTAGTGTGATGAGAACGTTGAGCCGGAAGTTCATGAGAAAAACCGTCATTGTATTCGAGCCTTTAGAATCACTAGAGATCCACTGAGTAATTGGACAAAGATGGAGAGCTTGGTGAATGAGTATGAGATTAAAATCACTCTGTAGCAAAACAAAAAGAAGTAAAAACCCAATTTTCACCGGACATTTTCTCCCGCTTCCACCCGAATGGCCGTAAGATTTATCAACGTGTCAAACTGACAAGGAGGTCAGACGTGTCCGGAGAAACCGGAAACGCATCGCGGGCCGTGGATCACCTGCCATTCGTCGTACAGCTGGCGCGGAGAGATTGGTTAATAAATTTCAAGTCCATTGCAGGTGTATTATACGAATAGAATGTATACGACATTTTTTACAATCACAATAATTGATGAAGAAATCGTGTTCGTGTGTCGTAGATGCTCCGAAGTTGTAACAAAAGTTACTTCTTTACCTCACGGTTCGACCTGCCTGTGATTTTTTGTACTATGATATCGACCGTCCACATTACTATGGTCAATGTTGTCATCGCGTTTATGAATATTACGCAGAGGCTGTAGCTCCCGCTTTTGTCCTTTATGACGCCTGCGACAGAAGTTGACGTTCATTAATTCACGTGATCATCAATAAAAGTGCAAAACAGCTTACCGATTAAGGGACCAACGACTATGAGGATAATCCCGTTTGTCGCCATTTGTAAACCGGTAGCTGAAGCCAGTCTTTCTATCGGCACGTGGCTAGCGATCACCATGGTCATGTAGACCGTTCTAATACCTTTGGCAACGCCGAGCGCGAATCCGACAATAATAACCGAAGAGTAGCTCTGCGCGACGAGGAGACCTGGAAGAAGGGTACTGTCTAATCTCGAACGCACCAATTCTGGATCTCGATCATCTTCCTCACTCACCCGATCTGGTAGCGACCAGCAGGACGAGACTGAGGAGGTACATCACTCTTGCGGGCTGCTTAATCCACTCTCCAATGAAGGTGGAGACCCCCCTAATGGTCAAATCTGTGAAGGCCAAGCAGCTCATCACCGTGGCGATCTGGTTGGTGTCGAATCTCATGTCGCTCAGGATGAATGGCGTCAGTACGGCGAAGTTTAATTCGGCGAATACCGCTATCGACATTCCCAACATTATGCTGACGTAGATCGGATCACGCAGGAGATTGAAATCGAAGAAGGTTACTATAGCAGCCAGCGCGTTACCCAGGGCGGATTTTTTCTTCTCTGGCTCACCCTTCTTCGGAAGACTGCGTGAAAGGAAAAGTGCTTTGGGCGATTGAAGAGATATAAAGTACTGAAGATACTTACTGGGGCTCTCTATCATCTTCTCCGTCCTCCTCTTCCTCTTCGACAGTTTGGACCGTAGTTTTTTGTATCAGGATTTGAGATTCCCTGACTTTTCGCTCGTCGTCCTTTCCAAAATTTGGCCGCTTGCCGGAACGCGACTCGTCGAATATCTTTATGCTGCTGCCCAGGTTGATAGTCTCTGAACTAATTGCTATCAGCATTGAATATTCAGTATTTAGGCACTTTTAGAACCTAGTTACTTCCTTTTATGCACTTTCTCGAAACTCACCAGCTTCCCACCATTTATACGAGGTCTTCGGTCGTTCCTTGAGTGTGGGAGTAGGTGGTAAATTGTCAGACAGGCTATGACTTCTGCCGTAAGTTCTTTCAGCCTCTAGAGGACAAAGAAAACCGGAATTCGTAAAACTATTCGTCGATTATCAGGACCTGAGTCAATGCGGATCACCTGAACCAACTGGGTTATAGCAGAGCGATCGTTTCCTCGGTGCCAGAGTATCCAGGCCGTAGATACTTGCGGTCTCGATGTCGTAGTCCATGCTGGACGTGGTCAATGTCCTTCTGCGTTTGCATCTCTCCAGGTCCTCGAACGAAGTGCTGATACATCGCTTGTGGGGCTTCTCGTCTGTTCGAAGATTGACCGATTTATTTTTGCAAACGAAAAATGGTCGCTGTTCGAAATATACCAACCTTCGTTGTAATCATCAGCGAGATTGTTTGCAATTTCCACATCAGACACGTCTTCTTGCAAATGCCACGCTAGCGGTTGCAAAAGAAGAGCTCCGGCCCACGTGTGGAGACTTATAGCTCCTAGAATTGCGACAGTTCCCTACCCTCAAAATAAAAATATGCAAATACTTAACAATCGAATCACTCATAATTTAGCGTTCGACGATTGAGGCTCACCGTGACGCCGAATCGGGGCATCATGAACGATATAAATTGAGGAGCAAGAATTTGACCCAAGCCAGTTAAGGTCAGCGCGAGACCGACAGCTCGGCCTCTTCTTTTCAAAAAGTAAGAATTAAGGGAGAGAGAAAACGCTGAATTCATGATGCTACATCCTAGAGCTAAAACATTTGAACATTAAGAGAAAATCCCTCTTCAATTACGTTTTAGATATCGAAAGCTTACAGCATAAAATTCCGTATGTGATGATGAAGAAAGTGAACGAATTCGCCCAGGCACTCAGTATCAGTCCTACGGTGTGAAACACTGCGCCAGCCATTGCAACTTTTCTGCATCCAAAGCAACGAAGAAGAGGACCATTTATGAGACCCAAAACCATGCCGAATGCAGAGTTCACAGTAATGATGATCGAAATGTCTGTCCCTGTCATACCAAGATCCGCACACCTCTCCCGGAAAATTAACCCAAATGCCTGTATCATGGGAATCGTGCAGATCTGGAGAAAAGAAATGACTCTGGTTAACGGGATGGCTGCTGGATTTTTAATTACTTCGTCGTATGTTATCCAAGTAAAAAAATCGAAAAGGAATGTCGCACTCACCAAGGTTGTAGCGTAAGCGATGACGATCATCCACCCCCAACCACCATCGGGAGGGACAAGTTTTTTGTTCACGTTCACAGATATATCCTTCTTCATACTCTCAGTCTTATCTTAACTGATTCAAATATCGTTGCTTAATAATCCGCATAGGTGACGTGAATCTGAGAAACGCGATACCCAATCTGCCGATATGCACGTCAGTTTGATGATGAACAATCAACGTATGATCACGAATGAGTAAAACCATTAATTCTAATGGTTCTCGGATTATTGACAACGTGATTGGTGAAATAAATTCGCTCTCTCGTGAATTTATGATTAAACAGGTTTACGTGATCACGTTTATAAAATCAGGTCACGTGGTAAAAGTTGGATGATTATTAAAAAAATCTGAACAATTGCACTTATTTATCACGCTGTTTGATATTTAAGAACCTGCAGTCGAGACTACCGTGTGCACGGTTCGACTCAAACGACGAGATAAGAATCCATGCCTAATCTAATCATAAGGTTTTTTTCCGAGTCTCCAATGTCACGTCCCATTATCAAGAATCATTATTTTTTTTTTATCTCATCATTGATTTCGTTAGGTGAAAATTTTTTCATGTGCATTCCGTCAAGTGGGATAATAACGGAGGGTAAATTGTACAAAAAGACATTTTATTTCTCGGGTACTTTTGATACAATATTTACACGTGCTTATGAGGTATATACATATGCGATACATTTTTAATTCCATATTCAGGTTGATACAATACCATAAAAAATTACCTAGCGGAGTGAGTCGCCCACTAAATTTAAAACTACTCAATTTCTGAAGGCAGTTAAGACCTGAAGTATACATGGATCCACATTTTCATGAATCTAGTTCGCGTCCTAAGATCCACCGGACAGAGCCACTCGTTACATTCCCGTAATCGAGCTTCACGTACTAGGTGTGAACGCGAGCTGATTTAATACTGTCCTAAAGATTTTGATCATCGATTTGACGGCTCGAATCATTCTGTTGTCCCGCTTGGTATCTTATCTTCAGTTTTATTGTATCCTGCCTCGATCGACGACGATAAGATTTCTCGTTATCAAGATTTCTCAACGTCCGTCCTAATCTGGTCCCTCAGCATCTTCCTTCGATCTCTTCTCTTTGTATAGCAGCTTTCCCCGATCCAAGATATCGCCGTGACGAACGTGAATACGTTCAGAAACTGCAGCATCAGGGCATAGTCTCCGGTTGTGTCGCGAATCCGACCGACCAAAGGCCCCAGCATCAAGTAAACTATTCCACTGACCAGCAGCTGGAGACCGGAAGCGGCTGGTAACCGCTCCAAAGGCACATGTGACGGTATTACTAAGGCCATAAATACTGTCTTGAACGCTTTTCCGATCCCTATCCAGATCGAAAAAAGCAGCACCACCGTGTAGTCCTGGATGTAGGCGAGCCCTGATGAAACAAAGGATTTGTTATACCGATTACCCTCTCGTGTTATTTCAGAGTCTTACCCATGCGACCAATGGCCATCATGCAGATACCGAGAAGGAAGAAGAATCTATTTTGCCATCCTATCCATCCAGCAACGAAAGGTATGATCATCCTTGTGGCCACATCACAGCCTGCTAAAAGTGACATTGCAGTAGCAACTTGTCGTTTGGTAAAACCGAAATCGCGTAGAATGAACGGTGTTAGCAGGGAGAAGTTTATCTCTGCAAAATTAGCGAAGGTCAAACCCATCGTCAGATTAACGTAGACCAGGTCCCTCAGCAAGTCGAGGTCGAAGAAAATGAAAACCGCTCGGAAGAAACGTGTGCAACACGAAAATCTGGGCTCCTTCTGAAAATGCGTCCGCAATTAAGTCTCCAGAGTTTCTCTCAGACATATCAAAATTTCATTCAGCGAATGTCTGACTACCTTATTTTGTTCGTGTTTATTTTCACCGATATGTTTCTCGTCCAAGGAACCAACCTCGTTGTCGAAGATGTAGGCCAATTTCCTCTTGACGCATTCTTCGTTGTTGCATTTGTCATTGACGCATTCGTCCTCTGCATGTTCGCAGGATTCTGTGACTTTGATCAACGGCGAATTAATCACCGAAGGCAGAGTGGACAGTTTTCGCTTCGCAGTTTTCTCAGAAGTGTTTTTTCCAGTTTCGTTCTCGTTATTTTGCCTGAGGAAATGAAAGCTTCATAAGCACAGCATCAATTTGTTCTCCAAATACAATATGACCTGTGTGGTAATTGCTAAACGTTCTTATCTCTAAAATTCCACTCGGCTCTTGATGATTTCGATAATCCCAAAACACTTACTTGTTCAAAGCTCTGAGTGACGGACCCCTGCTCAGAGCTTTCCAGCTCGACTGTCTGCTCAAGCTCAATGACGGATATCTGCTAAGATTCTTCTGAGAATTCTCGCGCTTGAAGGTCTTGTTGGACGCCAGCGAGGTGTTCGATGCTGCGATCGACTGTCTCGAATACCTGAATATAAAACCGGAAATGAGCAAGACGTCGTAAGATGTTATCAACGATTTGCATTACTAGTTTTACCGCATTAGCAAAATTACCATCCATCGTTCGCACGCGACATCATCGGCGTTCCAGGGCCAACGACGTCGAGTCCAGCGGCGCCTTGTTCCTCGTCGTCGTAGTAGAGATATTGGCTTCCGAATTTTTCGCTGAATCGATTATCGGCGGATAATTTCCTCCCGCCATTGACATTGTCCAATGATTTTGCCTGCGTTTCGTTCAGAAGTGCGGCACCGCTTTCGTCTGCTCTTTCGACTTCCTATTATCGGAGTGTTTTTCGTTGAGTTTAACTGACAATAAATTTCGAAAAGATGATCGAATGACCGTGACTCACCGTCACGCTAGCGATCTGTTCATTTTTTTTGACATGCCAGGTAACTGGTTGCAAGAGAAGAGCGCAAAGGACAGCGTTGAAGGTGAAACCACCGAATATTAAGACCGTGCCCTCCATCCCATATATTGGCATGAGCAGAGTTATGACCTGTGGAGCAAATGAAATCAGACTCGTCAGCGTTCATAGGCAATGATATATTTCACTAATTTTTTTGTGCTACTGACAGAATTCACGCAGAGCATGTTCCTGTTTAGACTGACGATAACAGGGCTATAACTGAGCCAAATGAAAGAATAAACAAACTAAACTAATGGTCAGCCCATTCTAACCATCGTCGAGGCCGAAATTCTATTGGAACCGGCTTCACAACGGACAGACTTTCGTAATTCTGTCTACGTTGTCAAATGGTCAAGGAAACTAGATTAATTTGAAAAACACCGGTTCCTCTTGCTATTTCGGGTAAGTTGTAGTACCGTTGAAATCATAACAGATCAACGTAATTATTCAGCTGATTGACCAATTAAATATCACGTGAGGCATGGACTTTGATTAACACCCCTCTACTAATCTAGAACTCTTTTTCAGGCTTCTAGTAGACGCAGAGTTTTCAAGGTGCGTAAGGTATTCGGTATCGATTTCCCGCCCTGTGATTTGGCGCAGTATAATCGACGCAATGGAAGCTAAACTCGTGACTCTGACTCCTCCTCCGCCGTGAGGGAAATTCGATTACATTACTTCACGCGGCCGTTCTCCGATCGTAAAGTAATTTACGATATTATAGATAGCGGAATTTGGGCGTAACGGATTATAGTATTTGACGAGCTGCGCAAATTAGTGGGATATTTTGTAGAATTCTTTTCCCCCTTTACCTGCGGCATGATGATTGGCCCTAGTCCTGTACACGTCCAGCTGAAGCCAGTTGCGATTCTACGTTTTTTCTTGAAGTATGTATTCAAGGCAAGCGCGTTGGCCGATGTAGCAATTCCCGTTCCGATACCTGCAGGCATGAATAAACAAAATGTGTTCAATCTTAGCATAGGTATACAAGCACATTGAGTAAGTGAATCTTCTTGTTTTCGAGTAAATCTCATCGTGTACCGTAAAGAACAGAGAAGAATATCAATACTCCAGTGAATGTCTTCATGGTCGACAATATTGATATGGAAATTGCGCTGACCAATGCACCGACGAGCGATACTTGTCTGTAGGAAAAATTTCTGAAGAGGGGTCCATTCGCCAGACCTGGGAAAAGAAAAGAAAAATACAATCACACAGCTGGCATGGTCGACGGTGCCTCGATAAGCATTCCAGACAACGTATAGATCGAGTTGATTCTACACTCGAATGACCCACTTTGTCGATAATTCTGAAAGACCGGTGTATTGGTTTCAGAGAGAGCCATAGCGTATCTCTGAATACACTATTGTCCGTTGCATAATAAAAATGTTATCGCTTCGTGTCCTTATCTCCGATGTGGTATTAGCTGCAGACTCCAGACCAACAAACGATAAAAAATATACTAAATACAAGTGACGTGCATATCGTAAGTCACGGGATCATCCGGTATCGTTCTCTGCGCGACAAGAGCCGTTGAAAGATGTCTTGTTCTCACAGAATAGCGATCAATCTCTTATCACGACACATTAAGCATCGTAATTTTGATAGTATAATAAACGCTTGTCAATGGAAAGTGGTCTCACCGATGCATGCAGTCACTGCTGAGCTGACGTTTATTATCACCGTTGTCTGAGACGAGTTGATACCAAGTTCATCAAACTTGTCTTTGAATATTAGTCCGAAATTTTGGACAACCGGAAATATGCAGAACTGAAACAATGAGAAGAATTCTTTTCATTTTGAGGGAACCATTCGAATCTTTGAAACGAGTTTATTTTACTCACGTTCGCGAATCCGGATGCGATGACTATCATCCACCCCCAGCCCCCGTCGGGAGCGACGAAAGTACTTTCCACAGGAATTTTTCGCTTCGGCTCCTCCTTATTTTTATCAGTTTTACTCTTACTCGACATATTCGAGTGTTTTTTGATTGGTTTACAATTAAATCTTCACAAGGATCGAGTCCTCGTTAAGGCATCCGAATTAAGCTCACGATTCAGTGCGCTTTTAGTCACTGTGATTATGGTTTGTTCGTTGCTCCCATTACCGACATGCATTTATATTGAACCGAGTTATAGTCACGTGCGATCTTCACTATCCGCCAGGGTTCGATCACCAACGTGATCTGGTATATTGAGGAAACTCTCGGTAGAGACCCTGCACGAGTGGACCTTACGGTGCAACGATAAAAAAAGTACTGACATCCTCGTATCTGACCAGCGCTCCTGAAGTCTGACTACGCACGATATGTACCCCGAGCTCGTATTATCTCTTCTATCTTTCGCAGTTTCCAGCTGGTTTTTTTTAAACTCTTATTATTATGGTATCCTGCACGTGGCTCACGATCAGACCGCGACCTCTCTCTTACTATACTACGAGCCTGCCCGACTCTCGTACATTGACGGCAAGGGAAATTCATCTGTCTGGTATCCATCGGTGGGAAAAGTTTTCGGTCTAGCTCATGATCGTGGTCGAATTACCATCAGCAGCGAGCCAGCGACGGTATGTGGCTTTATCTTATCGTTCATAGCTTTTAATCGGTGCAATACAGTTTTAATCGACACGTCGAATACGCGTTAATTAAGTATTGCCTAAATCGCAACACTTCCAACAAGATCAATTGACCCAATTGATTCACTCGACGATGTCAGCATGAACACGCTTTCATTAACACGGAGACATTAATTCGAGCACAAAACATATCTAATACAGTTGGAATTTTCTGAACGGTTTCACTCGAGGTATCAATTTTCAAATTTATTTTGCAACCCTTCAGAATTAGGTTCGAAAAAATTTGTACGTGGAGTGATTTGTGACTGACTAACGAATAATTCAATCACTGACGGTTAGTTTTTTTCCCATTAGTCGGTTAATTTACGTCAGACGGTATTTTTTTTTTCCGCTTGACGTTAAACGCGTCACATTTTGATTGATTTTTTGGGACTTCGTTCGTAGTCTTCGCATCCAGCTCCGTGTTGATGTTTACTATGACTGAAATCGTTTGGCGAACGGTGGAGGAACGACCACGACCTGCGCACTGGCCATTCTCATACGTATAGTATATACCAGGTTTGCGTCGATAAATTCATTCCCACTTTCTCCACGGACCAAGGCTAACTGACTGAATTTCAGATTCGGTGTCATGTCGTCATCGATGAATCTGTACAAGCAAAACACTGTGTCTCGTGTCAGGGTCAATCATCGACCGTCGTATATACGATGCACCTAGTCGACTCCTGACTTTATTGATCTCGCATAAGATATAGATTCGTTCGTAGTATTTCTTGATACCGTTAAATCTCATTCATACAATTCGAAATCTGCGGACTCAGAGTCCATAATTGATAATCTTGAGACCATTTTTTACTCTTGTAAGATTTTTCCTCGATCACAATTTGAAGTAATAAGTGTTCTAAGACTTGAAAGGAAAATCAGAACTTTAATTTCTCGCTACCGCATTATAAAGAGAAGCTTTTCATTCTCCGGTCAGTAAACCCAGAAGCGGATTGAGCCGGACTATCTCACTCATGGTGCGATTATGCGTGACGCATTCGTTAGAATGTAGTCGGCGCAGTGATTGCATGAAAGGGAATCGGAGATTCTGAAATGAATGATAAAAACAATCATTCACGTCACAGTTTGGCGTGAGTCACGAAATTTATGATAGTCAAATTCGCTCAGACTTTGACGGCTGGCTGTTATCAGTGCGCGTTACAATTTACAACGAGTCACAGTTTCGACTGATAATCAATTCCAACCGCGCTATACGCAGATAGTGAATAATTCCGAATCTGAATCTGAATTGCCGACCGTGAACAAGCTCGCGGCTGCTCCAAGTTATCATCGCGTGGTCATATCGCGTCTCACTGACCGATGAAATAAAACTAAACAAATTCTCGATGGACAGTAACGAAATAGAGTGATAAGGCTCGAACACTCATGTGATAGATGAAAATTTGCATGATAGAAATTTTTTCATATCTATAGTTAAGGTTGTTGTTCAATCTTGCAATTCATGAAATCCGGACAATCAACGTTCATTTGTTCAGCCTGCTGTAATATAATGACATATAATCAGGTGATTGGCAATAATTGATAAGACAATTTATCGGTTTCGTTCTATTGATGAAGGTATTCAAATTTATATTTGTTCCACGGTTCAGCCAACTTCAAGAAACTTCTGATTTAACTGCGTCTATGCGATGTCGACATCACTGGTCAGGCAAGGAGGCCTCGTTGTTGCAAACCTGAATCAATTTTCACTATATAATATCGACAACGACGATTCTTGGTGAAGAAGTTAAGATAAGAACAAGATTAACTACAAAAACGACGCTTTTATTACATTATCGATTATGTATCTTGATTTGCACGTTCGTCTGCTGTGACATTCTGTTACTATTATTATGTCACTCACACACACACACACACACACACACACACACACACACAGAAATTGACGGTCCGATTATTTTTCAACCCTTCGATAGCCGCCCAGTGAGAAAATATTCGGTATTTTCGCTCTGCTTCAGAGGATACTCCAAACTTGACAAGTTCAAACTCCCAGCCCCCTATTACAATTGGCATTTGTAAAAAATGACTAAATTTCCTCTTTCATATTTCCACCGTCACTTTTTTCCTTATCTGTCCATCCATCCGGGCTACAAATGCGATAGCCAATCCACAGAATAACGCATGTTACACTCAGGGCTGAGGTAAAATGAAGCGCCATCACGTATCCTCCCGTTTTGTCGCGGACCAGGCCTAGAATGTGAAAAACCAGTGGATCAATATTGGCAGAAGCTATTTTTCTGTTATAGTCAATCCCCGAGAAGCTCACCTATCAGTGGTCCAAGAGTTATCGATAAAAATCCGTTGGACACCATCAGGAGTCCAGAAGCTGCTGGTAACTTGTCGAGAGTAACATTGTCCGGGATGACCAAGGCCTGAAATACGGCTTTGGTGCCCTTCGAGACCCCCAAAAGAATCGACACCGCGACGATGACGGTGTAGGAGCTGCTCCACGATGCGAGAACTGGGGGAAATCGATTGGAAGAGTATATTCACACCGGGGACTGAGCTGAATCAAATTTCAGGATGATAAGACGATCGTATGGTTCTCACTTGACCGTCCGATGGTCGAACCCAGTAGCGAAGCCATGTAGAGGTTCTTGGACGACCAGCCAAACTTTTGAGAAACTAACGGGACACACAATCTTCCCGCGATGTCCGCTGCAGCTTGTATCGACATCACAATTGCAATGTCGGACTCTGCGAGTCTTGCCAGTTCGGATAACACGAAGGGCGTCATCCAGGCGAAATTCAACTCCGAAACCAGAGACACACCCATTCCTGGAATTAAAAGATTTGATGATCATCTAGACTCAGAGAGGATAATCATCAATGCATAAATACATCGTGCTCCCACCCAATATGATGATGCAGAAGTGATTATCTCGAAGAAGTTCGAAATCAAGACTAGAGGCAATTTTGGTGAAGATGTTCTTGTTCTTTCTTTTAGATTTTTCTAGTCCCGATAAATTGGACGGTTTATCTTCCACTGGATTTCTACTGGAATTGACGACGAGTGGTTTGATCTCTTCCTGAACGGCCACAACGGTGTTTTTATCAGAGGACTTCCCAGTCCCGTCAGGTTTGGGATTGATACCATTCAAGCGATTCTTGTTACCAGCGTCAGGTACTGCAAGAACCTCGATCTGTTCCACGTCCGAAATCTCTGGGTGATGAAAAATCGACGTATTCGTTACTCCTAAGACTGCAGAGTTCCTTGCAACAATTTTATACCTTGTTGGAAACCAGTGGTCTCAGAAGACTGGCCCCTATGAAAGAGTGCAGCGCGATCGCTGCCAGGATCAACACTGTTCCAGTGGTCGAATAGCTCTCCAAAAGTCTGGCAATCAGCAGAGGCATCAGGATCGGACCCAAACCGGTCAACGTAATCGCCAGGCCCATCGCGACGCTACGTTTCTTACGAAAATACGTACTCAGAGCGAGGCTGATAGCGGGGTACATCATGCCTTGTCCAATTGCTGAACAAGAAATACATCAAGAAGACAAATCTACGTTGATTTATATTATTTGTTTCAGTATTAAAAGACTGGCTGGGTCTCTGCAAGCGACGAAAAACCATTTGTCAAGATGATTTCGAGATAATAATTGCAGTCAACTAAGCCATGTGATTAGATAAGTGTCTCGTTAGACAGACACCAGTTTCATTCGTTGCGGTTGGCTACGGTATTTTATGTTCATGTTTGTCGAATCTTCAGCTCTATTCGTTATTTGGTGTTCTAGTATTTGAGATTCTTGGTACACAAGACTCGTCAGCTATCAGTGACCCGGATAAAATTTATTGAGTTAATACATATATACATATGTAGTATGCATACATACCTATGAGTAGACAATAGGCGATAATGATCATCTCCAACGATTTATAAAACGCTGCTAGACAGATACCGAAGAATATGAAAGTAGTTCCCATGCAGGCTACGCTCCTGAACGAAAATTTATTTAGGAGTGGTCCGTTTATCAGTCCCAAACTGCACATGATCGTCGCATTCAGATGAAGAATCACCGATTTCTGTGTAGCTGTTATACCCAGCAGAGAAAACTGCTTGTCAAAAATTAACCCGAAGCATTGTTGAATGGGCAGAAGAGATATCTGCGAAAGTATAAGAGTATTTTCTTAGGATTTCCACTCCGTCTTGGTTACGTAATCAAAATTCTGATCCAACTCACGTTGCTGATGGTGATGGCCGCGACGATGACCCATCCCCAGCCTCCGTCCGGGGCATCAGGCATGTCTGGGTCGGCTGGTCCCCGTTGTTTTTGCCCAGATAATGAATCAGGGGTCACTGATCAAGATCAGTAGCATCTTCCAAATTCCGAACGCTGGTGTTATTGGTTCGTTTAGGCGAAAACGAGTCACTGTAGACACACGCGCACGTCTGGTTTAAAAAATTGCGGACTGTTCACTGATCTAACGTTCTCCGTACTACAATGCTGCTGAACGTTTGAGTCCCTGATATGACGTGTATGTACGCGGTGTGTGTGCATGGGATGAGACCGACCACGTTGATAAGATAAGTGGAAAAAGCAGAATAAAGAGGGCAAGATGGAGGTAAAGGAAACTATTAACCGCACCAATTACTCCCAATCTATTTCTACTTCGTGTCTACGGCAGAAGGGGGGTAAATAACAAAGGGGTTGATCAGAGGCACTGATACGGAACGAAAGATGGTTCAACAAGTAACGACTGAAATCCTAATCGTACATTCCCCTGTATCTGTACACAGATAGATTATCACTGATGTTCACCACGTGATTTTTGGGGAACGATAAAGACCGTCAGACTCGAGGAGATTGATCAGCGATTTTTTTAATCGTGGTTCTTGATTCGAATTTTCCATTTAGTATGACGTAGCATTTCTGAAGATAGAGAATCGTCATTTATTATTGTAATAGCACTGGATTATCAGCTCAACGAGGATTATCGAATATAGACTGAAATATTGTAATTAAAAAAAATTCTTCTCACCGTTCATGAAGTGATCTAGTATTTGTTTTTCGCTCATGAGATGATACCGGCTCAAGCTGACGATGATACGTTTGTTTCGAAACTATTCGTAACAAGCAATACGTCTTAAACGACTCGTAATAAAACGGCGTTTACTCGTCTCGCGTAACGACGCATCCGAGACCTCTGAATCGACTACGCACCGAACGCATTGCGCCGCGGACGCCATGCAGGCCGGAGCGGTCGTCGACACATTTGACCTGCACGTATACTAGAGAGAGAGAGAGAAAAGAGATAACCGGTAACAAGTTTAGTATAGAATATAATGGCCGAAGTTTACAATTGGGAGAAAAAGATCGAGTTAGTAATCCGGCGACTGCAGTCCATACAAGGTCGTCTGCTTCGTCGAGTCATTCCATTCGATGTTTTGACAGTCTTGAATTCCATTATTTTATCCTGGGCTAGAGGATCGACTTGACCTCATGTTGAGCGGTACAAATTCATTTTATTCGTCTAATTTATTTTATGTACACTTTATATACTGTAAGAATAAAATGACGTATTATTTCATAATGACGACGGTCGCACGTCGCGAGCTTTTCAAATATATTTTAATATTAGGTGAAATCATGCACACTGACACACACAGGCACACATAGATGTATATAATCAATTATTCTCGGCTATGAACTAGTACGGCTATGAAAATTAATGACATAGGTATATACAGTGTAACGAATAGCAGGGTAATTGTTCAATAAATAAATTAAGTATTTTTCGCACATAAATTCTAAGCAATTTCAGTATCGTTTCCTTCGTTAATTTCACTACTGCATCGCCGAAGCATCGGTAAGATCTTTTCTACGCTCCAAGCAAGGGTGCAGAGTACGATGAAGCCAGTCATCGTGTGTATACTGGCTGGATAACTGTCACTAGTGTCTCTGACGTAGCCTGAAATGATGAATAGGCCGATTGAACTTGAGTGATATTTATCCATTTCAAACGATCTTATTGTAAGTCAGTCAGAGATTAGCTTATCAATGAGTAAACAACGTCTAAATCACAATCAGCCTTTCCGATCGCCAAGGTATATGCGAACTTTGAAAACTGAATCACGGTTCTACCCACCCACTAAAGGTCCCAAGGTAGCGACGGTCAGACCCTTGGAGACCATCAGCAAGCCCATTGCCGTTGGAAGGTGTTCGATGGAACAGTGCTGAGCAACGGTAAGGTTGAGGTTGGTCATCGTTATCCCTCGCAAAAATCCATTGAAAATCAGAAGCATCATCAACATCTTGCCCGGCATCAGCAGAGCCGTTACTGCAACGAGATGATCGCATTTTATTTTTCAATGGTGGATTTCGATCTCGAGAAAATCCACGAGGCACACTTACTCGATCTACTGATCCCAGCCAACAGGGAACCGACCCAAAAAACATGTCGATTTTTCAACTTGAACTTCATGAATATTGTGGGCATCGTCAGTCTGGCCATGACGTCCGCGAAGGCGGTAAAAGAGAGGCAGAATGCCACCTCGGACTTTGTCATACCTTGACCCAGAAATTTTGTAATCAGAAGCAATGAATATATGCAGTTGTTTGATTGAATTAGAACACTCACCGATATCTGCTAGGAAAAATGGCATTATCACCTTGAAGTTCAGTTCAGCTGCGTAGTATAAGCTCAGACCGAGAAGTATGTTGAGGTATATCGGATCCTTGAGCAAGTTCAAATCAAAAAAGGCGACGAATTTTTCCCATATTGTTTTCTCGTCGTTTTTCTGTTCATTGTCACTGTCGTCGTCGTCGTCGTCGTCGTCGTCACCTGAAACATCATTCAGAATGACGTTAATGAACTTGATTCGGGGATTCAACCACGTGCTGACTTACTCGTCTTGTTAACTTTCGTGAAAGATGTTCTAGAAAGCCTCCTCCGTCCATTACGTACGTTTCTCTGTTCTTCATCCTTGTCAACTTTCAAAAGTGCCTTTCTGTCGAAGGCATCGTCGCTCATCTCCTCGTCCTGATGACATAATATCATAAATGACATCGCCAACGCTATTTGAGATTCTACGATTTTACCTTCTCTTCATGAGATTCAGGTACCATGTGCCAGGACACGGGCTGGAAGAGCGAACTGCCAACGACGGCGTGGAGGGCGAGGGCGCCGAGGACTAGCACCGTTCCACGAAAGTCGTAGACCATCAGGAGCAAATTTACAATCTGTACAGTGGACAGGATTGTTAGTTTCTTCTTTGTTTCAAGCAGTAATTAAGAACATCAGAAGAGATTGCCGCTCACCTGTGGCATGCACATCATTCCCAGAGTTGTTCCAGCCATTGAAAATCCGACGACTTGGGTCCGTTTTTTCTTGAAGTAACTGTTCAATGCCACGAAGGACGACGTTACGGCTAATCCTGTCCCTAATCCTGCGGAGGACGTTGATGAAATTACGATTGTTTCATACTTTGGATATTATTTTAATATCGTGACCGTTGTACGGACCCCCGAGGATGCTGTAGGTACAGATGATGTAAGTAATGCTTCTGGCTTGTGACGTCAGAATGAGACCCGTACAGCTGAGAAGGGACCCGAGAATCGCTACTTTACGGTAAGTTAACTTCGTTATCAGCGGCCCCACGAACAAACCTGTCATAAGACGAGACATGAATAATCGGTTCCTCGGAAATAATTATAGAATTTCATTATACCTGAGAAATTCATCACGGAATCGAGGATGCTCATTATCACCGCGGCGCCAACCGAGTCGACTTTAAGTTCCTTCAGCAGATCCCCGAAAAGCAGACCAAAAGAAGGGTCTAGTGATCGCAGCGAGAGCTGAAAGAAGTGCAAATTGTATTAATCAAGTGTATTGATCAATTTCATCGGCACAGACTTTCCTCAGGATCTGTTTATCCATCGAATCGATAAACTTTTCAATAAGGTTGTTTGCTCTTGATGAGGAGAAAAAATCCTGATGAAATGATGCTAACGATCGACATTTAAACTCGTAATTTTTCCTACGTATCCAAAGGAATGCGATTGCAAAAAATCGCGAAACTCTTAACTCAACTTAAATCTAATTTATCTTATCGTATGGTTCTAAGAAAATTTCGCTCATAATTACGGTCACGAAACCGCTTCCAAGGCACACCATCCATCCCCATCCACCATCTGGGGGAATCATTTTCTTTCGCTGGTTTTTCATCACGAAGAGTTTTGCTATTTCATAGATATCAGTTCAGTATATCACTTATCACTTATAAATCGAACCGAGTATCTTGATTCACGAAAGTGGTTCACGGCCGAATTAACTCACAATGAGAGGATTGCACGAGGGGGATCTATTTATGTAAGCCTTATCTCTGAATGAAATCCGATTTTTATCTACCTATTGCAGCCGAATCACGAGATTGGCTATCTCACGTTTGTGTAAATCTTCAGCAGACCAACGACCACGTGTAGTGTACATGGGGGAATTTTTTCTTATCACGATATAACCTCAACAATTGTTCAGCGATGTGTTCAATTACTTTCGTCGAACATGACACTCAATTAAGGATTTGTCCTGTTTCAGTTTTCGTTTTGTGTTTAATTTCCTTGGAAATGCTTTATGGCGACACGAGTGTCGGACGGGTAATCGATGTGCAGGCGTGTCCAGCGATCTCGAGAACAGATCAATCTACAGAAGTGAAGGATAATCCGCGTTTCGCGAGTGAAAAGAGGCCACAAAGCACCGGCAAGTTTAGTATCACGGTTCCTAATTTCGATATTGTTGATGAACTTCTTGAAGGTTCTAACTTCTAACGCGACTCGATGCTCCTGACTAATCAGAACTATCACTACTGATACAAAATTTGAAATTTTCAGTTGCTGATGATGCAACAATCCTCTGTATTCAGTAACTGACTGAACTATTTCATTCTCAACTTTAGAAATGGTCAAATCACTTCTGACCTTCGATTTCGTCTCGAAAGTCTACGGCTACCGATAAGCAGAGTCAAATCAGCATCTTATGTGCTAATTGATCCATGGCCCCTCCTAACGACTGATCATCAGGTGATGTCTGAGTAAACTCGCGGTGAGATTTCGAAACGAACGCCTCTCGCTGTGGGATCATCAGGTTCTAGATGATTATATATCGTATAAATCATTACCAAGAGATTGCGATTTTCAGACATCAAAGTAATCTGAAGAATAGTTACGATTGGTCAGTGTTATCGACGTGGCACACGTAATCATATGAATAAATAGAAATACGTATATAGGTGTTTCATTAGTTGGCTTAGTGTAACAGTGTTCGTTACTCCGTTTCTCAATACACGTTAATACTTTATGATGAAGGATCTGAAATCCGAGATCGAAGCGAAACGTTGCGTCCACTTATCAAATCGACGCGATACCGAGTCGAAGTATACAGTTTGAAGTAATCTCTGTTTCTGTGGACTTTTTTTTGACCTGTTAGTGTTCCTGTCAAAAATAACAAGGTCGGAATGTAATTTTAAGGGAACACGTTTCTCTCCAAGGCTTGTAAATTGTGAATTGCCTCCAACATGTGGAATGAGAAATCCCAGTAGTGTCTGACAATTATATAATGTGATAGACATCAATTTTTCTGTGCTGTTGAACGTTGAAACTAGTAATGTATTAGTAGTAATTATAGCCAGTAGAAGTTTGTCAGCAATGGAATCTGTCATATTTACAGAAATATTTCTGAGGACTTTCTGGGACTAGGGAAAAAATGCTCAATTTGGTTACAATTTCCAACTGTGTAATTCCAGGTATTTACAGAGGTCCACGAAATTGGCTAAAGCAAACACGACAACTTGTCATGTGACGTAAGTATATGACAAATAAATAGCTGAATGTCAACTTCGACTCAAGTTAGTAGATAACTTAGATCAACCAGTACTATTGTAATAAGTCTCCTGATCGTTGGATCTTGAAGATTCCGATAAGAGCAGACAGACACATAATCGCTAAATTCGTATCAACCAGTTGTTACCAGTTAGATTTTTGGAATAGCAAAAAAGCAATTTCATCCAGAATCCAGAAAAATTTGAGACCATATAGCTGTAGATATAGGGAAGGAATCGGAAAGTTCTATGTTTATTTCAATTATTTTCTCGACCAATAATTTCATTAGGGTCATTAGGATTGATTAATGACTTGTGCCAACTAATTTTTCACAGTTGGCTTTCACGTGAATCCAGTTTTTCTGTATAACGTTTCAATTCCGCGGTCGCAGTACAACTATGGACAACCATGGTCAACAGAAGGAGATGACGACCGAGGTACTTTGTGACGTCAATTAGCGTGCGAAATTGAATATTTTTCAATCGTTCTTTACGATGACTAGAATTTGTTTTCATTATAATTTTTATAGTTTCAAAATTTTATTTAAATACTAGGCAGCCATTACTCATGAACATTTGCTACTTTCAATCTGAGGAAACTTGCATGTAGAAATCGATAGGAATAAAATCGTGCGATTACGATAACAACTCGTAAAATGAACTTAAGCTATGATCATTAGCTGTGAGCATGTGGTGCATAAACGGTCTCGCAGCTTTGGGTAAAATAGCCGAGGCTGAGGAACACGTTCTCGAAGAAAAGAATTCGATACGATAAGCATGGCAATGTCGATACGACGTAAGAGCTTGATGCAGAAATGTTTTTTTCTGATACACTACAGATCAGTTCTTGGCGATTTCTTCGAAGTCTCTTTACTCCGAGATCGTGTCTACTTGAACATAGGCATCGGGATGAGTGTAGTCAGCATATGCGACATGATATTCTGCGGTTTTCTCCCAATGGTGATGGAAGAAAGAGAATTCACGAAGGAAGATGACGCTCTGCCATCATCGGGACGCTTCGATCTTCTACCCCTTCGACTCGGGTTCCATTGATACACTTCCCACAGTATTCCTGTACTGCAACAGTCTGATGATCATCATAGTCGTGATCAGTATCAGCGGAATGATGCGAATCCGGTACTCCCTGCCTCTGACTCTCGTTTTGGTTGAACATTCAAAGATCGAGAGGTTCGGCGCGGCTTGGGGACTCTACGCAATCATCAGTGGTATCAGTGCGATCCTGGGGTATCCTTTGATCGGTGAGTGATAATTTCGTGATTTATTGAAGTCGAGGAAGTAAACCAACTGAAATCTCATGCATCATTCAAGTTTGATAAAGGATTGGACCCAGAGTTACGTCATCACGTAGTACGCGCTTATCTTCGGACTGCTACTATGCATGGTATCTTGGAGTGTCGAACTTCTGGTGTGCGATATCTTGTCGCGAGATAGGAACACGGGAAAACCGAGTTCCAAGTGACGATCCGTAGTTATTAGATTATCTGTATCTGTATAGGTATAGATACGGGAATGAGGATTGAATGAAAGTTTGTTTATAAGTAAGTGGAAAAGAAGACGAAGCTGTTCGACTAGCATTGCTTTATTCATAAACTGTACTACACATTTCTAAAACTTTTTTTCGGACAAGAGTATGTTTTCTTGATGTCACAGTGACGTTATCATCTGTATTTTAGAAATGGTACCCCCTTACGACAGTGTCCAAGTTAGAGTTCAGATCTTCAAGCGGTTTTGTTTGGGCGTCGTGGTTCTATCCTGATCCTAAATCCGTCGCTGAGTTTAAGTATGATGTCGGCCCTTAGGCGGAAATCTTGGTCTGGTCTGTTCGAGGTGACTTTGTAGTTCCTCAATATGGTGGAGAGGAGGACTTTGAGTTTGAGCATCGCGTATTTTCTTCCAACGCAGGATCTGTGATAGGAAACGTTGAAGAGGTCACCAAATACGAAGAATGTAATTCACGACTAAAACTATCGGGACTCACCTGGGACCAGCACTGAAAGGAATGTAGGCGTAGTAATGTCTATTGAGCATATTTTCTGGCAAGAAATTGTCAGGATTGAAGGATTCGGAGTTCGGATAGATCTCGTCTTGGCGATGGACTTTGAAAGTGGGTATCAATACGGTCGATCCACTTGGTAGGGTGTAGTCGCCAGATACTGGAGTCACAAAAATTGTCCGAATATTAGTTTGGAAGGAAATTTGAATACATTACTTCGAGAAAGCTCGAACCTAGTTTAACGTCCTCATTAAGTTTCCTAGCGATCGCTGGAACCGGGGGAAACAGCCTCAAGGTTTCCATTATGACTCTTTCGAGATACTTCATCTCCAGAGTATCGTGAAATGTTGCGGGTCTGTCGGAGCCCTGAAATATCGCTTCCAGTTCTCGAAAGACTTTATCCTGTGGGAAGTGAACAGAAGAATGTACCACACGTTCGTATATATTTCTTCAGAGGAACACGTGTGAAAGAAAGAGAGAATGTGAGAAGGTCAACGGCGGAAATCGGGCTTATCTCTCGAAATTGACAGCTCTTGGAGGGGAAAAAATCAAAATTGAAATCCCAACACATCCATGGGGGATGCTGCAAACGGTAAGAAACTCTTCACCAAACTCTGCGCGAAGTGTCATACGGCAGATAAGGGTGGCAAGCACAAAATCGGACCCAACCTCAACGGCGTGATAGGAAGACCAATCGCCAGTAGGTGCGTAGATTTTGTGCGCTGAATGAATTTTATGCCAATTGAATTACCCAGGTGCAACCGGATATCAGTACAGTGACGCTATGGAGTCCAAGAAAATGACTTGGGACGCTGCAACGCTGGACGAGTACCTCAAAAACCCGAAGAGTTTCGTTCCCGGTACCAAGATGGTGTTTCCGGGGATAAAGAAGGCCGAAGACAGGAAAGACGTAATTGCCTTCCTCGATCAGCAAAAATAATCGGTACACCGATGGTTTTGTTCAATTGGCATTTGATCGATCGGATTTTCGTCACTGAATATTAAAAGCTAATGAATATCGAACCTGAACATCCTGATGGTATCCAAGTAAGCATAGAACGAAACTGGACCCAGCGGCAGTGGTGTCGTGTCCCTGGAAATAATACCAAGGTCAGACCTTGTGGAGGTTGAAAATCGAGGACCTGTGCTGTGAGACTCACCTCGAACATGATTGTGTCGACTTCTTCCTTAATTTCTTCGTCGGTCAAATTTGATCCATTCCGTGCCGATTCCAGCATCAGATCCAAAAATGCGAGTCGCCTCTTCTGCCCTGTGAGATCGTTCAGAAATGAGATCCAACCCGTAATGAGAGTGCAAAAATACCTCACCGACGTCATTTTCGTCGATTTCGTCTAAATCGTCCCTAACGTAAGTTGGTCTTGTGTTTTCCTTCACTGATTCATCTCCGACGACTTTGTTCACGTCGTCTTCAACAAGCGTACTACTGGTCTCAAGTTCTTCGTTAGTCTCCCCCTCTTTCAGGTTATCGACGTACTCCTTCTTCTTCTTCTTTATCACGCTATTGGTGAGTCCATGAATTATCGCCAAAAGTTTTTCCTGCTGTTTTGCAAAGTTTGAGAACTTGAACATGCAGTCAAGCCTCAGGTAGAACTTGTACTGCCTCTGATGAACGATGTCGCACATTCTGGATGAAGAAGACGAACGAATTAGAATGTCTCCATCGAACATAACGCAAAACATGAAATTCCACCAACTTCATAACCGCCATAGCATAGTCGAAGCCTGCTCCGTCGTGCTTCGTTTCCTTAATTCCCATGGCAGTTTCGAGGAGAATGTTGACCGTCGTACTGGACAAGTAATCATGGCAGTCGAATTCCTTGCCGATTTCCGACCGCATCTCGTCGACCAAGGCCTTGCTGTTCTCGTAGAAGAGTGGAACGAACGATTTCAGGATATTTAGATGGAACGCAGGCGCTATCAGCTTCCTGTGAGAACTCCATTTTCCTCCGCTACTGATCAGCAGACCCTCTCCCAGCCACGGTTTGAAATATCTGAAATCACGAGTTGAGATTCAGTCTGGCAGTAAAGTCCCATTGGTTAAGAAATTTTTCATCGTATAATACCTGTAATCGACAGACTTGTCGATGTGAACATGGCTGCTCAAGATAATCTCGATGTCCCGAGGGTCCATTATGAACACGTATAACTTCGGTCCGAGAAAAGCCCTTACGACTTTTCCATACGATTCATACTCAAGAAGCTTTTCAACTACAGCACTGGGCTCGAGTCCAATAGCTTGTAGAGCGTTTCCGAAGAACGGTACAGTCGGTGGTCCTTCAGTGATACGGTACACACAATTTAATATCCGTGTAATTTTTATATCCAATCAGACTGGGAATTTTTCTTTACCTGGCAAGAGGTTGCCCATTCTCACTATTCTCATTGTCTGCAAGTAGTAATAAATCGTCCCCATCACCGCGGTTAGGATTAGAAGCGGATAGAATACCGCCGCAGTCAGGCTGGGGCTCCACATCGGTATAGCGTACTCCATCTCCAGGTTGTATGTACTCTAATATCGAAATAACCTTCAAACTACCGTTTATTTTCAGGACGATACGGTGAAATGTAGAATCGAGTGTGTATCGTAAAAAAATATATGGTGTCTGAATGAAACGGTCGCGTCAAGAGCCGAAAAAACTCTGTATTCGCTCGCGATAAGTCGTGGAATCTTATAAGTAGTTGACTGCTGCATTTTACACGTTTATTCATGTTTATTCCCAATCGTCAATAAATGAGTATGAAAACATCGGTTCAATGTCGATTAAAGTCACGCATTGCGTAGCTCATTTCCAAATCGATTTTCCGGTGAAGCCATGTGACCTGCTGATCTGACCTTCGCCCAAAGGCGGGACTCTTGTTCGCTATCTGAATAACACGCGAAAAAGAGAAATAATAATTGATTTACTTTCGACTAACTGTCAGACAATTCAATAGATATACGAAATGAGACCCAAGTCGGCTATTCTTTCAAGAAATGAGAATTCTTTCAAGAAATGAAGCGTCCCGCCTTTGGGCGAAGGTCAGATCAGCAGGTCACATGGCTTAAGTGACATTATGACAATTTTATAATGTTATAATTATGAAGATTGAAAAGATCTCACTTTTATTTTACCTATGTATACGCACTGATTTCGGTGAAAGTGATAAAGTAGTCTACCATGCTATATATATTTTTGTCGCACCATGTAGACGCCTGGGTATATGCAACTGACATGACATTAATTGTTGCTGGATAAACATGATTGGTCACCAACAATCAGTGTCTTCTCAGTTGCATATACCCAGGCGTCTACATGGTGCGCATCGACGAAAAGACCAGGTATATTTTTATATGTTTATATATCATTGTGTAATCATAATATACATGTCCTTTGGGAGTTAATTCTCAACAATATTGTTTTTACAACGATTCCATTAAATCTTCACAGTTATATACAAATATACTCGATTAACAATAGACTTCATTGAATTACCGAACGTCATCATGTTTGAAATACAAACCGAATGATTCACCCAAATGACGCGGATGGGATGCCATAGTGTGGGTGATCAAGACTCCAAAAATCGTACCACTTCTTATATTTCAGCTTCTTGATGTCATCAATGGTAATACATTGACTTGAAAATTTATATGTATCGGCACTGAGGTACTTTCTTCGGAAATCTTCCCACAATTTCATATAAGAAGCAAATTCTTCAAAAGTGAGGAAGGTGCTATGTTGTGTTTTTCGGTCAATAGCATCAGCATAGATAGTCATACCATCAAGCAGGCATACTTGAATCGCCTGATCAACGAAATCGTATTCTGATTCCTCTGCCTCGATAGACACAACCCAAGCTCCACACCTCTGATGCGAAAACTTGATTGCCTGCACACATTAGCTGAATCCAACAGGTTTTTTCCGGTGCTATCGCCTATTTACGACGCAATATTTTGACGAAATGAAAAGTATGATTAATTTTATGCAATCTTGGTGTATCCTTTGATCGGTGCGTGATAATTTCGTGGTTTATTGAAGTAGAAGAAGTGACCCAACTGAAGTATTATTAATCATTTAGGTTCGATGAAGGATCAGACCCAGTGTTAGTTGAGAAATTGAGCACCGATATCTTACAATAAAAACCGAAAGTCTGTACCCAGATTTTACGTCATACTTCTGGACCGATGATAACGAGTAAATATTGGTGAAATCCTTAGGCCTGGCATACAGAAACAGTTCGGCTTGAGCTGATGTGACGAGCTGGACCATAACTCCTCTATGGCAAGTGGCGAATATACAGGGTGAGTTATCTCCGGGTCTGAACGAGGTAGGGGCTTATCACAGCTAATGCTCCGCCCCTTGGCGTATCATAAATTGTTATCGATATCTAAGTTTACATCAAGTGGCCGTTGGAAGTCAAAAATACCTTACTCAACCAGACCAAGTATCGGCGACTTGATGTAAGCTTAGATTTTGATAACAGTTTGTGGTTCCCCCAGATAACACAACATTCTTTTTGACTTATACTAGGCCGTGAATTGACTGAAAGACGCCTGAAAGTCAACAAATTCTTCTTGACTTATATCAAGCCGTTTGCAGATTTGAAGTCGACTACTAGACGCCGAACGTCCGCTTGTATGTCGACATATATTTTCAACTGCAAAAAATACTTAGACCATGTTTCAAAGTTGAACGATTGGTGCACCAACTGACCACCACGTTTTGGGTCGGAAAGACGTTGCATGTCACGTAAAATTACGAAAAATTGTCATTCCTCTGGCACCTTGTATAGGTCTACAGTGTGTTGAATAACTTGAAGATGTGGTAAAGTCTGTGCAAGTGACAATCACGTTGTATCACTGTCATTGAACTCGAAATGTTTATTCAGATGTTTGAAACTCAGAAGTGATCGTTCCAGTTTTATTAATTTTTGACTCCGGCGGATGAGTAGATCCGGAGAATCACCCATAGATGTATACGTGAACGAGGATTGAATTAGACTACGTTGATGAGTAAGTGGAAAAGGAGACGGAGTGGTTATATAAGTCATTGTTTTATTCATATACCGTATTCCACATTCTGGACACTTGTTTTTTTTTTTTTTTTTCTTACAAAAGTACGTGTCAATCCATGACGACATGAAACTATTGTAAAAATTTCAAGTTGATCGGGTGATCCCGAGAAACGACCCACGGGTTTCATGTGTGATTGAACTATTTGTGAGAATCGATATCGAATAATTTTTTGGACTTAGATACCCCCTTCAGACAGTATCCAAGTTCAAGTTCAGGTCTTTAGGCGGTTTTGTTCGGGCGTCGCGGTTCTATCTTGATCCTAAATCCATCGCTGAGTTTAAGTATGATGTCGGCTCTCAGGCGGAAATCTTGGTCTGGTATGTCCGAGGTGACTTTGTAGTTCCTCAATATGGTGGACAGGAGGACTTTGAGCTTGAGCATCGCGTATTTTCGCCCGACGCAGGATCTGTGATAGGAAACGTTAAAGAGGTCACCAAATGCGCAGAATGTCATTGGCGATTAAATCTATCGGGACTCACCTGGGACCAGCACTGAATGGAATGTAGGCGTAGTAATGTCTATTGAGCATATTTTCTGGCAAGAAATTGTCAGGATTGAAGGATTCGGAGTTCGGATAGATCTCGTCTTGGCGATGGACTTTGAAAGTGGGTATCAGTACGGTCGATCCACTTGGTAGGGTGTAGTCGCCAGATACTGGAGTCATAAAAATTGTCCGAATATTAGTTTGGAAGGAAACTTCAATACATTACTTCGAGAAAGCTCGAACCTAGTTTAACGTCCTCATTGAGTTTCCTAGCGATCACTGGAACCGGGGGAAACAGCCTCAGGGTTTCCATTATGACTCTTTCGAGATACTTCATCTCCAGAGTATCGTGAAACGTTGCAGGTCTGTCGGAGCCCTGAAAGATCTCTTCCAGTTCTCGATAGACTTTATCCTGTGTGGAGGGAAGAAAAGATTGTACCATACGTTCGTCTTTTTTTTTCAGAGGGACGTGTAAAAGAAAGAGAAAATGTGAGAATGTCAACGGCGGAAATCGGGCTTATCCCTCGAAATTGACAGCTCTTGGAGGGGAAAAAATCAAAATTGAAAGCTCAACACATCCATGGGGGATGCTGCAAACGGTAAGAAACTCTTCACCAAACTCTGCGCGATGTGTCATACGGCAGATAAGGGTGGCAAGCATAAAATCGGACCCAACCTCAACGGCGTGATAGGAAGACCAATCGCCAGTAGGTGCTTAGATTTTGTGCGCTGAATGAATTTTATGCCAGTTGAATTACCCAGGTGCAACTGGATATCAGTACAGTGACGCTATGGAGTCCAAGAAAATGACTTGGGACGCTGCAACGCTGGACGAGTACCTCAAAAACCCGAAGAGTTTCGTTCCCGGTACCAAGATGGTGTTTCCGGGGATAAAGAAGGCCGAAGACAGGAAAGACGTAATTGCCTTCCTCGATCAGCAAAAATAATCGGTACACCGATGGTTTTGTTCAATTGGCATTTGATCGATCGGATTTTCGTCACTGAATATTAAAAGCTAATGAATATCGAACCTGAACATCCTGATGGTATCCAAGTAAGCATAGAACGAAACTGGACCCAGCGGCAGTGGTGTCGTGTCCCTGGAAATAATACCAGGCTCAGACCTTGTGGAGGTTGAAAAAAAAAATTGAGGACCTGTGCTGTGAGACTCACCTCGAACATGATTGTGTCGACTTCTTCCTTAATTTCTTCGTCGGTCAAATTTGATCCATTTCGTGCCGATTCCAGCATGAGATCCAAAAAGGCGAGTCGCCTCTTCTGCCCTGTGACATCGTCCAGAAATGAGATCCAACCCGTAATTAGAGTGCTAAAATAACTCACCGACGTCATTTTCGTCGATTTCGTCTAGATCGTCCCTGACGTAAGTTGGTCTTGCGTTTTCCTTCACTGATTTATCTCCGACGACTTGGTTCACCTCGTCTTCAACAAGCGTACTACTGGTCTTAGGTTCTTCGTTAGTCCCCGCCTCTTTAAGCTCAACGTACTCCTTCTTCCTTTTCTTTATCACGCTATTGGTGAGTCCATGAATTATCGCTAGAAGTTTTTCCTGCTGTTTGGCAAAGTTTGAAAACTTGAACATGGAGTCAAGCCGCAGGTAGACCTTGTACTGCCTTTGGTGGACAATGTCGCACATTCTGGATGAAGGAGAAAAAAGAATTAGAATGTCATCAGTGAAGATAATGCGACACATAAAATTCCACCAACTTCATAACCGCCATGGCATAGTCGAAGCCTGCTCCGTCGTGCTTTGTCTCCTTAATTCCCATGGCAGTTTCGAGGAGAATGTTGACCGTTGTACTGGACAAATAATCATGGCAGTCGAATTCCTTGCCAATTTCCGACCGCATCTCGTCGACCAAGGCCTTGCTGTTCTCGTAGAAGAGTGGAACGAAGGATTTTAGGATATTCAGGTGGAACGCAGGCGCGATCAGCTTCCTGTGAGATCTCCATTTCTCTCCGGTACTGATCAGCAGACCCTCTCCTAGCCACGGTTTGAAATATCTGGAATCACAAGTCGAGATTCAGTCTGACACCAAAGTCCCATGGTCAAGAAATCTTCTATCGTAAAATACCTGTAATCGACAGACTTGTCGATGTGAACATGGCTGCTCAAGATAATCTCAATGTCTCGAGGGTCTATTATGAATACGTATAACTTCGGTCCGAGAAAAGCCCTCACTACTTTTCCATACGATTCATACTCACGAAGCTTATCGACTATGGCACTAGGTTGCAGTCCAATAACTAGCAGAGCGTTTCCGAAGAACGGTACAGTCGGTGGTCCTTCAGTGATACGATACATACAATTTAATATACGTGTCATTTTTATATTCTATCAGACTGGGAATTTTTCTGTACCTGGCAAGAGGTTGCCCATTTTGACGATTCTCATTGTCTGCAAGTAGTAATAAACCGCCCCTATCACCGCGGTTAGGATTAGAAGCGGATAGAATACCGCCGCAGTCAGGCTGGGGCTCGACATCGGTATAGCGTACTCCATTTGTTTGTCGATTTCGCAGGATCAGGTCCGATTTATCAAAGTTTATAAAAATCACAAAACTATAATATCCAAATAACTCTCCAAACTTTCGTTTCTTATCACCACGAAACCGCGAAAGCCAGAACGATTCTCGCGAGTGTATTGCGAAGCAATTCACGATGTCTGGATGAAACCTCAGCGTCAATAGCCGATCAAACAATGTATCTGCGTGCCTTATACGAAAATTACTGAAACATTCATCACGTTTATTTCCACTGGTCAATAAATTAGCATGACGGAATCAGTTTAACGTCACGCAGTAAGTAGTCCATTTCAAAATCCATGATGCGATTGCGATTGATCGCAAATGCATACCATTTGCATCAATGCATTTCACGATGGGGAAATGTGACCGACTGCACTGACCCTTGCTCAAAGGCTCGACGTTCGTTCGCTCCAGGATTTAAATAATCAGACAAGCATGAACGATTGAAAACAAAAATTCGCTTACTTTTGACTACCTTTCACACAATTGGGGCAAGGCTGCAAAAATGGTACCTCATCCTTCACTCATCACCATCAAAATGACTTACAAATTTAGACGTACGATCTATATTGTCTTCTCTTCGAAAATCCTTCTCCAAATTTTACAGAAGACGCGAATTGTTTAATCGGTAGGATGTAAGCCACGTGTTTTTGGATTCAATTATAAAAGATTACTTTTCTCGCTAATAAATGAAACAAATCGCAAATCAACCTTTATCACGCGAGTCTTACGATTCCTATTAACCTCGATGACTTGTTTTTTCTAACAACCATATGCAAATCTTCTTCGTAATTCGAATACACAACTGTGTAGCGTGTTTTTAGTTCGTTCAATCGCATCGGAACAAATAGTCAGGACTATTAATCAGGCAAACTTTACTTGACTTGGTCAACGGAATCGCAGTCCAATTGCTGCGCCTTGATAGACGCAACCTAAACTCCACGTCGGTGATGCGACAAGTTTAGTGCCTGTGCAGTTTACTCTTTCCGGTGGTATCGCAATAATTTTACAAAATTATTCATTTTTTCGGTTCCTTCAAATTTTGTAATTTTTATTGTATCAAGTGAAAACACCGTGCAGTCAAAATATTCGCACGACGTATAGGAATTTGAAAGTTATTCCAGAAAGTCGCTTTGCGACTTACGTTACGCGTACCTGACGCAGCATAATCGCAGACAATTGTGTTTTTGCGAGGTTTCTTCGTCCGCCGTGAAAATAGGTTGAATTCAATTAAAACATGGCCCGCAGGCTGCAGGTATAGTGCGCGGGTAATTAATGGAACGAGTTCAAAAATTCGTTTGTGCTCGGTTTCTGAAAGCGATTCTCGTTTCATCCGTTTTTTTTTTCTGCCTCGCGAACCTGACACTCCGTACGCATCACCTTCGCCATCATGAATTTTTTTTTATCACTTATTTTATACGGCAACAAAATATATAAGCAAAAATATAACGCACTAGTAACTAAAAAAAGTGAAAAAAATGAAGCTGAAAGTGAAAATGAAATGATATTAGAGAGTGGAAAGGAAATATTTGATGTATCACTGAGCCTGATAGACTGCGAGAATAAAATTTTATCCATATATCCTCGTACGCCGCGGTTACAGTATGTAATTATCTCTAATTCTCTAATTTCGTTGAATTCGTTTCGCTCGAGTGACCGCGAGTACCCTCGCCTTTTTTTTCATTTTTTTTCCCTACGTCTCGAGGGTTCGCTTCCGGGCACGTTCTACGCGGGGGTTGCGTTGCCCACGTCATTTCCGGCCAACGCTTATTTCCGGCTCCCCTGTCGTCGGTGGAAAATAACAACTCATTACCTGTCCGCAGACGTGAGTCATTTCAAATTCTGCGGTATTATTCATTCATTCGTTTTAAAATAAATTATATCAATCGTTAATTTATTTAATTAAAGCTGAATTGGTGGGAAATAAAATTAGTTAATTTTGTATCAACACGAGAAGTAATATCGTTCTATAAATATTAAGATGTATTTTAAATATTCCATAAAAAAAAATATATATCAAGTACAAAATATTCTTAATCAACTAATTATATCGTCTTAATTAAGGCACTGGTATTTACACCGTTTTGATTACTTCTTTCCATCGCTTAAATAAACTAAGATTTGTTATAAAAACCACGTAAACGATTATTATATCTCTTTAAACCTGCGTTATGTGTATCGAGTAATGGATTAACTATTTTAATTACATAAAATATCATCGAAATAATCAATCATTGTTAATTCGATTCTGTATAAATCGACTCGAGCAGGGGAATGGCATAATGTGTATACATATCATAAAACTTAATCGTAATATCATTTTTAAACTTTCACATATCGTCTACGTATATCTTACGAGACTAGTAAACTATAGGCACTTAATGGAGGGGGAAATGGGGGGATTTAAGAATATATACAAATCAACTGGAACGTTATTGTCAACTCTATATAATAAATGATATTCGTTTTTTCAAATCAAAATCTTGCCGTTCAATTAGGTATTTGGACTCCTTTTTCTTTCCTATCAGAATGGAAAATACTTTGATATCACTTAACGATAAGTACCACGCTTCAAGTAATACGGAATATGTACAAAATAATTAACGTAATACTGAGGTTAAAGTTAAATAATAATTAAATTAACACTACCTAACGATTTGAATACTTTTTTGTTTCTTCTTTTTATCGGTCACAAAACCTCTAAACAATCGATAAATATCTAATATCTTGGTTGATGTAATAAAATCATTGTGAGATCGTTCGGTTAGTTTCTCCGCAATTTTACCTGGTTCTGATTTCAGGATCTGAAAAACAAAAGGGTTGAGATTATTATTCTTCTTAGGTGTCATGAAAAAATTAAGATTCTTGAGTGTAAAAGGTGGAAAAAAAAATTGAGCGAGTTCGTCCAGACCCTCGTACACACACTTAAGAAAAGTGACGTGTTGCGAAGAGAATAAACAGCTCAAGATCCGCTATCTAGCTTCTGTCGCTCCTCGGTTCTTGGCGAGGGTGGCTCAGGGCGAAAGAGCCATATGACGACCTTATTTCTGTATCGCGTAGCCCAACTGGCTTCCAGATCCGATACGTGGTTTCAACGAGACAGATGATGTAAAGACAGAGTTTAGGTCGCACAGGTGTTCTGATAATGTATAAAATCCCCAAAACCGTTACCGCGCGGTGCGAAGAGGAAACTTTGATATTTTCCCCCTCCGTGAAAATAAGAAGAAGAAGAAGAAGAAGAAGAAGAAGGAGAAAAAAATTTACTTCCGAGATTTTATTTTCAAAGGATCTCCATGACAATGAAATGGACCCGAGGTCCATCCTCTCAAAGTATTCGAGAGAGAGAAAGAGAGAAAGAAAAAAAAATCGTACTTCATCGGGGCGAAACCGTCGACGTTCACCGTTTTTCTATTGAGGTATTGTACGATATATTGTGTCTCTTAGAAGATACAACAATGCGTACGTAAAAGTGTATATATTTCTTTGTACGAGTATAGGAGGGTAGAAAACGGCTATTTTTACCTGAAAACGGGAGAAAATTAAGCCCCCTCTTTGGGGCCTTTTAAAAGTTCGAAGTTGAAAATTTTATTGAAAATATTGTCGTCTTAGGGTCGTGGGAAAGATAAATTCTAGTCTGTGTGACAAACGGAGCAAAAATAAATCAGAGGACGAAGAGAAGCGATTTTTATTATTCATTTTTCTTTCACGATCTCGATAACGGATCTAAAACACGCGTGTCACGTCTCACGGGCTTCTACCTGAATATCTCATGTTCGGATAAGAGATTGTAGATCACAGGATCCGCCAAAGTATACGAACGAGGCACGCGTCATCGAGCACAGAGACCGACGCGACGAATGAGATGACTAAAAATGACTAAGATTCTCAGGGATCACCGCGGAGCAACATGTGGCCGAGTGGTTCACGTTCTTTAACGGGAGTAAGGGGGGGAAAAAACGCCCCCACGTGTTGCTCCGAAATACTTTGGGGAATTATCTTGGAAGCGGAAATACCGTGTATATGTATATATGTATATATATTATTTTTTTTCTACCGAAAAATGTGTGTTTGGACGAGCGAGGTTCTCTTAATTTTCCATGCTGAGGGAATTTTCTGGTTTTACAGAAATAGAAAACGGGATGAAGGCGTCGGGTTTCCGGGTCTCGGAGTGCGAACGATGATCCCTGAAAAATATTCAATACACGATCACCTCGAGAGTCTATATAATGAACGTGAGAATTCCCAGGCTTTTTAACTACAGAGATGTAGAAAAAGATATCTTTAACCGTGGTATTAAAACTGTGCACGCGTATACATATATACAGGACCTAAAATTAAGAATTAAGAAAGGAATTTGATAAATTAATTTGCCGCCGCGACACCGCGCTCGCTCGTAAACGTCGAGATGACCTCACTTTATAATTGTACGAATTAACGAACCGAGGGTACAGTGGACCGACAACTACAGCGCGTTAGTGGGAATCTCCGAAAGGTCGCATCTCAAGGAATCCCCGGATAATATTATCGCCTCGCCGCCTTTGAAATCGGACGAAAATTTCGAACAGGAGCATCGCGAGGCAAGATAAAAACCGAGTGCTTTATCTAAAGTGGATACAGGACCGCAAATGGTACCCGGAGTCTGTTAACGGCTTGACGCAACCCAAGTACCCCGCGTCGTCCTGGGGGTAGATAATCAGTCCGAGATCCAAAGTAGCTACCTGCGCGCTTCGAACTGCGCATCAAAGTCGCGGTGAAAAGACTTTATACCGCAGCTTGGAACCCGTCGGTATAAAGTTCCGCTTTACGGACCGAAAACATGCGTCAAAATGTGACTTTTCAATGCCTGTCTCGTAGAGATATTGTTTTTAAGTCATACAGAATAAATGGTAACCGGCTTGCGGTCTGTTAAGTCAACGGATTTTTAACATAGGTTCACGAACGACGACACACGAAACAAAAGAACGTAAATAGTATATATAGCTGGTAAAATTATGCTGGTGGAACCCGCATAGTTTTACGACGGTCACCGCAACAACAGAACACGACTTCTTATCAATATACATTACCGGCATGTTGAAGCGGTTGCGTACAGCTCTCGCGAGTAGTTACTGCGTAGCAGTTAAAATGACGATAAAAAAAAAAAAACAACAACAACAAAAGCCGAACATTGAAGTTGATTTTTAAAAACGTCTGAGGATTCGGAGGATCGGCTTATTGGCTCTAATACCATAGACCCTTGGCAAACATATGGCAGCCCACGCTGACCTCTTGGTGTAGCGTTATTCCATCCATCCCATATGGTACTCGTTTCGGTAACTCTCGCTTCTCGCTTATACCGGAGCCAATAGCCGCTGAATATATTTATAGTTTGCGGTTTGCGGCCACATATGGCGTCCCTAAATTTCTTAGAAAACGCGATCGAACGTCTTCGATTCAGTTAGATCGTCATCTCGGTATTTCCGCTCCGTGGACCACTTCCGGACCGTTGAAAAACATCCACCCCCGATAAACTCGGTCTTTTGAAACTCCAATAGCGAGATCAGGTGCCTCGAAGGTATCAAGGGATTCTATTTCCGAGTGCGTCGCTAACGGCGGCGAGGTAGCACGTGCCGGTGCTCGGTAATACACGATTTCTCACTCAAGAGACCCTCGGGTCTTGCCGAGCTGGTACCGGAGGGTTCACGTGGTAGGTACTTACGCGCCGATATAAGCACCCGGAGTCATGGAACCGGGACTCGCCTTCCAGGAAATTACAAATACGTTGCAGGTGTCGACAGTCACATCGACGGTGGTCCATAATAATTATTAGCAATAAAGTATAAGTAATTCGCGAGAGGTCCGCGAGGCGAGCCAGAGAGGAAAAATCGATGGCTTTTAATAGTCGCGGGTTTAATAAGGCGATGCTAATTGACGAAAGTGGGTACGCAGCTCTTTCGCGGATCGAGATCTCGTTCTCGGAGAGAGAGCTGTCAGTTGTGGAGCAATTTTTTTTAATCCCCTTTACCCCCCTCCTTACTCTGTATAAAATTAAAGCAGTCGGGCTATTTGCGATCATCGTCACGACTCGGTTTGTCGGGAACTCGCAATCCTCATGAATAAGTGGGACGCGTTGGGTAGGAGAAAAACTCTCCAATTGATATTCTTCACGACACAGGCATCGAAAAGTCACTTTTTCGGTCCCCTAAGTGCAACTTGATACCGCCGAGTTCCAAGCTGCGGTATAAAGTCTTTTTACCGCGACTTTGATGCGCAGTGCGGAGTGCGCAGTCCAAAGCAGCGGCGTAAAGTCATCATACCGCAGTTCCTACAGGGTAGATGGACTGTTTTTGGGCACCTTAGTACCGTTTCTGGCCATCAATTGCTCCATTAGTTGCCATTTGAAACGCGTGTGTGCGGTCGGGACTAATTAATTATCGAAAAACTGTATCCTAGACTTTCTTCAAGCCATATTCATGCCAGTAATCGAACATTTAAGCAATCAACTGTCCCTCAAGGACTACGTTTTTCGCGCGCTCCGCTGACTTTGCCTCTGACTTTGCCGAAAAAACAGTCACTTACGCGCATTCGAGACAAATAGCTATTTGTGTGATGTAAGATTCAATCAGGATTCGTGGTTCTCACCGTAGCGGAATGGCGCGGTTTCACGCGTGCGTCAGATGCTGCGTGTGTTGATTGAGACGTCCCTGTTCCTGCTCCCACCAGCTGACGACGTCCATCACATCGCCACCCCCGGGGATCTCTTGCTTGTAGTAAAGGGCTCCCGAGAAGGCTTCGGGGCTCGCCGCGTAGGCGGCACCCTCCTCGCTGTCGCCGCCGCTGTACGGCGACAGCGGGACCCTGGGTTCGAGGTTCTCCTCGTTCCGTGTCGCGTAGTAATCGCACGGGGAGGGCACAGAGGTCGGCGAAAGTCGGGAGAACACTTGGCCGTGGTTCATCACCCGACCGTCCAGAGGCTCGAGGTTCTCCTCATCCCCAGCCGACGACGGGTAGAATTCGGGGGCCGGTGATTCCATCGGGGAGAGTCTAAAAACGAACGATATAGGTATATAGTTAGAAGAAGTCTGGTAAACCAGGAAACGGGATCGCGAACCTCAGACAAACCGGTGGCTTCACGTCCTCGTCCTCCGCGTCGTCGTCCAGGGTCAGACGCTCTCCCGATCCGTTGTGGCTCGAGGAAATTACGCTGCTGGTAGGCGAGGGTACGTTCTGTCCCATCCCCGCGTTAGGGTCGTACTCGAGACCGTCGGCCTCTGCGAGGAGCCGCTGGAGACCCCGGATGTACTCGACAGCCATCCTGAGCGTCTCTACTTTCGAGAGTTTCTTCCCTCTGTCTCCATATCCGGCGGCTATGTGTCCGGGTATGTGTTGTCTGAGGGTTGCGAATCCGTTGTTGACCTGCTTAACGCGGTTTCTTTCCCGCGCGTTCCTCCTGGCCACCGCGACCGGCGGAGGTTGACCGTTCTTCCCGTGTTTCTTCAGCCTGGACGGGTCGTAGGGCGGCAAAACGTTCGAGCTCGTGGTCGAGGTCTTCGCGGGGACTATCAGATGCGGCTGATTGCTGATGATGTTCGACTCGTTGTCCTGCAGCGTTCTGAGCAGCATCAGCTGGTCCTGATCCCCGGCGCTGATCTGTACGCGGTTGCAGAACACCGTGACACCCATGGTAGTCATCTTCCTCGGTTATGTCAGCACAGAATTTCGCTTACACCGTTCGGACGGAGTTTGTCAGAAAGTGTTTAAAATTTCTCCGGCAGTTTTCATGCCTGAAGATTAAGTAAAAATAAAAGAAACTAAAAATAAAACTCTATATCGTTGAGGGTTCACATCTAAGATCGAACTCGTTTCCTCTGGGTTTGACACAAAACTCTTCTCTACAAGCACATCTTCTTCGCTCGGTGTCCTAAACTACACTCTAATTGTCTCGTTGTGCTGCAGTCGTAGCGGTTAAGTAAAGCATGAGGTCACCGTCTATTCTACGACGGTTGTCAACTCATACGGTAACACTTGAGTCGGGTAAAAGTATGAGACCCTGGCACTATCACTTAATCTTATCACTCACAGATTCTTCCTCCTCTTGAAAGACGAAGAGGAACGAAATTGAAAAAAACAATTGATAAAAGAAAACAAAAGGAAGAACGATTCTATAATCCACACCGTTCACTAACGATGGTATCACCCGGTTCGCGCTGCATGGCGTCTGCATTGGGAATGAGTCGACATCGACTAGATGGGTTATAGGCCTCACTCAGCGTTTTGCGGGGCACGAAGCAGGAGGCTTTAGGGGAGTTTGGCAGGGGGAAGTTAGGGGGAGTACTCTCTGCCCCGGTTGGAAAAATATCCTCGAATGGTGGGGGATTTCGAGCACGCGCCACCGGGCTGTCTCCCCCGGGTTGCCCCCGTGTCTTCCCGTCTCTCCCCCCGAATACCCCGGAACTTGAAATAAAAGGGGGAGCGCGCCATATGCCTAGGGAGGCTGCCGGGCATAAAGCCTCGAATCCTGTTCGTAGACTTCACTCCACTCTCTGCACGTGTTAGCGGTCTATAATACATTACCGTTGATTGCATAAACATATTTTTATACGAAACGGAATATCATAACCGATCGATTTGATTTTTCAGCTGAATTTCCGGGGCACCGCGCGAATAAAAAATCGTCTCCTAGGCACCCGAGGGATGAGATTTATACCGCTTCTTTCGTCGGGCGCGATGGAATTTATAATACAAAATATAAAGTGGGTATAACTCTGCAGGGTACTGGGCTCTGTGTGAACCTTTATGAACCTTAATCCGTGCCAACTAACCAGTCTGGTCTTCTTTTTTTTTTTTTTTGTGTGGGGTCCCCATCTGCGCCGGGGCCCGTGCCAAACGATCGGAGTGAACACGGCGCTGGGAGATCCCGCCTATCGGTATAATCTCTTAGATTTATTTCCGACAATGGTTAGCGATTTTTTCTTTACCCACGGCTACCGGCGCGGTTTATAATTCGAGGTACTTAAAACTTTGACTCGAGTCGTATCTCAGAGAACGGAACCGTCGAGGAGTGCGAGAGAATTTATTTATCATTTTTATACACTCGGGGATAAATATCGGTCGAGGGATGTCGACCGGGATCACCTCGGGCCCCGGGCCACCCTGACCGCGAGCACCTCCGTCGAACGTTATCCACGCGAGTCAGGGTGGTGGAGCACACGTGCTCGTAGTTTCAGGGTAGAATATTGATGATGGGTGAAAGCTGTGATTTATCGAAGGGTCTCGTATTCGGGGATAGTTTTATGATCGATATTCTATAATAACGAATCGATGCTCCGGGAAGGAAGAGGATAAATCTAGTCGGTATCAAATTTCTCGAACAGATTTTACTCCGTCTTAGAATAAATAATGAAATAAAACGGAAGTCTCGAATTTCTCTGCTAGAATATTCGTTCGATTATCGTTCAGAAACAACGTCCGGAGGTTTTATTTTTCTCCAAAATCTAGACAGCGAAAGTCTGGTTACGTTTATTTTTTCATTGCCCCATACCGTCGCGTTAACGACTGTCGAACGCATCGGAATTACTCTTTCTCTCTCTCTCTCTCTCTCTCTCTCGTTTATAAATCAAAAGGTTCACGCAGGTTTTGTGAAATTGTTATAGTTCCTCGCACAGTGGGAGTCTGAACACGTGTGTGCGCAGCTATTGTGCGTAGGGTAGGGTACCGTCCGGAGGGTCATGAGAGGGTGATACAGAAAGAGAGGGTCCGGGGGTGGGCCAGTGCGGGTCCCTTTGTTGGGACGCGTGCCTGCGCACGTGTTCGCGACCAATGCCACGGTGTGGAAATTGTAATGCCAATGCCAATGCCAATGCCAATGCCACCGGTCGTACTCCCTCGTAGAGAGACCGAATCACAATACCACGTATCTGCATAGGGTAAAAAGGTAAATCTAAGCCCCCCACGGGTTAAAAATTACAGGGAAATGATACCGCGGGCGCGTTTTTCTCAGGTAGAAGGGGCTTTCCGAATTTCACCGATCGTTTTTCTCCTTTTTTTTTCTCTCCCTCGTTGCGAGGAGAGCCTTACACGAGACGTGTGGCTGGAGCGTGGCTCTCTCTCTCCGATGGTCCTCCGTCTCTCAATGATGGGAGGAGCGCGCGCGCGCCCCAGGGAGAAACGGAGAAACGCGTGCCCGAAAGTATTTGACGTGGTACCAGCTGCCCCTCGGGGTTCTTTGAGGCAATGTAGTACCGCAATCTCGTCGAAGCTTCGACATGAACAAATTTCCGCGGAAAATATTCAAACTCGAAGCTTCTCAGATCAGGATTTGCAACAAGTGGTTTCCAAAGTCGTTTGCCAGAGAGCCACTGCCACCCTCCGGTGGTTGGGGTGGTCGTTCGGTGCGTACAGCGAGCGGAGGGTGCCTAGAGGGTATTTATTTTTTGTTGTTCCTCTTGTATCGCGAAGGGGGGGAGAGAAAGAGAGAGGGGGGCTCGAAACCATCTGTCCGCATATGTTATCCCCCCACGCCGGTTACCACCGTTGCGTTTCGTACGGTAAGTACGAGTGTCGGTGTTCCGAAACGCGCGAGGAAATAGGGAAGTAGCCGCACCGCCCACCCTGCAGCGAGGACCATGAGACGAGGACATAATTGGAAAAACGTGAAACGAAAACACTCAGGGTGCGCGAAAAAACGGGAAATTGCACACACGTGTGAGAGAACTAGGAGGTCCGGATTAACCGGAGGGACGCAATGTACGCGATCCTGTATACGGCATAAAGGAGAGTGAATTTATTTCGGGGTGGGATATCGGGGACCCCGGACCCGTGCAACGCGATTCTTTTGTTACCCACCCGGTACCCTACCGCCAGGGGCCCGTACAAAGCGCTATTTCATTCCGTAGCACGGCGCGCGGTCTAGCCTCGAAGGGTGCCCCCCCCCCCATCTCCGCGCCACCCTGTCCCTTGGCTCGTTTCATTTTCACGTTGAAACACGGCGATTCTGGGATTTTATCAATCAATCCACGGTTTTTTCGAAGACCCCAGACAGCAAAGAACTGAAAGTTGTCGTATGGACGCCAAATGTCCCACTTTTTGTCTTCTAAATCTTGTATTAACTCTCAAAGACGTCTTTTGGTCTCTTATAGACGTCTTTGAGAGTCAAGACAAGAAGATGTGGGACTACTGAGCTTAGAGGTGAACCGAGAACCCAGGAGAAGACGTTTTATTCACCGACAATGAGTCCTTTGAAGGTAATTCACGGTGGTTGAGAACCGCTGGCACGCGTCGCGCGCACTTCTACGCACCGCAGTTATTCCTATACCGACGAACATCAACTTTTTGTTTCGTTGAACATGTGTGGGTCTGTTCGCCACCTGAAAGAGAATTTAGGGCTAGAATATGCGAGAGGGGGTTACGGGTACGGAGTCAGGTTCCAAGGGCTGTGAATCAAGGCCAAAGGTATTTCGTTCGAGAAGCTTGTGCAAAGGGTTTTTGATCTCGGTCTGCAGCGGATCGATACTTCGATATCCGAAAATTCCGGCATCCCCTTCTCTCTGTCTCGGAACATTTCTTTTTTATCTAGAAAATTTCACCCCGTCATAAGGGCGCTGAGTTATTCGAGGGGGAATAATAGGGGGATGTGAAACGGTGATTTCTTATAGCTGGTTTAAAGACGCTTCGAATTTCGAAGGATGAAACGGCGGAACGATACATCGTCCCTTCAAAGGAAACCGTTGCTCAACGTCGTACCTCGTGCAACGGGTGTTTCAAGACCTTTTTTTATCCTCAGAGTGGACGAATTCAAAAAGTTTATCCCTCAAAACGATTTTAAGTGGAAAAGAGGCAGAAGCTTCGTTAATTCGACCCAAGAATCTCGACGGTCTAAAGATTCCGAACAAATTTCAACCCCTGATCGAACTTTTCGAGTCACCCGGTAGATTTTCGTGCGCTCAAAGGGAAAATGGAAACTGTTTGCACTGGTCTAGATCAAGGAGCTCGATGGAATATCGTGTGTGTTTTCCTTCTTAGTGTATTCGATCAGTCAGTGAAGCAAGAAAGAAATAATTTTTCCCCGCAAGTCAGATGATCAAACATGCCTTTCGATTCCGTCACGTGACGTTGTGTCCGTTGCGGAAGCAAAATTAATCGCGCGAATGTGGTTTTTTATTTCCCTAAAACCGGTGTAATTCGTCTGTAACATGACTTTTTTTACATCGGTTTCGTTTGTATTTGTGCGACGGAAGCAAGAATCGAGGCGAAAGGTAGGTTATGCCCGGGTGCGCGTCTTCGGCCGCGTACCCGCTACGGCACCCAGTTTGATATGTGAGCGGTGGCACGCGTCCCCAGTGATCGAGGTGGGGAGGAGAGGCAGGTGCGTCGCACCGCCAATTATATTTCAGAAGGTAAAAATGAAAAAGAGAATAAAAAACAAGGAGTAATAGGACGTAGGAATAAACAAAAAGGGGGGACAAGACGCGATAATAAAACCAAATGAATTAACGGTCCGATGAAAACGGAGCGGAATTACGTGATACATTAAATTCGAAAAACACTCCATATTCATAATCGAGGACGTCGCACAAAGAGTATTCGAAGAATACCAATTGACTTTGTCAATGCAGGGTGAATTCCTGGCGACTCGTTGATCTGAAGTTGGCTAGAATCGAAAAATGAGCATTTGGACACTTAAATTGGTTCCAAGATGTCTGAAAGCTTGTTTCACGATTCTAGCCAACTTCAGATCGACGAATCGTTAGGAATTCACCCTGTATATCAGCTACAATATCCGCGTGAAAAAGTAGGTGACGAAATTTCGCCGATACTCAATTTTTATCATACTTTCGTACAGTTTCTCTTCTCGATTGATATACAGGGTGGTTCAAAATTCGTGATGAATCTTTCACGGGGTAATTCCTGGTCGAAAATTGAATCGAAAGCCATTTTTTTCCAAAATACGATTTTTTATTTCAATTTTTCAATATTCAGAGCAAACTTTTTTCTTCAAATTCTGTATAATAGGGGATTCTTTCTTCATTTTTTTTTTCACAAGTCCTTTGACTATGACACAGAAGATTTTACTTTGGTTTTTTATCCAATATCCACTGAAGAGCGAATTATGCCGTAAGGGGGGGGATTGAAACGAATCGACGATCAGGTATTTCAAAATTGACCAAAAAATTCATTATTAATTTTAAAAAAATGGCTAAAGAACTTTCAACCACGTAGTTGACCAGAAATTCAAGAAAAAAGATTGATCTAAGTATCGAAAAAGAGGAGAAAATTGAAAAATTCGTTTTTAGACAAAATTGCTGAGGAACTCTCGTTTCCATTTTCGACCAGGAATGACCCTGTGAAAGTTGGATAAAAAGTCAAGAGAAAACGAGATCGGGAGTGAAATGAAATGATAAATGAAAAAAAGGACGTGAATAACAGTCGGCACGCGCCTGCCACTCTTCGTGCGTTCAAGTGACACATCCAAGATCGTGCCGAGTGCGAGAGACCGGCAGGTGCAGACCTCGACGTCTCGGACTCTTGATCCGCGAGGCGCCCCCCGTTCCGTGTTTCAAATCGAAATTTCGAAATCGAAATCGAGTGTGAAGTGACGTTTGTTTTCATGGGGTGTTTGCCACGCGCCGCGTGGCGACGGTAAATTTGGGAGCGGGTACCGCGCAACGTCTCGTTACTGGAGCGACCGAGACGGAGAGACGCGGGGAGGGAAGTGAAAAATAAGACGCGTTCGATAAGATGCACCTGTCCATGAGTCGCAGGACCGCGTGCGGCAAGGTGTCCACGATGTCCGAGCCGAGTTTGTCCGGGCAACGGAGGCCGGAGTGGACTTGTGGTAATAAGAATATACGCCGGGTAGTTATCCGGCGAACGAATGCCGATCATATCCGATAGGAAGCCTAATGAGCTATGGGTCTGTGCTCAGAGGCGAACGCCGCCCTGTTTCTCATTTTATACTAATTTTCTTTTTCGTTTTACCTCCTCGCGCGAGCCCACCTCGTTTAGAGCATTATACCCAACACCCGGACTACGTTTTCCATAAACATGAGAAATTTAAAACCTCGATTGATCCGGAGTACAGATACACGCGTTTTCGTTTTTTTACTTTTTACGCGTCGATTTTTACGGACTGGGAAATCGCCGTGAGCGGATCGATTCAATTTCGCATTATTCATCGCCGTCGGAGGTCAAACATACCCAATCAGCAATTCAAACATTTGCAGGGTCTGTATTAATGATATCGAGGTCAGCTCTGAGCATAATGAACGAAACAGGGTCAGTCGTCACGTTATAGTGCCTGGAAATAGGCAGGCTAGCCAAACCCAGGAGTACCGCGTGTTGCCGTGCGTTAGGCACCGCTAAAAAATTCGAAGCACCTTTTTTCTAATCAATATTATCTCGTTAGCCCTGCCTTTATTTTGCTTCCAATGAATTTTTGCTCTTTTACCCCCACAAAAGTATGTGTAACGATGTTAATTTGATTAGTCTTTGTTTTTACTGTAATCATTCCAAAAATTAAAAGTTAAATTTTCACTGGATCCCCAACTTTTTTTAGTTGATCAGATTTGAATGAAATTTGGTACCATATGGTTTTTTGGCTCGCTGATCATTAATTTTAATCCAGTTTTGTAGAGTTTTGATTTGACGTATTCAATATGCTGCAAAAAAAAACGAACAAAAAAAAACATTTGGTTTTCGATGAAATTTTTTTTGGTCACTATAATCCATGAATCCAATATTCCGGGGGAAACTAAAAACATTCGAAATCTTATGAAAATTGGTACTAAAAGGTTTTTTGAACCGCTGATCAATAATCTGAGGTCAGATTTGCAAAATTCAAAACAGCTAGAAGCAAAATGGATAACAAGAAGTTCAAAGGGGGGCTCATAGTCAGGGTAAATTCGCTTTTTTAGTGATTATTCTGACGTCTTACCAAGAAGTTGAATAAAAAAAAAAAAACTATTTCGAGTTTGTGCGTTATAAATCGATGATAAAGTTTCGGCATTCATATCCACGAGTCTGGTTTCATAATTAAATATGAGAAAAGTTTACAACTCGCTTCCGGCAAGATTTTTTTTATGCGCTCTATGGATAGATTATTTTATTCTTTGTCTTTTTCGTTACTTAATTTTCATTTTAAATCAACCAGGCTCCTAGAAGCCTCGGGTGGTTCTAGACGATCTCGGAACTGGTACCTGGTCATAGACACCTCTCAGACTTCGGGTCGTTATCGTCGGATATCCCGCACCGCCGCACCACGGGCAGACGGCAATAAATGAAATTTCTAGAGATCATTTTCATTTTCATTCTCGATTCTTCGGCCCCGTGGGGGCCCCGGGTTCCGCTGTCCAGGAATTACACACCTCGGATCGGGGGAATCGTAAACTAGCCAAACTTTACAGCTTTATAATTTCGTTAAAAGTTCCCATGGCTCGAAAATAATTAACCAACCGTAGGTATCGACCTAAGAATGTGGGAAGGAGGAAAAATCTCGATATATATTATTAATATTTTCGCGGTGAATAGAGCCGAGCCGGATCCTTCGTTATTCAAATCTATTACCATGACAAAGGCGAGGCGATAAAACAAAAGTCCTACAATGGATAGAGTCTAAAATAAAAAAAAAAATCATCATCCTCCTCCCGTATGAAGATGATTCCACGAGATAAGCAAGACTCCTAGAGCGAGCCTAACAATACTCCTGCCTCCATGCTACACAATCTTGATAATAACACCCCGCTGTCAGACAATTTGACAACGGATTCGTCTCCTTCTTACGCTGCGTATGTACCTTTTTTTTGTTATCTTGAAAAGACAAACTTTTGAAGAAAACAAAACAAAAAAAAAATCGTTCAGAAAAATATGAATTGGAATGAGCGAAAATAATCGAACGAATAACGTTTAGGGCGAGAGATTTAATCTCCGCGCGCGAATAATGGGGTCTTCGAATTCTGACCGTCTAACTGATTGGTCGATATGTTTGGATAGAAAATAATAGAGTCTATTATTTCCCTTTTGTGTTTAGTTATACTTGTTAAATTCCTGTCTAGGAAAATCCTGTTCTCCATTGTAGTCGTTTGTTTGTCTGCCTTATACCTACGGTAAAAGCTTTCGGGTCTGTGTTTTATTTTCTTTGTATCCGTTGTTAAGAGAGTCGCAACGTTTTGTTGATTGGAGATTTTGGTTCGCGATAAATGTCGGTTAATTTGGAAAGTTGTTCGGGAAACTGAAAGTCGAGATCTTCGATCGCCTCCCTCGCGGTTAGTTTGACCCGGGATATATACCCTACGGACCCGAAACTCTAAAATAATTTGAAGGTGGCCCAAAGGGCGTAGATTTTTCGTGCGATCCAGTCCCGCGCGCGTTATAACGCGAGATTCCTTATCTCACCTCAGTTACCGGTTGTTAACGCTATTTATGGTCCATCCCTAGCGGAGCTCGTCTAACGAAGCTCGTCTCGAACGATGCCCGCGATGATGTACGAAATAACCCATCCGAATCGGAACGAAAATCTCAAATCCAGAATTCGCCTACTAAAACAAATCAAAAAAAAAAAAAAAATCAAAAGTGAAAAAAAAAAACCCGGCACGCGTCCCCAGCTCGACTCGATCGCGTTCTTGCTGGCCCAAAGGGCCCTTCTTTCTCTCTGACGGTGTATCATTACGGACTCGCGTGTTCAGCCTCCGGTCATTCTCATCTCGTCGTTCGTACCCCAAAAACTGTGCAGTGGTGGTCAGGGTCTGTCTCATAACTTTGGAGGCTCAACCGAGGTCCGAGGATTCAACGGAATTCAGATTGAAGGGATTTATGTGCGGATTATTGTATGAAAAGATCAGAATCGATCAATTTGATATAGAATATGGTGCCTCTTTTTGTATATGGGTCATTACACCAAATACGGCCTCCGAATTTTTTATATTTTGTCCTCCCAATCTAATCAAACGGTTCAAAAAAAAAAAAAACATTGAAAATACGATTTCATGATCATTTTTCATCTAACTTGTCATTTTCAGCGCGTCATGCGAAAAAGAAGACTTCAAATGCCTTCGAAAAGCATTAAAAATACAGTTTTTGATCGGTTAAATTTTCTGAATTGAAAAAAAAAAATGATCATTTTCATTTTACCTGTCATTATCAGCGCAAAATTCGGAAAACATCGTTTTTTTAATATCGGAAATTTTGGAAGATTTCTGATGAAAAGTACCTATGTATGAAAATTTGCCGGTCGTTTGCCTCTGATTGTGAGTCGCAGTTACGGTTTGAATGAAATTTGATGCGTTTTTTTTTTTTTTGTAATTATTTGTGTTTATTCGCCTCATAGACTATTTTGCAACGAATGAAATAACTTTGAAGTAAATATTCAAATTGAGTAAATGAAACTAAGAAACTGTTCTAAGAATACATCAGTAAAAAGCTTTCAAAAATTTCTATTCAACTTTGAAGTCGAAAATTCTGGTCAAATCTCGATGGCAAAGGGATACTAAAGCGACGATATATTGAAGCGGTGTCTCTATGTGCTCAATTTAAAAAAACCCCTAAATTCAAAGTGATTCAGAATCGGTTTTTTTTTTCCAAGTCTTATTCACAGTGCTGGTTGCCTGCCGAATGAGACAGAGAATCTCAAGATTCGAAACCTCCGAATAATTATCGTAGTTGATTAGCTCGCTCGATCTCAAGCCTCACAATCAGTGGGTCCAGAGTACCTGGCGGCGAAGTGTATCGTAAAGAGCGCACGAGCCTCTACTCCCAGTGTATGAGAAGGACGGTTGTGCGGTGTGGCACAGAACTGCTCGGTCCGGGTCCGAGAATGAGTTCTCTTGTGTCTGGGGTGGGTAGAGGCTCAAGGAGGGAGGAGGGATCCCGAAGTTCGGTGGGAACTCGAGAAGTTGCTTCGCTGCCGTTGCCGCCGCCGCCGCTGCCGAGCAACAGGAGGCTCGCGACGTGGCAGGGGCGACGGTGCGGAGCGGTCGGGGATGGCGCGCGTCTCGAGATGCCTCGGGGCTTAAGGAGGACGCGAGATCGAGGATGAGACGTGATGGAGCGAGGGAGACGGAGACGGAGACGGGATTGGGACGGGGGAGCAGACGCGAGATACCGGGAGGCGCAGAGCCGAGAACCGTAGCGCGCACGTCGGTCGCGTGGCGACGTCGCACCGGCGCATGCGCGCATACCAACCTACCCGATACACGCAGAGCGCCTGAGCGCCTACTGCACACTCTGTCGGGTTGACAGGTCAATGTCGAGAGTGCGGAATGTAAGATAGCCACATACGTACTTTTCTAGGTACAGAACTAAAATTCAGAGGAGAGTGTGAGGTCCCACACGCGTGATCTCGATACAGGAACAGAGCTCGAAGCGTCGATAACTGGATGTAGTACTCTCGGTACCGTTGGAAGCGAACCGGCCAACTTATTTCAGCCTCACCGTGTAAGGAGTGAGGTTTGGGAACAGGAAAACCAATCCTCACTGTACCGTGCGTGTACGTTGAATGTACTGTTAAAGGTTCACGTTCCTTTTTTCTTACCTCCCGGACCCGCGCGGCACATGAATTACGTGTAACGCAATTAGAGAAATGAGACTCTCCCATTGTCGCGGGGAACCTCGGGGCAGTTCCGAGGGGATCGGAGACAATGGAGTCGGAGTAGCCGAGACGGGACTGGTTTCTTTGAAAAAACCAGCTCGCCTACTAGCCAGACAAAATCCAGACTGATTAGAACCCCGGCAATTAGGGGTGTAACGAAACTTCTCGTTTCTGTAACGAGCTTGAAGAATTTTTCTGTCCCCCTGATTATACACGAGATAAGAGAAATAGTTTGCTCAGGTTTTCGTCGATCTAGAGGTTGAAATTCAGCGCGCGTGTCCCACATACGTTGGTAACACGTTCTGCAAAATGACCGGCAGCAGAGTTCGTCTTTTTTCCTCTTTCATACGGGTCTTGTTACACCGCTGGGGTATTTCGCTCGCGGCCTGGGTCCTGGCTAAAGAGAGTCAAAGAGGTCCAAGAGAAAGAAATTGGTCTGGTGCACGTTTGGATATTTGCACGGTCGTGAGCAATCAAACCGAACGACTGGACGTCAGTAGGTCCGTGGGGCACGGGGCCAAAATTTACTCCGAGCTCGATTCACATCGCGACAAAAAACACAATCGATTCACTTCACTCCATTAATCATCAACGGAATTCGGAATAATGACGTCGAGGCAAGCGTCCAATTGTGGAGCGGCTAGAATACTCGATTATATTTCGATTCATTATCGAATTAACAGACCCCGAGGTACCAGTCGCACAATGAAAGATAAATATTATCAGATTAAGGAACAGCATTCTGGTTAATGGATCCAGTCTTAACACCATCGGGAGGATATTTCTATACTCATGTAGAGAAAATCTATCAGACATAACGAGAGCGACCCGAGATCCATTTCCCTCTCATTAGATGATCGAGCTCCAGATTACAAAGCCAGTGGAGAAAGAAAAAAAAACAAGTAGACATGGACAATGAAATCGGGGGCGAGGAAAGATGTATCATTCCGAGGCACAATGGCATCTCGTAGGAACCGAGCGATACGTCCATCCGGAGGATGAATGGGTCCGAGCCTATCGAGAAGCGTGGATCAAAATTGTGGGTGAGGAGATGGAGGGCTTTCTCTTCCCGTTTGATCGGCACTTTAATACAGAATTTTGTCGGACTTATTCCGAGTCCGGCCGAGACGAGGTGGAATTATTATAGGAGAAAGAGAGTTTCTGGCCCCGAGCACGTGCGGGAACGAGGCACGCGAGGACCGGCAATAATTACAGCCTCCCCTCGCGAGACGAGGCCGTAGCCCGACGCTGGACCCGGCGAGTCGGGTTATCGCCGTATTTCGGCGTCGCCGATCCAGGACTCCCGAGCACCAAGTGTAGTGGCTGGTGCAGCGCAGGACAGGTTTTCGAGGTGCAATTATTAATAAGAGATGCTCCGGGGCCTCTCGGAGTCGGGACTCGAGCCTGTGGAAGATCCGGCGTGCGCGAGGCTCGATTCATTCATTCATTCATTTGTTTATCCCATATTCTCAATTGACCAAAAATGGAGAGCTAGGAGAAAAACGTAGCCTTGCGCAATTCGGCTGCGCGCTTCGCATTGTCGTTCGACATGTAGGCGACCCCGAGGACCATTGTGTACCTCGGTCCGAAGACTTCTATGGGATTTTCGGGGTCTTAAACCCTGAAGTGTACTAAACATCAGTACAATTGCGGAGAGATATTTTTCTCACTGTGAATGGAACCGAGGGCTAGTTTAACTCCAATTACCGGTTTTTTTTTGCAAGAAGAAATTTACTGGCTCGTTTGAATCTCATTCTCAAAAGCCCCCCGTGAATATCTTTGGAAATATCTCGTGACTGAAGGAAAGGAGACTTTAGCTACCTCAGGAAGTGAGGTGTGTGTATTTCTCACGAGAAATTCTGTCTTCTTCCTGTCTCACTGTTCCGTTCGGGATCGAGTAGGAGTCGAAAGATTGATTCAATTAAGACAAAGGCAAGAGGACAAAAAATGGTCTGTTTAACTAACCGAGTTTTTCTCCGTCTGATCCCCTGTTCCAATGCTAATACACCTTTTTTCTTCCGGTGGGTCGTATCAATTTATTATTTTTTGTTGCCGCATCCAGGTGGTCAGAAGGGTTGATCCCGCCTCATTTTTTACTCTTTTGGAGTCATAATTAATATACTCGATATCTAGCTAATTAACAAACTACACCCGGGGGGGGATGCGCGTTTGGCAAAGTCACATCCTCCCCGAGACCCGGAGAACCCGCAGAGCCAGTAGAGCAAGCGGTAGATCATTTTTAAATAGTCAAAGATACGAACGTTTAGGGGATCATTAGCGAGCCGAAGACCCCCAACGGTCAATTCTCATTTATACCTCCGGCATATGCATAATCCCTTTACGAATAGGGTAACAATTAGCTAGAAAATTGCCAAGCTGAATTACTTTCGTTCGCGAGACGATAAATCTCCCAGTTTCTCATCTTCTCGTTATCTAAAAAATTCCTCACGAGTTTTTAAAGGCTCCGATGATCCCTTGGAAAAATATTATTGGGGTCGAGTCGAGATCGCGAGCTCTTTTATTTTTTGTATTTTTTGAATTTAGTGAACCGGGTCTCATTTCTTTGCCCTCATTTGGCCCTCTTTTCTCGTTTCATTCTTTCCTTTCATTCAGAGAAAGAGAGACTCTGTGCAGAGCGAGTCTCCGTTTTTCTCCATTGGCCTGCGTACAATTCTTTAAAGAGAATTCGGAGTCTCACGCCTCGGCATTCATCCCTGTATGTGAAACGGCAGGCTTCCCGGCGTGGGTTTTTTTTCTTCTTCTTCTATTCTTTCGCACCGAGGCGAGTACTCTTTGTCACTTCTGGAATAAGGGGGCAGCAGAAAGAGGATGGCTGGCGCGAAACGAAGATCCATAAGCCAGAAGCCACGGGATGAATTACGAAAAATGACCGTTTGCGGTCAATGCGCATTGATTCCGCTACATAATATATAAACCCGAACCGAATCCATGCTGAAATTCTCAAGAGGTTTATTCTCCCCTAGTGAAGTAAAAGAAACATTCTAGTAGGCGGGAGCCTACCGGAGACACAATGAAACGGTCATGAGTCCGATTTTTTGTACACACAGTATCCTGCATCCTGAATATAACACCGGGATACTTTATGATCCTTTATTTCGAAAAGAATTCAACAGATTACAAGATAAGTTATGTATATTCCGGGAATGAGTGATTCGAGGGAGGTAGAATATCTCCTGCCCTCCAAGATCCGTAGACATCTCAATGATCACGATCGTATATCTTCTAGGCTCCGCGTAAAACCCTAAATCCTTTTCGAAATATATACGTAAACGTTTCAAAGCTACAAAATACCAAATTAGGAATCCGGTGTCACACGCACGCCGGGTCGGAGCGTGTATGAAAGAATACAGGAATACGGGAGAGAATATGAAGAGGGAGGAGGGAGGAGGGAATAAATACACATGTACGCGCATCTAGATAACGCAGGACGCGGGTCCGGCCTCCGAGGAGGCGAAGAAACCTCGGGCAAAGGGAACGGCGTGCCACAGGTGGATTACCATTACATTCAACGGGCAATATATTTTCCGATGCTTTTACCGAGCCCATTTGGTTCGTTAGGTTCTCTCGAGCCTAGCTCTCCCGGCTCGGTCAGCTCGCGTAAGTGGTGATGTATATGCAACAAGTAGGCGTTAGCCCCATCGTCCTCTCATCTCGTTTTACTACCACGCATCGTCCCTGCACCCCTTTTCACCCCTCGGACTCGGACTGCACACAGAGAACGACCGATACCCGAATCTCTATACCGAGAATGGACAACATTCTGTATGGTCTACATATGTATAATACGTTGAGCTCCCACTCCTCGCGAGGATTTCGATGCCTTCATTATCTCCTACCTGGGAGGCAGAGGCAGAGGCAGAGGCAGAGGCAGAGGCGCGCACAGATTCTGTGCCCCGGGGGCTACCAAAAGTGGCCAATTCTTTTTTTTCTTTCTTATTTCTCCTCTACATAAACTTTGAGGAATTTAACGCGATGACATGTTATCGAGTTTTTAATCAATATCCAAAGCTGAACAAATATCGTATTAATTGGAAATAATTTGTGATCTCAGGAGTCAGACGCACGATCAATGGATAAAATCCCGAGGGCCTCGATGCGGTTAGTTAGAGTCGAAGAATGTAAACGAGTGTATAGAGCCGTCAAGATTTTCAGTCCCTTTGTTCACTCTGGGATGCAGTTGGACCGTTCGAAGATCGACGATCGAAATTCGTTTGACCAAATTCTTGCCCGTTGTGTGACATCGAGTTTGACTCCAACGATCCAAGATCGAAATCGTCCTGTCTTCGGAGGAACGGACGTAATTTCATCCTGTGTAATTGGCTATTCGAAGATTCTTTTTTCCTTCTCTGCTCTTCGATTAGTATCATTAAAAAACACTGATTTTAGGTGACGATCTCTAACTGGTTCAAAAGACATTAAAATTTTCTGAAAAAGAGAGAAAACCCAAAGCAAGCTCACAAGCTCAAGTAGCTTCGTAATTCTGGAAGAAAAAGCTCTCATTAAAATTGCTATTTATCATTGATTTAGGTTCAATTACAAGTTACCAGAGTAATTTTTAACATGAAAAAATTGTTTTCCTCAACAATTTTTTATTTTTGATCAATTACTAAATTTTTCGAACACTGGATCCAAGCTTTCACATGATTCTGACTTTTTTTACACATCTGCATCGCTTAAATACAATAGTTAATTCTGTAGAGTTTGAAACCGTCTCTGTTTCGCGCCACGAGCTGTGACGTCACTGTTCAATCTACGAGCCCGCCATCTAGCATCGTCTTTGGGAACCCAGTCCTCACTTTATTTAGAAGTATACAGGGTGAATTTAATTCGTTCTGAAATGTCTGAAAGCTTGTTTCACGATTCTAGCCAACTTCAGATCGACGAATCGTTAGGAATTTGAATATAACGGTGAAACAGTGAATTCTGACGTCACGGTCAGTCAAAAAGCGTTTTTGCTATATTCTAACTTTTTTTTTGCCAGATTTGGATGAATTCTTCTGCGGTCTGGCTCTCGTACACTCGGAATATATCTTCGATCTTACGGCCTCGGCTACATCGAGTTTAAAATTCAGCGAGGAGTGAGCTGCTCGAGGATGAGGATCGGGCGGAGGCGAGCGACGCCTGGACCACACGTAGTCTAGGTTGGCTGAGCAATCTCGGCAAATATCTAAGTAGTTTTGGTAGGAGATGGATCCCAGATTAATACGAAGCTCCAGTTTAAAAACGTGGGAAGATAGGATGCAGGACCGCCCTTAGAGGTCTACAAAAAATAATCTCTCGTCATCTTGAAAGATACAGAAGTGGGAATTTTAGAGCACCGGAATATACATAGAATATATATATATATATAGGTATATGTGTACAGGACGCGCGCGCGTAACGCGGACGCGGGATGACCGATGACCAAACCTGCAGCTGGGTAAACCGCGCCTCAGTCAGAGGTCAGAGTTACCACCTCCACTCAGAGATACCAAATCTCTGAATATAAAATTACAATTTATGAACTTGGGTAAAATTCTGGAACAGAAGAAAATTTTAGAGAGAGGAGTTTCCAATATTGTTACATGATTTTTTGAATTTGTATTCGTCTTTCTAACCATCGATTCGGTTCGATATAAACTGAAAGAATCTTTTTCAAAAATAATCTTTATAGCAATTCTGAATGAGTCTGAATGAGTCAGAAAAAAAGTTTACAAACTTCCTTATCATTATTATTTCAATGCTGCTGCTGCTGCAAAAAAAGACAGCAGAATTCTACAATAATCACGAAAATATTTTCGATTCATGCGAAAATTGAGAAATGGCAATTTTTATGCTATTATTTTATTTTTCCATAAATCTGAAATATTTTCGCATTTATTTGCTCAAAATTGTGTCTAGATCGAATTTCGTTATATTCATGCAACTGTTTTTTTTTTGCGTACAACTGTCTATAAAAATCGTATTGATTCGATGAATTTCGATATTGATTTCTTCGTTTTTCGAGGATCAAAAAAATAAAATTGTTTTCAAAATCAAAGCCAACGATTTTCAGAATGGTCTTCGACGTTCTTTTCTCTGGTCGACAAAGTAGAATAAAAAAAGTTTGTGTTTCCTCGGAGTTACGAATGTATTCCGTCCGTGGGTGGTCCGCGATCCGAATTACTTTTAAATCACCAAAGATAGCAGGTGGTTGATATTTACGGTGTCGGTGAGGGGCTGAATCGCTTTTTCTGCAGGTACGCGATTTTGTCGCATTTTAAAACTGACCACAAACGGAGAGACACCCCGCTGGCGGAATTTCTCAGCGTCACCACGCGGTACCGGAACTGCGGTACACCGAGTACCTAAATCCATCGGAACATCGAATACATCAGGACTTTCGATTTTCAGGAATGAATGTATCCGAGGTCGAACGAAGTCAGAAGAGAGAAGAAGGAGAAGAAAAAAAAGGAGGTCCGCAAAAATATTCACCCCACAATTTTTCTCGTTTCAGAAGCTGACCGACGCGGACGCTCCGGTTCTTGCACGTGTCCGCAAACGTTAACGACCCGCGGACGTGTCTGGTGTTGAGTATTTACGACCCGGGCGTGTCAAGTTTATGTTAATTTCCACCTTTTATGGCGCTCTCGTGATCGATCTTCGACGTTGAGATAAAACTGTGAAAACAGTACGAAGAAAGAGCGAAGATATACGATAATTGACGACATTCATTCAAGTTTCATTCAGGCATTCGAGGAAATTAGATCAAGTTTCTTATCTCCATACTCCAAAACGTGGCGCGGTGCAACCCCCCGAGGTACATGACGGAGGGTATTCGTTTTTTTTCTTCTCTCCGTTCCCCGAGAGCGCACGCAGGTATAGGCGAGGTTAATAGCGAGCTGGAGAAGGAAGGGAAAAGGAACGAGACCCTCCGGTAGAGCACAAGATGGGTATAAGGACGGGATAGGGATGGGACGAGACCCACCCTTCGTATGTATCGTAATAATTGAAATGAACGTTAATGGCGGGTTCGAGCAGACTTTCACAGGGCCTGAAGAGCTCGGTCCTGGTATGAGACTCCGGTTCGCAGTCAGTATCGAGACTGACCAAGTGACCACACAACTACTCTCGAGTGATTAGTGTGTAATGTGTACCGTAACCAGCCTCTCTGGCCAGTGACCAACGGTCAAAATTTAAAGAAGGGTCTCTTCGGGCTAGTTGGGGCACTCGATGCACCTATATACACATTTCCTATTCTTCAATTTTTATTCAACAAGATTATACCTACGGTAACGATCGCTAGACGTTGGATTCTTCTTCGCCTTCTTTTTTCCTAACTCCCCGTTTCTATGTTTCCAGAGAAAAAATTAAGGGGTTATTGTAATCACACTGAATATGAGAAGTTGAGTTTTTACTGGATCACCACGTTTTGAGGTCTACGGAATAATTATTTCGACTATTAGAAATTTTTTAAGAGGCCTAAAAAGGCGTCCCGAGAAGCCAGTTGTGATCCGCACGAACTTGAGACAACAACTGCCGTAAAAAGTCTTTTTACGTCTGTCCTGAAATGAGTTTTACAAAATTTACCAAAAAAGGGACTTTTCGATATTGTTTTTTTCGCGCACTCTTAACCTGTAGTTCTTTTTGCTGGGAGCAGAATTTTAGCAGATAATTTTCTGTAGGTAGTATTTTATCTTTCGAAACGTGGACCGGAATCAGTTTTCGCGATTGTATTCGCTGATCGAAGCTGATCGAGCTATCATCTAGACCTCGGGATCTCATAATTGCCACGGTGTTCTCAATGCGGCTACAACCTCGCAAGTTTCTTGCGGTTTACCGCAGTAAATAGCTACCGTAAGGTTCATCGGCGCCGGTAGAAAAAAAAGTGCTTCGATATCAATATTTCGATCGCACGTGATTCGGAAATTTAATATCACAGAGCAATTCGGTTGCATTTACATTTCGAAAAATTAGTTTCGGTTTCAAGAATCTCACTAATTTTTTTCTTTTCGTTTTTTTGTTTGTTTTTGAATGGATCCATTGATGACTCAAAATAACAAATTCTATGTTTCACCGAATAAAAAGAATGTAAAATAGATTAAAAATTTGGTAGACTAAAAAATCTGAGTTACTCGAGCCTTCTTGAAATTTCTTCAAGGAATTTTGATCGAGATTATTTTTTTTTCCTGACAATAAAGAAAAGTACGACACAGGTAAGAATGAATCTGAGCATCGTGTGGACCTCGATAATCCTGCCCAAGATCCCTGCGATTGTTGAACAAAGTCCGAAGAGCTTAGCCTCGGCTTTTCGTCGTACCGAAGGGAGTCGATATACACGGAATTAAGAATAACGTGAGAAAACCTCGTGTGGTGTGAAAATTTGTGAAGAAATAATAAATGAATATAATATGAAATTAACCGTAAATATTTTATAGCCACGGGGCTGAAATATTTCAGCAGGTAAAAGCCCCCCGTCGTGGTTGTTGGTACCTGCGAATTCGACTGGCCAAATTTTGTCACCGATTCGTCGATTTTATTTAAAAGAAATATCATGCCTAGCATCGCGGTGCCTTTCCCTTTCCTTTCGCAGAGGTACCGCTACATCGGACAATGAATCGAACATTTTCAGGGAACTTTATACTGTCCACCGGAGAAAATTAGCCGAGTCAGGTGCATGAAAAATTTTCTTGCTAAAATGATGCACCAATAAATAAGAATCATAACTGAAGACTGGATGAAAATTTGGGAAAATCGAGGTGGGGGTGAATAATTGACGATACGCAACGATTTTTTTTTATAGGCATATGTAACATTGTATTATATATTTAACAACTGATTTGTCATTTATTTACAAGAAGGCAGGCACTGGCATGAATCGCATAAATTTAATTGAACCAGCGTATTTTATTCATCCCGTGTCTTTTATTTTTCTTACTCACTCAGATTCACGTATCTTGGGTGAACGTTTCTTTGTGTGATGAGGGAATAATGATACAGAGAGTACGAGAACCGCAGGCGGTACGATCGAGTGTTCGAAAAATCAAGGGGATTCGCGTTTAAACGAGGGAACAACTTTTTTTTTTCAGTGTAGGTATATAAGTAGTACAGCCGTCGATCGTATAAATTGGGTTATACCCGTTTATCGAAGAAAAATAAATATTACGTACACCGCGAGCTCTATATACGCCGGACAAAAGATACTCTTTACCCTCGTGATCGATTACCTGACGTAAACCACACATTAAGTTACAACGAGCGAATTTATCGGAGGTTTTCGACCCCGTTGGTTACGATTTTCAATTTTCATCTCCTCAAATTTTAATACTCATAGTTTATTACATATTTATCATCGATCGATCTAATTTTTCAATAATTAATCAATAAGTTATACAAAATTATTGTTTTTTTTCTTTCTTGTTAAATTATTATTTAAAAAAAAAATAAAAGTTATGATAATATCTTAAGGCACCTTCGAATGCGTTCTACCTGCACAATTTTTAACATCGCAAGTATTTAATTATTGCTAAAAATCAAACAAAAAAATTCTCGAATATCTGTAATAGAACTATTACTCTGTTTTTTTTTTTTTTTTGTTCTTCTTCTTTTGTCGATATAGAGATTTTTTTTTCAATTTATCATATATATTAAAAATTAATTAGATAGTCTTAAAAAAAAAATATATATATAATATATTCTATTAATTTACACTGGCTTCGTCAAGTGTGTGTTTCCATTTTTTTTTCTCATATATCAAAAATTTTGAAGAATAATTTTTTTTCTCTTTAAACTATAGGAGACCGAAAAAAAAAGAAAAACTATTCATAAATCTAATAGTAGGATTTTTAACTTCTTTTTTGTATCTTCTACTTTTTGTTATCTGTATAAAGATATGCGATATACGTTATATAATATGTACAAGATTCGTTTATATATACCTTAATAGTGTTCGTAATATATTTTACAATAGTATATGACTAGATCACAGTATGTAGAACAGCCGCCATTATTTTATACTCTTTTGTAACTTCGTTTTCGTACCTTCGTCTGGCTTGTACTGGCCGTTTCTGTAACATAAAAATAAACAAATTTTCATCAACAAATTGCGCAGTAAAAAAAAAAATAAATCCGCTTTCCTAACTCCAAACTTGACAGAATCAACGGAGGTGGAAAGTATAAAAATCTACGTCTACACCGAATCTGTCGTCAGGAATATCTTGTCGTGGGTTAACGCATAATAATATGGAAATTCGTCGGGGAAGATAAAGGCTATCTCTTCCAGCAACGTATCTTCTTCAAACGTTCGTTGAAGCGAACGAGTCCCTCGTCCCTCGTCCCTCGTCCCTCCCCGGGCGGGTCCCCAGACCCCGTCTTGTGTCCCAGGTAGTCGGCTACAGGGGATGATTTCAGGTAAGGGCGGTTTTTCTAAGGCGAAACGGTAGGAGGGGATAGGGGGAACACCACCAACACCGATCCACAGCATCAGCCACAACCTTCGGATCCACTGTGACGACGTTGGTACCCGTTGCGCAGACACCGAAGCTGAAGGAGAGCTCCGGGGCCTCTATATAGCCGGTAGAATAGCGACCGGTTGAAAAACCGACAAAAGAAGAGATTCGGAGGGGTGGGGGAGACGCAGAGACTGGTATATCCTGAAAGATGCATTCATTCGAGTTAAATGCACCGCGCGAGACGAAATCTCAGACCCCGTAGAGAATGGACCAAAAAAGAGAAGGACGAAGAGGTTCTCCAAAGGTAAAGAGACGCGATGCGATATCGCTGCAGTTGCATGGCTTATAAAAATCCGCGCCTAATTTTATTGTCGAAGAATCAAGGGGGAGTAGATTGAAAATTGTTTAATTCCAGTATAAATCTTGGAGAATGTGTGTCATACACAGGACGACAACGACGACGACAGGGATGAAAAGAGACGGCGAAGGAAGCACAGGATGAAAGAAAAGTGTCTAACAAAAGCCTCGGATGTAGGTACTGGGTTCACCGTTCCGAAACCTTATTCAATGGGAATCCGTGAATTGAATGGTTGGAAGAAAAAAAAATATATATATATATTTCGCCGAGGGTATTTCTCAGTTTGCCATTGTTAATCTGGCAAGGTCACAAATCTAGTCATAGAGAAACGTTCTGATTCTTCTACTTCTTCTTCTTCTTCTTCTTCTTCTTCTTCTATCAGTTGGTAACAAATATATCTTCTCGCTGAAAATGAATGATGTGGAAAAAAAGATACCAACCTGGTTATGGTTTTGGACGACGGTCCCCCTCACTGACTCTGCTGCCACCATGTGATGACGTCGAGGAGTTCCTCGTCCTCCGGACTCATGGGTTCGTAGTTGTCGTAGCTGTCAGAGTGCTGCGTGTACATCGTCCCGGTAGCCGTTCCGTAACCCTGACTTCCGCCCCCGGAAGAGGCCTCGGAGACGAAGCTGGGTGTCGGAGAGCTCGACGCCTCGGAGCAGGGCGGCGGTATGAAAGAGGACCCGGAGTTCTGTCTGAGGTGGTGCTGAATCTCGGAATTATGGGATCTGAGGTCACCGGATAGCCGAAGTTCGCCCGCCGACTGGTGCCCTGAGTCGTTGGTCGAGGCGCTCGAAGTCGATGTCGTCGATTCTGCGTCGTTTTCGTCAAGAAGACGCTGGAGGCTCCTAATGTACTCCACGGCCATCCTGAGGGTCTCGACCTTGGACAACTTTTTGCTACCAGCAGCTCTCGTCGATCCCCCGGTCCCAGCCGTGTTTCCTCCCAGGGCCTGAGCCACGCTCTGCGGTATGTGCTGCCTGAGGGTTGCAAAACCGTTGTTCACTTGCTTAACGCGATTTCTCTCCCTCGCGTTCCTCCTGGCCACCGAGGCCGGCTGATGAGGAACCGTCCCGTAGGGTGTAGCCTGGGCGTACAACTTCGCCCTCTTGCATCCGTGCATCTTCCCCGATTCCATGCTCGACATGTTGTTGTTGTTGTTGTTGTTCGTTGACATTATCACGTTGCCTCTGTGGTTCTGGGACCCGACGTTGGACGACAGGATCCCGGTGTGGTGCTGCTGCTGAACGCTCAACATGACTGGTAAATCGTTTAAATTTTCCTCCTTGAGTCCCACTAAGGTCATGTCACTTAAAACCCCACTTGATTATCGTCGTCTATTTTTTTGCGATATCGATCAGAGCCTCACTTCGTTTTTCTTTTCTTTTTGACCTCTAGTTCCTTGTTACTTTTTTACCGTTATGATTTTCGATACTAATACTTTACGAGATATTTATATACTTGGGAGAACGCACCCCCAATGCTTACTGACTGGTAGTGGCTCCCGAAATGCTTGACCGTGGAGGGTTCGGGGCCTTATATAGGCTGACGGGCACGCGCCATCCCCACCACAACGGTCCCAGCACTCGATCCGATCGGGCCCTAAGGACCCCTCCCTCCCCCTCCGTACCTGCTCCCGTCTCGTGCACCTCCGATGCTCGCCCCTTGGGCCCTACGCCGTGATTCTCATCCTACATCCGAAGGTGTACCTCGATTTTCACCCGATCCTCGCTCCATATGCGATCCCGTTTTTCCTCCCATTCGACAATGAGAATCTTAGGATTCAGAATCTCTTATCGTTTGCAAGAAGAATCCTTATCCATCTTCTGAATATCGAGAGGCTTGAGTCGAGGAGTCGCTGAGAATCGCTGCACGTCGGGTTTTTTGGGTAGAAAAATTTCAACAGTTACGACTCTCCCCGAGAAGAGGAGGGGAAATCTTCCCTTCATCGTGGGGTAGGGATTTTTGAGGAAGAGAGATCACCGGATAGTGCGGAGAGATAAAGCGAGACGGAGTCGTGCGAGGGGAAGCTGTGAGCCGCGAGCCGAATCCCTTCCACCGTTACTGGCGTGCGCCGCAAGCCCCTCCGACGGTACCCGGTGCCCGGTGGAGACCCTATAGACGCTCTTCAGAGACTCCCGACGTCGGCGTACGCGCGCGCCTCGATATCTCGCGTGTGTGTTGGTGGAGGGGCTTATAACGCATACGACGATACCCCGAGATAATACACGAAGCGGACAGGTATGCTTCGCTGGTCCTTCCGCCGCGCCGCGGAGCCTCGAAAGAATATTTTTTACTCTATTTTCTTCTCATTTTTTCTTCTCCTTCTTCACTCACTGTCACTAAGTCTTGGCCACTGTGAGAAATCGAAACGGCTTTTTATCGAAGGTATGATACTTGGATTTAGGTGTGCTTTCAATTAGATGGAAAGAGCGCTGAGCGATCTTGGAAGCGGAGGGTAAGCCGGAGTAAGTCGTCTTCGATAACCGCACAATGGGTACCAAAATCCGACTTGTCGTCTTTGGCCGAGCTGGGAACAAACTAATTTGCAGTTTACAACCCGCCCCGGGATACCCGGAAGACAATGAGACCTGTCAACGTAATCAGGTGTATTTACCTGACACTTGTAACTCCACCGGTAATCCTGTACCCGAAACCTTTTCTCGGCTAGGTAGAGACTAGACTACTAGAGAGACTTGGGATTCCGTGAATTTCGTAATTCCTAACTTATTTCTACTTGATAATTCGCGGTATGGAAATTTCAACGCAATTTGAACGAGTCTCTTTTCCTCTATACAGATCGAATTCCTAACTTCAAGCTGTTCAGTTATTAGAAATTCACCCAAAATGGTCATTTTTTATGTCAAAGACCGTTGAAACCGTTTTTTTTTCGAAGGAGAATTAAAGTGCTAAAAAATTATTCCTGCGTTCATGTTTCAATACGATCATTGATCGCTTCGTATATCTTAAAAATTGTTATTTTTGCATGACAAAAACCATTTCTACCTTTTTTCTAGACAATATTTGGCGAGCTTTGAAAATTCTTCACCTAAAATTAACTAGAATTGAGATATCAGCAATAGAGACGAAATTGACGTAGATCGCGTTGCAGAAAATTCCGCAAATCTGATGATCCTCGCCTTGCTTTGTTCCCATATTCGCTCTCTTTCTAGCGGTGCAATAAAAATGGGATAGGACCAGGTTCGAGTGGGTTCTCCTTCAATTTATAACGTCTCGTTCCTCGAGAGGGGATGGGGGTTGGCATTATAAACACGGGTACCCATAAAATGTACGTCTACTTACCTCCACAACGACTTTATAGCGGGGTAACAGGTTCTATTGTGCGGATATTCCATCGCTGCACTTATACTTCGTACCTCGACCAAAGTCCCTCGGGAAACGAAAGGCTAATTTATTCGATCGGCAAAGGTTCAGGACTTCAGACGGTCCCAGTGTAAACGGTTGTAACACCGTTAGATCGTTATCCAATTTAGCGCGACTAATTTGCGACCACTGGTAGCCTGATCGCGACCAGAAACAACAGGGTGCCGAGTCCCTGTCCCTGTTCTTCGATATTTTTACTCCATTTACCACCCTGAAAAATTCTGACAGGAATAACGAGCTGCCCCCGACCTTCTGGGACGGCTCGTGCCCCAAAATTACCCCTGGGATTTCCCAAGTATTTGAAAAATAACCTCGATACTCGGTAATCGATACCTGAACCTGGATAATTAGTCTGGAGCCAGCGAGGTGTACCGTTGTCCGTACCCTTTGGGAAAAGCATCGTTTGATAAAACGCCCTTGGGTAAAACCTCGAATCCGGGTACTCAGATAAGATAGGACTGGTCCCAACGGTCAGTTACCAGTCTTATGTACAGCATGCGTGTACATAACGATACGTATTTATATACAAGGTTATGTAGACCCCGAAAGCGGATGGAACGGTTCTCGCTGCATTCGAGATCAGGTCAGTCCGGCTTAGCCCTACCCCAACGTGAGACCCACACGTCCAAGAGCGTCGGGATAACGTGGTCGGCGTCCAGCCGAGGGAGAGAAAGGCCGAAGGATGATCCATGTAACAATTAAAATCCTAATCTTCGTAGTCACGTAGCTCCGGGGCTGCAGCCGCGCGAGGACGATGAGTTGCCTCGTGCTGGTTACAACACCCGCGAAGGTATGGTATGGTACTTACACAAAGAGAGATAAGTTCACTCGTCCAGGCGAAGGTATTGTGTGTAGGGACACGCGAAGAAGGAGCATCGCTCATCCTACCACTCACTCGGTAATTAATTTCAGGATGATTACCGTGTGGTGAGACTGCAGCGGAGGCTAGTACCTGGACTTATGGACCCATGGACCGCGGTGTAATTACGGTATAACTAAACTTGACTCGGTCAAAGGTGGAGCGGAGCTCGCTGAGAGATTCTATAGGACAATTTGTACAGTGTAGATAGTAACGGTTAGCGGTAATTAGCTATTGAATTAGAGCCATTGTCGAACACGAGCGCAAGCTTCTGGACCGTAGCCTAGGTCGTAGACACATCCCTACTCGAATACGTTCCAATAGTGTCACATATTTAGTCACCAACAGTATTTTAGTGTCTCTCGCGAGAGACTGTCACCATTCAAGTCTGGATATCTTCGGAATGGTAATTCATACGGCAAAACTGTGAGAAACTTTTTTATAGACAATTTAAAGAGCTTCAAAATCAGTCCCATTCATTTTACATCTTGGAGCAACCGGAAGTGAAATATTAGCGAAAGAAGCTAAAAATCACGTGTATCGCTTGTGGGGCCTACATCTTTGAAACAGTCATTATCACGTAAAAAACTGTTTCATTCTTTTTTGAAGAAAATTTAAAGAGCTTCAAAATCAGTCCTATTAATTTTTCATCTTGGAGTAACCGGAAGTCGAATATTAGCGAAATAATTTTAAAAAAATTGTGTGTTTCGCTTGTATTATTCCTAATTATATCTTCGAAGCAGTTATTCTTAGGTCAAAAACGGTTCAACCCTTTTTTAAAGAAAATTTCAAAAGCTTTGAAGTGAGTCCTATACATTTTTCTCCTAGAAGCAACCGGAAGTGAAAATATAGGCGGGAGAAGCTAAAAATCATATTGTGTTTCGCTTGCGTACCTCATATCTTCAAAATGGTCATTCTTACGTCAAAAACGGTGCAATCCTTTTTTGAAGAGAATTTCAAGAGCTCTCAAATTATTCGAATTCTTTTTTCTCCTAGGAGGAACCGGAAGTGAGATAATGGCAAGAGAAGGTGAAACTAATGAACTCGAAAAAATAATGATTATAAATATTGATTGAAAAAAAAATCCTGATTCACATTCAATCTTCAAATCTTTTTCTTCTGGATTCCACCTTGTAGCAACACAAGGGGTCGGACGCAGGGTAGTAAGGTGACACATGGCACACGTGGTGTATAGCGACAGGTACCCGCCGCACCGCGTATACGGTATTACACCGCATTCCTCCCTTCTGGGTTATGCGCGAATATATTCGATCGTTTCTGGTCCGTCTGGCGTAGCGTATGGAGCATATGTCACGTTCGTTACCCTGCAGGTTACTGAATTTCTAAACATATCCCCGCTCGTACCGCTGCACCGCGTTTACTGTTCGCTGGGGTGAACCCGGGGTGTAGGTACCTCGTATAGCCAGGGCGCGCCCCAAGGTTCCTGCACGCAACAATCGCGAGGGGTCACGTTGCCACAATGCTCTCTAGCTGCTGTACGGTATAAATACCTTCATGTATAATAGGTACTCCACATATGGCCAACTAATAACGATGCAGGTTGCTCGATTCCACCATGTGTCGGATTGTTTGGATTATCTTTCTCACGGCGTACTTGATTCACCTCAAAATCTGAATCAGCAGGACACTGGCTTAAATCAAAAATACACTGGGAAAAAAAATCGATTTATAATTTGATTCTGGTACACATTTACTTGATAATTGGCTCAAATCAGAATTAATATTGATTTATAAATATTAGAATATTTTTTTCAACGTTCATTTACACAATTTTGGATTCATTTTCTCGAAGAATACATAGGGTAAAAAAAAGCACAGTGGTGTATAAACTGAATTCGATTTTTTTTTATTGCCCAGTCAATGTGATAGATGCAACGTGTCGATATAACACAAATGGCGTGCAAACCGATATAATCGAGGCATACACAACTTATAACGCGGGGTGTTATAGCTGTGTCATTTATTTATATTGAACGACGTGTATATTATATCTCGATAACGAATCGGAACAGTAAATCACTATTAAAATGATCGTGTAAGAGCTGTGACCGAGCAAATAATGATCGGTTGGCTCGCGACGATCGGAACTCAGATCCAGCTAGACAAGACACGCGGCTTGAACGAAGGAGAAGGATGATTAATGACCAGTAGGTCTCGTAGCGGCTTCTTACTTCTCTCTCTTCTACAGTTTCGTACTCGTGTCCACTGTCTTTTTTCTTATATTTTTCATGTATCCATATCGTGACAATATCCGCGGAGCCCTTAAAGGGTTTTTCTCCCCGGTCCGGGGCGATCCTCGTCCTGGCGGGGTGCGCAGGGACCATGAGGAGCAAGAAAGCGGTGAAAAGAGTAAAGATTGATGACGCCGAGCGGCAATTACCGATGTACAAGGACGCGTGTGTGGGGATCGAGTGTGTAAACCCCTTGGGTCGATGGAGAAAATGTAAATTAATAATCCAACGCCAATCAACCGCTACTTCCAATTTTCTATAGAGGTTAAAATTGGACCGACTGTATGGGTATAACCCCAAAAACTCCGTATAATGTATTCCGTGAAAACGATTTTAACCATTAGCCTCATCCCCGAGCGACTTTGGTAAGAAAATTAGGAGCCCATTCTCAGACTCATGGTTCACAATCTAAGACCGACTGGTTTGAAAAATGATGAAACAGTTTTTTTTTTCAATTGTTCAATAGAATTTTTCTCCATCCTTTATAAATAACTCGGCTTCGGTCATCGGACGTGAGAATCGCGTTTGGGTTCTGTACTAATCTCAGGGCAGTATAATTAGAGTTATCTAAAATATCTGAAATTTTTTTCCCCTTCAAGAAACCTAGAAAGCGGTCCGGACCGGGCGGATAAGCCGCCAAAGACGAAATGACAATTTGGATAGTTAGACGTTCAAACTATAGATCACTCGGCGAGATATGACCGCCTTTGCGCTGGCAGAGATTATAAGAAACAATAAAGAGGAGAAGAAGCAGAAGACGGAAAAAAACGCCCAAACAATTTTATTTTTTGCCTTAGCTTTTTGCTTTTATGTTTTGCGCCGCTATAAAACAAACAAATCAAAACCCCTGTCTTATACCTGTGTGTGCCAAAGACTCTCGCTTTTCTCTCAGTGTAGAAAAGAACTAAAAAAAGAGGAAAAAATTCCCTTTCCGTTTCCGGCCCTGAGTCACATCCTGAATTGACATCAATCAATATCGTATCTCGGTCGTCTGATATTTACTCGGGGAAGATTACCGGTCGCGTAACGTGACCGGATTTATCATCGTGAACAGAGGCTTTATGTCGGACCTCAACGAGTCGGACAACAGAGAGTCTCTTTGAGAGATCTCGCATCGGACTCGCTGATACGGGATTCTAATAATAATAAATCCACTAGGAAAATAAGAGGATCGAGAAGATCGGTTTCAGTTTCAGTTTCAGTTTCAGTTTCAGTTTCAGTTTCGTTAGGAAAACAATGCAGGGATCAGAGTCCCCGAGGTGCAGCAGCGGCAGCAGCGGCAGCAGCGGTAGCAGCAGGATCGTCGCCGTTTTTTTGCCCCTCAGCGACATCCACGCGAGCGACCGAATGAATGGGTGGATCCTCTGAATGAAGGATGAACGTGTTTCGAATGCGTGATTGAGGCTGAGGGGACCCTGATTCCGCGAGCGTCAGCCGGTCGGTGGTTCGAGTTTTAAACGCGATGAAAAACAAGAAAAAACAGAAACAGAAAAAAAACCGCTCTTTGTTTCCAGGACCTTTTAAATTGCCGAAGATAAAGAATGGAGAGTCAGAGTTAAAGTCACTCTCCGCATTCACTTTGCGGTTATCGCATAGGGACTAGATAGAAGTAAGGAAGAAGCGCCACGCGACGCGACGCCGGACCGTTAATTACCAGGGTTAATTATCAACGTGTTCTCATAATTGTTCGACTTTATTGTACCTCGTTTACCGCACGGCGTGCGGTGTAAGGATCGCCGTGAGAGACTTTCGGGACGACTATACTAATTAGAATAAAATTCTGACTAATTAATATACCGATCGTTTGTCTCGGGCCATATATACCCATTTGTTACCCCTGTTTTTTCCTGGCGATACACCGAGCCTTGGACTTAAATAAAATTTCAAGCCCTGTGGGTGGTCCTGGCATGCATACCCGAATCACCCACAGCTAGAAAACAATCAGTCTATGAAACGATCGGTTGCCACATTTTATTATATTCTATTCATTTAAACGCTAATTCAGACGACAAATGTCTAGTGAAAAAAAATCTGAGACGGCAATGGATGAAATTGTGAATATTCTTACGTCATCCCTTATGTATAAAAATACTATTGGAGTGTCCCAACTGAATTATCATTGAGTGCTATCGAAATTGAACGGTTTTCAATATAATGAATTAGGACATCTAATGGTACTTTTCTATAGAAGATATTTATTACTCAATCAGAGAAGCGTTTTTCAACCACTTTTAACTAATTCCATTTGAGAATTAGAGATTTTAACCTAGACTAGAATATTTGTAATTGAAATGGATCTGAAACGCGAAAATGGACAAAGTAGACTAAATATACATTTTTATTATTATTTTTAGTTTCTTCTTCATTATTTGAATTCTGAAAATTTTGAAATTTTATCAAACATTTATTCTTCTTCCTATAATAGAAAATAGAAAATTGGGATAATAGAAAATTGTCGCGTAATTGTGACAGTGATTTCGTATTTTCGATGCCAATATTTCTTCATTTTTGGGTGAATCAAAAAAAATTCTGTCACAAACTGTGTGTAGAATTCTGCTTTTAATTTCCGTTTCCGTTTCCAAGATCCACGGACCCGCGGGTCTCTCAGGTCGCAATGGTATATGAATATGAATTTTTGGTGAGATTCAAAAAAATTCCTGTACAACCCCCTGAGTCGGTGGATTTTACTTTCGCACGATGATGAACGACAATTTTTCAATCGGAATTAAGGGCTTGCCCAAACCCCAAAATCTGATACGAAGGGACCGCCATGTCGGGCGCTTTGTAGCTGGTAGCGCCCCAATTTTACGGGGGTGTAACGTACTTTTTATTCAATTTACTGATTTCACGCGGTAGCTGTCCGGCCCGTATGGTATGACCGTTGTAACACGACTTCGTTTCGCGGTTCAAAGCCGAGTCGAACTGGCCACACGCAGATCATAGACGTTTTTGGATACAGTATTATAGGTATACATATATATACGAAATTAGCCCCGCCTCGGAAGCAGAGAAAATTATTCCAACGATGTCCTGGCGGGACTGTAAGAAAAGGGGTGGAGAAGAGACGAGGGGGAAAAAAGTGGGTAAAAAACATTGGGGTAAGCAAAATACATTAATTTTCATAAACTTTTTTGGGTGTATAATTTCTATTAATTTTCAAATTCGATGATAATTTTCGAGGCTCTAAAAACCAGTTTTCTTTTTTTTTTCTTTTTATCGTCTTCTTCGGTCAGTCCTAGGACTAGTCCTTTCTATTTCACATTCTCATCCCATTCCATCGAGTTTCTCGAAATGTCCGAGCATTAGGCGGTCCCGACTACGACTTTTTCTGGTAATTAGATAAACAGATCGAAAGTCGCATGCTGCGCCTTGATGCGGTTCGTGCCCACGTCGGGACCCTCTCGCGTGCCCGATGACCGCGCGGTACGCCGTACTAACTCGTAAGCGCCACTGAAATTCGGGTCTCATCTCTGGTAAGAATCGTTACAGGACCACACAGAGAGGAAATCCTTGTTCTTTTTATCAACCTCGAATCAAACTTTCGTCCCATTTCTCATTCAATCGGGAAAAAAATAACAATTTCCTCTAGAATTCAGGGAAACGACCCAGTTTCTGACTCCTTTCTATCTATACTTTATATTTTATCAATTTTCAGTCCTGCCGGGAAAAAATAATTTCCAAGGAAGACAGTTCAGTCATGATGATGAAAAGTGACTAGTTTGCAATTAACAGCAATAATCGCCCAAAAATTATCGATAATTTTCAAACACTTTGAAGATTGACTTTTTCATTTCTTATGAGAGATAGAATCTTGCCTTTTGGAAAAGGGCATTTTCAAAAGTGGAAAAACTGTCGTATAACTTTTCACCCAGCATCTCAACGCGACGATGATTATCGCAGCTGCACATATGCAGCAGCAGCAGCAGCGGCAGCAGCTATGAATTAATTTGGCAAGAGAACCTTGCGCAGAGAACCTTTCACCTTCTGCACGGGAGGTATAAGATCCGCGAAGATGCGGGTATTCCCGAGGCTATCAATTATTATCGCAGCTGCGTGTATGCTCGGTGCGTATAGGAATGTACCTTCACTTTTCAGTGCTTCTGCTTAACACACACGCGTGCCGGATATGATATCTACAATGTATTGAATTCCTCCTCGTATAAGCCCATGACCTCAACGCGACTACCTCAACCTCGCGTAAATCCACCCACGTCGATATAAAAAAAAAAAATCTTGTAACAGGTGTTTTCGCATCCTTTGTGAGAGACCCCGATATCACAATCACCACGAGTTTATACCATATCTCCCTAATTATACAAGAGGTGAAAAGAGGTCCCGGAAGTACCGCAGACTATCAAAGATTGCGAAACGTAATTCTCTCCGTTGCAAGGTGTTGACGCTCGCCACACACACGCGCACACACACTCTCTTTGACTCGAGAGGTGCGGTACGCAGGTGTGACAACCCTCGGTGTCCACCATCCGTACGATGGACCTGTGAAAATAGCGCACGTAGGTTTACGCCTCTAGATCCTTCGGATCGAGGATCGAGGATCGAGGATCGAGGGTCGCGTGGCACTTTGGTCCTCGAGGCTCGAAGTGGCAGCTGCCTCTGGGTCTGTTGCTCAGCCCCAGCTCCCCCACCACAGTAGTGTGAGGCCGGGTTCTCATCGTGGCGCGAGCCACGACTTACTTCAGGTAAAATCGTGTGTGTGGTAAAGAAGAAAAAGAAGAAAAAGAAGAAAAAAGAAAGGGGATCGAACAACTTTGCCTAATTTCTGCTTCACTTTATTGTACCGCATATCCTCACTCACTTCGGAGTCTGAGAGCCGTTTGCGGTCGGTTAATCATTGATCTCATATTTTGTATGCCTGTAATTTTAGGCGTCTGAATTTTTTTTGGCAACTTGAACGAAACGATTTCCTTTTCATTCTGAAACGAATATAATGATTAAAATCGGCTATATATATATATATATATATATGAATATATACTGGCTTGTATGGGAAATCGGGACATTGAATACTGGTTTCAATCGACATTGACAAGGCCACGAGGTACTTACGCGCGATGAAACGCGACGTCTGAATCGATACTGACGTACCAAGATGAAGAAAAAAAAAGGCAAGATCGGTGAACCGCAGGTGGTCAAGATTTTTCAATTATATAGACATTTTACCGAATTAGAATTAAGAATCTCGAGTACTCGTCGAAGTCACTTTAAAGACGTCCTTAAGAGCGAAGAGAAAATAAATGAATGAGGAAATGATTAAAATTAAGCACACGCTTCGTATAATGGTGCCGAATCGGTCTTCGCCGAGTATAGAGCCAAAAAACAAGGAGACTTATGTAGCACAGCAATCAGCGGTACGCGTATAATTATGCGCTCGTAAGAGCTGTAACTGCATCTACGTAAGTACTTACTGTAAAAACAGTAATGTACCGCCACCCACTCTGCAGCACTCCAAATTTCACACCGAAATTAGTCTATTACAAGATCGGCTGGAATCTGAAACAAAAGAGAGAAATATTGGATTCAAGGTAATTTTTAACGATTAATTCTCATTTAGAATTTATCTGACTAGTCGAACCAATCAATTAATTATTGCCCTAGTGAAAAAAATTTATAGAAATCACTACCACAATTTAACGATCAAGATTTTTCGATTGATATATCAGCCGGGGCTGCATGTTTGAGGGAATCAATTTATTCTGTACAGAATAATGCGCTGCTGGAAAGAAATCATGAAGTCTAATCATGAAAAAAGAAGGAAATTGCCTGAAAATTTATGATAAAACGATGTGGATATCTGAGACTGCGAATGATCCATTCTTTTCGCTTCTGAAATTTTATAGAAATTATAAACGATGTTTTATCAGAGAATAAAACAGTCATTGAAGCTCCCAAAGTCGAACTTTTTATCGCAAATGGGAATACAATAATGTATTCTCGTGAATACATCGCTTCATAATTTTCGTAAAGTTTTCGATTGAAGATACATCAGTTTTTATACTGAAAAAAATCTTATTACACGATCATTTTCATTATACACTCATATCATTGACTTTTGTTTCTATTTTTATGATCTAAAACCATGTAATACAATATATTTGTAAGTATTAGCTCATAAATTCTTGAAATTATAAACTTTCTTATAAACTGTTTGATGGGAAAAATTTTCTGTCCCTCATACAGTCTGCTAGGATCACAGATTCTCATAAAAAATTAGCTAATTTTCTTTGAGATTGTATAATTTCTATTTCCAGCAATCGAATGAACATTATCCTTTGAAGACATTTCTGCTCCATGCAATAATGAAAGACAAAATCTTAATTATTCCATGAACCGAAAATGTTTTTACAGTTAAATTTACTGTGCTGTATATCTAAAGACTAAAAGTCGTCCCTTTTTCCCATAAAACAAGCCTGAACTGACAGATGTCAATCGAAATATTTGAGTGCAATGGTTTGGAAAAATCGACCAGGGAATCACCTCAAGTGTGATGCTAATTGAAGTGGATTGATTAAAATACGTATTCAAATGTTCCACGACCGACACAGGCAAACCTGAGGGAATGTTCGAAGATCGTTCGTGTGCGTGTGTATCTTTGGGTGGCGCGTGGCTCGGTTCACGGAGTGGGATGAGAGAAGCCTCGGTGCACCGAGATGAAGAGGGAGTTGATGATAAAAGGAGTAAAAGGTACAAAAAAAAAAAAAAAAAAAAAAAATTGAAAATAAAAGATCGAGAGAAAGCGAGAGAGAGAGATCGGATCGCAGACACCAGAGCGAGATGTGAAAAAGGGAGAAAGGCGATCCCCGTATATGTGCGCGCGGTACGCGACTCTGACAAGAGGACATCAAAACGCCATCCTCACGAAGAGCGAGGGGCCCACGGAGTCGTGCGCGGTGCCCATGCACCTGCCCCGGTCTCGATGGTGGCTGGGTGCCCGGCTTTGCCCCTATGCCCACATCTTCGGGTGAAAAAAAATAAATAAAAATACATATATATATGTATATCCGAGATAAGTCGCGTGGCCGCGCGAGTCACTACTCACTACGACGGAAGATAATAATTAAACCCGGTGTTTGCTGTCCGAGGATAGGAATACGGCCTATCTGGACAATGTGATACGAGAGCGGTTGAAACGGGTGAATAAAAAACGAAAAACGTCAAGGAATTTATATCCCCGTTCTGACAACGAAAGGGGAAGTGATATCGTCGCGAAGGACGCGTTCGCAATTATCCTTCTTGCTCGCGTTCATATTCAATTAGATCCACGGCTTAAGGATGTACTTTGGGTTGAAAACTATTTTCTGTAATTGATATTGTACCGATGTCAACTTTTTATCACAGGTTTTTACATTCAAAACGAAGAACAAAACGACAATATATAAGATGAAGAACTTGACGTGCAGCAATCTTCATTTTTCTTCCATATCAGAATAGAAAGAAGAGTAGATTCACGTGAGGAATTTGTTGTACAGTTGCAAAGTTCTCAAAAACGAAGTTTGAAACATTCATTTCACCCAAAAAGGCACTTGTTTGTCGTTTTTTAGTGACCAGACCTGAAAAAGCTCACGTGGCATTGTTCATAATATATCAAAGAAGATATCTGAGAAACTAGAAGTTGATTCGATAAATGTTACATCGCCAGTTACGTTTTGAAATCTGAAAAGTAGGTGAAAATTAGTTTTTGGGATACTCCAAGACTTGTAAAAGGCCGCATGTCAATTGAGAACTCCAGAAAAATAGTAGTCCAAGTAAACTTATATTGTTTTATATTTCGTGTTAGTTTGGTCCGATGACGAGTTCCAAGTTTCTCATCACTCTCGACTTTTTATGACGCGTGTCACTCTCATTCTGAGCTGTGCAATTGGATAACTTTCACAGATTATCGCCGTTGGGTCCGGATCAGAAGACTTCAAAAGTCAGATTCGGATTGGATCTTTGCAGATATCGATAGGTGAATGTATTCAGTGAAGAAATCCGCAATAGAAAGTTTTTTCAAAATCGCATCATTCTGGGCCTTTTTAAACCCGAACTACCTCCTCAATTCTGTTACCAATTAACCCGATTACCCCGCGATGGCTCGTATCGCGAGCGGGAAGCGATCCGGACAGGAATCCTGCGGTCAGCGGTAGACTAGACCTAGACGGACCGCGGGACCGGTCCCGGGGCAAAAAGGCGAGTCATGTGTCTGCGTGCGTGCGCGAGTAACTCCACTGCTGACCAAGTGAAACAGTGAAACAGTGAAACAGTGAAACAGTAAAAGGGACTGGGTTAACGCCTGAGGGGACGGCGAGGACTCTCTTGAACCGCTGCGGGACGACCGCGAGGAGACTCTCGTCCGCGTATGGAGAAGATCGGGGTACTGCAAATAAAGAAATTACGTACACGCCGGTATTTACCTTGGTCGCATGCGGGTACGCGCGTTAAACGTGACTGGCGCGTGTCTCTTGCGGTTAAATATACGTACCTACATGCGATGTGTGCACAAGTGCTTATATATATCCTCGAAGATCTCGGATATATTTTATCTCACGTAGTTATATGTATACAGTATATACGGTACAGATTATATGCGTTTATGCCGAGGAGAATATTTCTGAATTGCACACAACTTGTATTTGATTTTTTTCATTCCTTTTCTCGTATTGATGCAGATAGTGATGACAGGTTTACGGAAACTTACTACGGGGAATTTGCTTTTCAGGTAATTATATTCATAAATTATGTATATCACCACTTGTTATCCTTCCCACAGCAAATATATCTTCATCATTCGTAAAGGGATCGCGTGATTTCAACAACACCAGCGCAATCATGAATGTGATGCATAAAGGCAAATTTTTTCAATTTGACTGTATAACTTTTATTGAATTTATTTTTTTTTTTTGGTTAAAAAATTAATTTGGAAAAACACGTTCAATGTGTAACAGAATAATATATATTTTTTTCTTTCAGTAATTGTGAGTAAAAAGCAGTCAAGAAATCAGTCCCACGGCCGGATAGGGAGAAACTGGAGAAAGACGCTTTCAGTTTCTGGATGGATCCGGACCTAGGCCAACAATAGATCTCGAGGCGCCATCCCTTCTCTTTTATAGTCGTTTCCTCCGTCTCCTCGCACAGCCTCCTCTCGGCTGGTCTTTATCTCTGTATGAAGCAGAGTTCTGTGTCCATTATCACAGACGGTCGTCTGTGATTATTAGGCAAACTCTGGTAGAATCGCAAGCCGAGAAGAATAACGGGTCCTTTTCTCTCCCAAAATAAAGTCTGTATCCCGAAGGTGTCTGAACGCTGCACAGGAAAGAGGCGCCTGAAACCAGCCGCGTTATCTTCACCTACGTCTGATCAAAAACCTCGACTCCAGACGTCCAGAGATGTGACGACGTGGTTCTTCCAAGGACGGGGTGGGGAATAGCACAGAGACTCTCTTCATCTTCACCTTCGTCTCGATCAATATCTCGAAGGGGTCTGACGCTGCGGCCACTTCCGGTTCTGCACAGATTCCATATAGGCCTTTTAGACGGTGTGCGAGTGGATGTAATTTTTTCTGTCTTCTTTATTCGCCTCCTGAACCTGGGTGTTGAATCTTGGAAGGATCTGATGTAAGAGCGGTGTGAATGAATGATATACTGGATGAAGTTCCCTGAGAAGTTAGACACCTCACGAGTCTAGACAATGCGGTTTATAGGTATGTATTCGTACCTTTATGTACATTCTATTCGAGAGTTTATACATATACAAGCCCGAAGCTATATAGACACTTTATTTGATTTTATTTCCCGCTCGTTTTTATCTCCTACCTTTTATTACTGTCCCTTTCATTGAGTTGTAGACACGAGAACTATACCCTACAGTCGACACCGACAGGCTAGAATTATAAGACTATGATACAACATCGTGTGTACGGATGAAAACTTCCTTTGTAAATAATTCTCAGAGAAAAATAGAAAAGTGCCGCAGTTACGTATAATTCGTCAAAGTCAGAGTATTTCGCAATTAGAACACAGCGAAACTGCAAAACATTTTGTACTTGAAATCATGAAATTAAAAGTCCAATTGAACATTCTATTCAGTGTTGGAAGAAGAGTTGAGAATCGATTACTACTGTCATTTTTTTTTTTTTTTAATATCCAGTCACCTCGATGTTAAATTTTGTCAATATCAATAATCAGATAATTTTTGTCGTGAATTTTCGTTGCTTTTTTAAGTCCGTCATTAATAAGATTCTTCTGTCTTCTGCGATTTCCACGAGTCTGTGAGATAATTACTGAAACTATAATTTCAGACCAGACAATTTCTAGTAATAAAAAGAAGATGAAGAAGTAGAAGAAAAAATGACCGTTTTGAAATTGAACTTTCAATATATAAGATCGTAATATTAATTCCTAGGTGCAACGAGAGCCTCGGACCCAACATTGTTGCGTGTGGATCGGGATTAGGGTGTTCGGGATACGCTCAGCGCGTATAGCAATGTGTTTTGATACGCAGGGAAGGTTGGCGCCCTGTCCTGATTACACCGAGTATCACCTGCCCCTCGCAGGTGGTGGAAGTGCATACATCGAAATAGTTTGGCTTCTATACACGTTTTTATCCCCCCTCCGCGCCTCCGCTGAAACCCACACGAATATACACGAATCCACCAGCACGCGCTCCTACTCGAGTATGCTGGTCGATTGATAGGGAGAGACCCGGGTTTATGGGTATGCAAACACATGTGCACAGCGTACATACCTCCGGAGGCAAAGTACAGGGGGGTCGCGGCGCGATGCGATTATAGCCGGTGGGTGACACTGCTGTACAATATACGTTTGATCGCCGGGGGTGGCGTGAGATAATTTCGGATATCTCATTCCCCTTGTGCTCGTACCCTGGACTGGTGACTAGCTGGTGCCGTGCCGCGGCATCTGTTTGGTCAAATACCGCACGACCACCGGAAATATTGATTCTTTTCATTATGTTTTGGGGTAGAATATGGCGATCGATTTCATTTCGGGGGCAAACCGGACCCTAATTCGGACTAATCACTGGTGGAATCAGTTGGCATCATAGATAATCATTTTCAAATCGGGGCTGCAGGCATGAGATCAGAATGAATTGTTAAATTTTAATATCTTATTGTAATTATAATGAGAAGGACTCGATTGATTTTCTTATTAGATTTCTATTGTACTTTTTTATTTTTTGTCTTTTGTATTCCGGCAAACAATCTTGACTGTGCAAAATTATGACCCTTGGAATGTTTAATTGCACGCTATTAATTTTCATATGGGAATTCAAGAACCCATTTTTTCTTTATTTAAAAAAAAGAAAAGAAAAAAGGACTGACTTTCTCGAAAATCGTTTACCTTTTCATTTTCATTATGATACGAACGATGAATACTACAACTTTGATATTTGCTGCTTTAATTAAATTGAATAGAAAGCAAAGTTTCTTGTGCTACGAAGAGAAAAAAAAATGCGCAATTCCTAAAAATGAGCAATTCTATTGCGAAGTTGAAAAACTCATGCTTAGCAATGTTACATAATTTTGCGAGACTAGCTTCTTTACAGTAAATTTGTTGTAAATTCGGAATAATTTTTTTTCCACACGTGAGGGAAAAACAGGGCCGCTTCGGTGGTCTTCGGATCGCCGAATCTCGCGAAGAATAATATATATATTCATCGCATAACGAGAAAGGGTTACTATTGGAATATCAGGGGTGAGTTTTTCTACCTGTGGATGTAGTAACCACGGAGAGTAAACACATCTGTTCTTCCGGGTGACGAGAGTCGTTCTCAGCCTCCCTTCGAGAATCAAGATTTCAATATTTCAGCAAAAGGGTATCGGTCCTCCTCCCTGGGGAAGAGAATAGAAGGAGGGTGGCGCGTGCCCGCATCACCTGTCCCGCCCTCGCGCACCAGCCACCGACAGTTTTGGACCCTTGCCACGTTTCGAAAAAAATCTCTGAAAATATACCTACGCGGAGCAACGATTCAGGTAAATTATATTCGCAGCTGGTGCGACCACCGGTTGACGTCTCATTCAAATTTTTCGCATTCGGGGGTTTCCGCCCTGTGTGTTTGGCCAGTTTGCAGTCGGTGAAGGGTTGCCTGTAGATCCCACTTTCGCCATTATATCCTTTTTCCACGATACATATATACAAATTTTTTCAATTCGTTTCATTCCATTTTATTTTATTTTATTTCACACACCCCGCATCTGTCCGGCCAGATAGAGCTCGTGTACAAATCCTCGATATTCTTCCAACACGTAGTACTATAAAGTAGCGCAAACAAGGTAAACGTAAGCGTTACGTTACAACCGAGATCCGACGTGAGTAGAGCGCGTGCTTACGCGGGGGTGGCCACTGCAGCCAATGGCCAGGTGCACTTTCTTGCCCAGCCGTGCATCTGTGGGGGTGGATGAAAAAATAACATGTAAGAAGCAAAAAAGAGAAAATAAAAGTAAGGAAAATAGGAGAAGAAGATAAGATCAAACCATAAGGAAATTGACCAACCCTTATATGAAGTTTTCTCGCTATTTTTACGTGTTTAACTTCGTTCCTATGTGAAGATTTTTTTTATTATTTATACAATAACCAATTCGAAAATCGTCGATTCGATGGGAACTTCGAACGATCATATTTATAATTTACATGAACTGGATAGTCAATTTTTATCAGGGATCATTGAATGAACTAAAAGTACAGGAATCACAAATTGAATGTTAAATTCGCGTAACATTTAGTACAGATAATAGCAAAATCAAATATATGGTGACATATTTTGGTTAGTCGATTTTTTCTCAGATTATCGTAACAATTAAGGATTACTTCTGAACCTTGAGAAATGGTAAAACAAATTATTCTTGAGCTGGTCTTACTTTTACCTTTTTTTTTCGTTAATTGAATGAAAAATTAGAACTGATATATGATAGATTGAAATAAACCAAGTTAAACACTGAAACGTTCGTAATTATTATTATTCTATACTCGTAATTATATCTGAATCTGAATCTATGTACAGTTTGTAAAAAATAACCGCTTGATTACAAAAAAAAAAAAACGAAAAAAAAACCCCTACAACGAAAGAGCGAATTGGCGTTACGATAGTATCTCTTTTCCCACGGGTTACATTATACATGCGTGACACAAGTCCCCGAGCATATAGCTTTGCGTGGGGTGATGTAAAACCTGCCGTAGCCATAAACCGATCGTTGGGGGGTGAAGTTGATTGTTTATTCGGTTACTGGGTACGGGAACAGGGACAGGGACAAGAACAGGGAGCCATATGGCGCTGACTGTTTTAGGAAACTACCTGTACCCAGTACCCACTCATTCGACCCCTCATGCACACGGTAGCACGGTGTCAAGCTCTAACGGTTTACGATCATTAAATTCTGTTTTTCTCCTTTTTTTGTCCGAGCAACCAAAAATCATTGATCAAGATACCAATGGAGTGAAAATCACTTGTCGTAAAGTTTCAGACACACGGTTCATTCGATTATGTCTCTCGACGTCGCATTTTCTTCGGAGAGAAATTCTTCATCGTGTGAATTAAGGAAAATGAGAACAAGCGGGTTTGGGCTGACTATGAGCCAGCCTTCGAACTTTCCGTTATTTACTTTGTTCTCAGCTATTTTGAAATTTGTAAATCTGACCTCAGATTCTTCAAAAAACCTTCGAGTACAAATTTCCGTAAGATTTCGAATGTTTTTAGTATATTTTTCCCAGCAAATCGGACTCGCCATTTTGAATTTTGCTAATCTGACTTCAGATTCGTGATCAGTGACCCAAAAAACCTACGAGTACCAAGTTTCATCCAAATCCAAATGTTTTTAGTTTTTTGCAGCATATCGAATACGCCAAATGAAAATTTTGCAAAACTGACTTCAGATTCGTGATCAGCGATCAAAAAAACCATATGGTACCAAATTTCATTGAAATCCGTTGATTCGTTCTCAAGATATCGTCATTTTTGTTGCATTTTTTAGAATTTTGTTATTTGAATAGTTCAAAAAGTACTGATCCGATCGAAGCCAAAATCTAATCAGTTCTAAGTTAAGAAAAGCCCCGTCGATTGAGCCCAAGTTGATCGAAATCCGACCACGCGTTCTCGAGATATCGCGCGGACAAAAATGTGGTCACGCACATACACACACACACACACACACACACAGACGTCAAACTGAAAATAGTCGGAGGTGATTCTTTGGACCTCGAAACGTGAAGATTTAGTGAAAACTCAACTTTTCATTTTCGGGGTGATCACAATAACTTCCTTTTTTCTCTGAAAACAGAGAAACGGGAAGTTAAAAAAAAAAAAATCCTGTGATAAGTTATGGTCAGTTATCGAAATTTAGCTATAATCTCGTCACTCTTTTGATGATAACTTGGTCCAGAAAATTCATTCACACGAGGATATAATGAGGATAAATGAACGTTCTTATTATAATTTTATATCGTAATCGCAGCGATACTCGAATTTGCGATAATTCTACCTGAATCTCCCTAGATAAAAGTCATTTCAGACTTTCGAATGATTTTCACAAGATTTTGGGTACAATTTTTTTTGTCTTGTCTACGATGCTCGAAATAAAATATACCGGTGGGCCACGATTTTTAATTTTCCTTAACTTTGTGATGAACTTATTTCTACTCGAGTTATGACGAAAAGTAACGTATGAAAACTGAAGAACACGATTTTTTTTTACAGTCAATATCCAGAAAAAACTGAATTCGCTTTACCAGTAGATTTTATTTCGAGAGTCATAGACAATAAAAAAAATTTGTTCCAAAAATCGTGTAAAAACCGCCTTGAAGTAGGTATTTGGAAAAATTACTTTTTGCAGTTTTCACTTCTTTTCATATCTTAAAATTTGAAGATATATCCCGCGAAAAAAAACTGCTTGGATCCAATTTAACTCGGTAATTTGAAACAATATGTATGGAAATCTGAGTAGAATCACGATTTTTCAGAATTTAGATCTACGATCCAAATTACATCTCCAGAGATGTAAATTCAATCTCAAAAGGGTAGGTACGTAATTTTTACTCGAAATTGTATTTGAATTTTTTTTTTCGTTTCAGTCTTTTCGAGTCATGCTTTCTTGATTAATCCAATAATCTTATAGATTAGAAGAAAAATGAATCATTTGGTCACTTGAGTTTCCTGCACAGGTGACATTTCAGCCAATATAAAGCGAGATTTGACGATATTTTTCTTACAATTAAGAACAAGTCAGTGCGAAAAGTGTGTAAGTGACATTTTTTCAATTGATGTCAATGGCTAAAAAAGCTCTGTATAAAACCTTGTGAGAAATATACACGTATTCACTCGTGTATTACAGATAAACTATCGAAGATACGAGAAAAAGATATATAACCTTTGTTGTAGAGAATTTAGTAGGCTTCATTTTTTATAATGACCTCCGCGACGATAGGATCAACGGTTGTTGAGATATGATGAAAAAACTGAATTAGAGCACCTTATTGATTCAAGACCGCGGATCGAGCGTAATTCTGAAAGACCAAAATTTCGAAAGATCTGAATTCCGAATACAGTACGAGCTTAAAATTCCAAATTTTGACCCCCCACCCACGGTAAGCAAGCAAATCGGCGAAATACGCGTCACATACATGCTAGCAGTAAAAATGAACGTAGAATCGCGGTTCGAGCCGGCATATGGTTGGCACGATCTCCGGTCCAGGGTCCCGAAGGACCCGGGTGTTCGGCATACGGTTAGCACAGAAAGCGGACACTCGATACCCCCGCGAGTCTGTAATACGAAAGATATTCGGGTCCCGTATGTCGCAGGACGTGGGCCGCGCGGCGAAGAACCGATCCTTTCGAGCTTAGCAGCCAGGAGCCGGGGGTTGGCGGTCGGCTAACCGCGTGTAGAATTATGTCTAGATTCCCAACGCGCTCGAAGTATGTCGCGAGCCAAGTGCAGCGACGTGCAGTTTCAGCGATAAATAATACAATACACGAGCTCGCGAGGCACGTGCGGCACGCGTGCTCCGACACCGCGAGTCGGAGGTAATAAAGAATACGAAACCAAAAGAAAAAAAATCGCTTCTCGAGGAGAAATGAAACTGAAGTAAAGCAGAAACTGGGTCGAAACAAACGACGAAACAAAATCGCAACGATGTCAAGGACGCCGTCGAAGCTCATTGTTCTCCTCGACTCACCTGCGAGGTGCGACAGGCGACATTAGATTCTTCGATATGTCTCAGGCTCGATGAAGAAACTTGAACAAAGAAAAGCGCGCGGTAGGTTGAGTGAAGAAAATAATTCGATCAGCACGAATGAATCTCTTGGCTTGCGGCGCCGACTCGATCGATCCGTTTGACCCGTGCCAGACGAAAGACGAGAGGCGGTGCGGTGGCGATGGTCGATCACTGGACCGCGTCCCGCGAGATGATACCGCGGTGCCTCTAATCCACACCGTTTGTAGATCGGCCGGGGATCATCGACGAAGCGAGACATTGCGAGCTGCTAGCCGCTGTTCCGCAGGTTCATTATTCTCCTTCTGAGAGACCATCCGGAACGTCATCACAAACCCGGTCATCTCAAACGAGAGACGAGAAAAAACCCTAAAATTACCTTCTGAGGATTTGTTTTGGATTGCCGACTCCGCAGGGGACTGAGAGCGATATTTGATTCGGTATACTCCCTCGGACACTGTCACTTTCGGCACTGTTAACTCTGTGACACTGTCTTCATAGACGAATAGTGGAAGCAATTTTGGAGCCATTTTTTACCCTCCCACCGCGAGCATGTATGAGAAAGATCTGAGCCTCCGTCTCCCATTCTTACGTAAGATTTTTAAAATCGGGAGCGATGCCAAGACTTTTTTTCATATATAACTTTTTATTCATATGAAATTAAGTTTCTTGACCACCATGAAGGTTGATAAAGTGATCTTGGATGACAGGTCAGTTAGAACTCACAATATTCAGACACAATTTCGGTCAGATCGATCATTTAATACATCTGTTGGTATAATACAGTACGTGAACAAATGATCAGAAAATCACAACATAAAGTTAACATAACCTCGAAAACAATTAATACATACCGTAGAAAAATTCCTAAATTTATAGACAGCAACGACCCCTCTGTATGCTTCTCTCGTTCTATAATTCTGTTTTCGGTATACATGGTGAATTCCTAATACCGTCCGAAGTTGGCTAGAATCGAGAAATTACCTTTGAATGGCAGTTGGAAATTGGATTGCGGTTCTGAATTATATAGAAGCTAAAAAAAAGCTTGTTTTTTTAGAAATAAGATGCTCTAATTCAGTTTTTTCATCATATCTCAACAACCGTTGATCCTATCGTCGCGGAGGTCATTATAAAAAATGAAGCCTACTAAATTCTCTACAACAAAGGTTATATATCTTTTTCTCGTATCTTCGATAGTTTATCTGTAATACACGAGTGAATACGTGTATATTCCTCACAAGGTTTTATACAGAGCTTTTTTAGCCATTGACATCAATTGAAAAATGTCACTTACACACTTTTCGCACTGACTTGTTCTTAATTGCAAGAAAACTATCGTCAAATCTCGCTCTATATTGGCTGAAATATCATCTGTGCAGGAAACTCAAGTGACCAAATGATTCATTTTTCTTCTAATCACTAAGATTATTGGATTAATCAAGAAAGCATGTTTCGAGTAAAAAATATTCACGCTCTCCACTAAAAGATTAGAAGAATCATGATTCATTGGACTTGTTCTTGACCTAATGTATAAAGATACAAAGATTGAATTCACGTAATTTACAACCTTATCGACAATTACGTCAAGAGATCGAAGATCTCGTGACTCAATTAAAAGAATTGTGTGACGTTGGTTAATTTTTTTTTTTTTTTCTTTTTTCAATCCGATAGACTGATTTATAAGTCACTCTTGCGTAGAAAGGCAGGTGACTGTCATACTACGGTGAATTCGTTTGTAAGCTGAGCAGGAGCCGTATATACCGTAGCGTAGGTATAGTGACTCGAGGCACTTGGCGCGCGCTGTGTAAGAAATTTATTCAAATTGAGTAGCCCAACGATAAGTAGGAAAACACGCCTATATCCAGACGTTTTTTATTTCATTCGGTGAATATCGTAGGGGGGGAATAACACAGCCACGGGTGTAGAGGAATACAAAAAAGAAAAAAAAAGTAGATACACACGTATCGCATCCAGACGCAACCGTTTTATTAACGGTGGGTTTTCTCCGGATGAGTTAATTTATTTAAAACGTTAACGCAGTCCCCACGCGATAATGCAACGTTATAATGTTGAGTAAGTACTGGTATAATCACGGAGCACGGGGCTAACGCTACTCGTGTATGATAAATACATACCACGCAACAAAACGAGCCTTCGGGCCGCAGACTCTACACCGAGGCAAACGGTCGGCGCTCGCGGTGACTAGCGCCGTGTGATAAAAAGGCATAGCGCGTGGTCGAAGAGCTTTTTCATCGGACTTTATTTAGCCGGATTCGTTAGAGCGTGAAACTACCGTCCGCGGGGGTCCGCGGCTTTACCCCACGTGTTGCCGCAGCCCGCCGCACCGCTTCGATTATCGAGATCGATCGCGTCGGTTAGAATGAGGGAAAAAAAGAACCGATCTTTTTTTTCTTTTTTTTTCTTTTTTTTTTTATTCTTGCCCACTAAAAAGCATCGCACAAAGACCCGCGCCGACCGCGGCTCGCGCTGGCTCTTCTCGACCGCGTGGTACAAACTCGGGGATTATTTATTTCTTATTCACTATTTATACGATCGTTAATTAAATACGAATTAAACAGCGATGCGATGGGATAAATCCGCTCCCACGTTAGCCTGCGTGCGAACAGCCCGTGAGCCGTAGGTGGTCCCGGGACCCCAGGACTCCAGGATTCAGGGTCCTGGCGCCGCCTCAGTTCCTGTGATCGTGGCTTCATAGAAAAGGGTTCATTTTCCTACCTGAGAGGGTCCTTCGTCCACCCTACGCTCTACTGGGATATGGAATGAAAATTAAGGATGTAGTTCGGGTTAAAAACTATTTTATATCACTCCGTGCGTGAAGTGCGACTTTACGCACGCGAGCGTGCGTATAATCGGACTTCACCCACGTTTGTGATATAAAATTTGGTTCGATACATGTGCAAAAGTCGTTTTTCCACTCGTGAGATTGTCACCCTCGCTTTGCTCGGGCGACAAACCTCCCACTCGTGCGAAAACAGACCTTTTGCACTAGTATCGTAATATACTATTCTACAATCGATATCGTACCGATGCCAACTTTTCCTCACAAGTTTTTACATTCAAAACCAAACGAAACCACAATATATAAATCCGTATAAGCTGAAAATTCGTTGCGAAGCACCCAAAAGACCTCCGACGAACCCTCAGCTGGAATTGGTACCGGTGATGAAGTACTTGAGTTACAGCAATCTCTAGTTTTTTTTTCAATATCGGAATAGAAAGAAGAGTAGATTCACGTGAGGAGTTTGTTGTACAGTGAAAAAGTTCTCAAAAATGAATTTTGAAACAATCATTTTCCCCAAAAAGACACTTTTCTGTCGTTTTTTTGTTGTTATTTTTTCATAGCTGAGCTGTGCCATTGGATAATTTCACAGATTATCACCGTTGGATCCGGATTAGAAGACTTCAAAAATCAGCTTCGCATTGGCTCTTATCAAATATCGATAGGTGAATGCATTTAGTGAAGAAATCCGCTGCAATAGAAAGTTTTTTGAAAATTGAATTATTTTGCGCCTTTTTCAACCCGAAGTAGATCCTTAATGTTTAGAAAGCCAGAGCGCAGGATCTTTGGGTTATTCGCGTTTCACCTACACAGAAGCATTAATTCATGTGTATATGGTACATTTATTTATCCTCACTACTACTGAGCTTGGGCAATCGTCGAAGCGTGGCTTTGGGCAAGGCTGGTTATCGGAGGTCAGAGAAACAGCTCGAGCGAGTCATTTTAATGCCAGAAACCTGTTGATAGTCGGACATATTTTTTTCATTTATTATTTCAAGCGATCGAATATCATGCAGTAACATACTATAATCGCTTGCAATTTCTTCAAAATCGTTTTAAATTGGGTAAAATCATTTTTGATCGCTCATTTAATTCGTTAAGAAATGAACAAAATCGTTTAAAACCAATCTGCGATCGATGCAAAGGAAAAGCAAAATACCTAATACTGTAGAATTTGTATTGATTAAAAACGATTTTGAGATATATATCTATCTTCTATCCTCTATCTTCTTCTTCTATATAAAGGAACAAGTGGCATCAACGCCCAGCCCAAACCCCTTGACCTAAAAACTTGAAATTTGGGCAACATATTCCCTTCCCTTCGTAAACACCCACTATGAAGCGATTTTTCGAAATTCGCTCCACAAGGAGAATAAAAGGGGTAAAACATGTTTTCGCGGATTCATGGATATCTCCTCGGCCCGATGAGATATTGACTTCGTTTTGGCTTCAAATTATTGCTTATTCAAATACCTAGAAAGTAGTTTAAGCGTTTTTTGAAATTCGACTCCTAAGGGAATGAAAAGGTGTGAAACCAGTTTTTGAGGCGCGCGAAGCGCGCAGGGGCGGAGCCCCTAGTAACATATATAATGGCTTCGAATTGGAGCACTTCCGTTGACGGTGATTCTTGGTGTGTCGTGATGCGAGTAGCCCCTCTGTTATTTTACCGATCTCAATATTCGCGAGAGTAGGTATCAGTAATTGACTCACGTTCGTCCGATTTCCCAGAGTTTGTGGAGGTGTATCGGTATCACGTACGTCCCACACACGAATCTCCGTAGTTTTATTCAGTTAGCGTTCACCAGGAAGGACAGACGGGTGCTATCGCAAAGTCCGTGGCAGGATTTACTAATTTTTGGAATAATCCAACGCCAGACTCGGCGTATCCTACTATCAAGAACTCTCGGGTCTCTCGAGCTACGCGCCTTGTGTATAATTATGAGGAGCCTAGTTTCGCCTCGAAGACAGAAGTGAGGAGCTTGTGGCTCCTGCGGGACGCGAACGACATCGCTTTTTACATTCTTAACGTGACTCTTGCTTACCATGTGGCATTGACGCGCAACGTCTGCATCACAAGTACCCATAACTTGTCAGATTTCTACGGATTTTCTAACAATTTCTTTTTCTTCTTCTTCTTCTTCTTCTTAACATCGCAGCACGCGCCCGCCCCCGCACCACGCGCCACGGAATCAGCTGCCGCGCGCGCGCGCGCGGTTCGATCGCGAGACTCTGATTTACGACTGTTTTTAAAGTCTGTATTTACTCTTTTATCGCAACAGCTGGGGCTAAAAATCTTCTATAAAACCGATATTCGTATGGGCGGATGTGTATCGCGGTTACCGAGAACGATTTATCACGTTTCATTCTTTCCACTTTTCACTTTCATATATCCATTGACATCAATGGGTATTTTTCGCAGAGGATATGGCGCGGAGCCTGTGCCTCACATGAGAGGATCTATTCGCAGTGGACAGTTTGAGATCTTTATTCTGTACACCAGAGGCCATTATGTACCTTTCCCGAAAGGGTTGAATGAGACTTCAGGGATCCTTTTTACTACCCTATATCCCAAAGGAATTATATATCGAAACGGAAGAAAATAAGAAGAAGAAAATAAGAAACGCGTTTCGTGAGAAAAATATGGAAAAACTCAGAGTGGGAAGAAGCTCGTTTTCCCACGAGATCATCGATCACTCATCTTTTTTTCATGTGGTACGAAATCGTTTTTTCACTTTCTATATTCTTGGCTTGAAGAAAAAAATGAAATAAAATAAAATTTGGAATCTATAATTTTTCTCGAAAGTATGGAAACCGTTTTATTGTGAAAAACGAGGTGCATAGCCTCTCTCGATCTCTGGTCGTTGATATTTTGCGTTCGTTGCCCCAGGGACACCTGGACAAACCGCAACCCCTTCACGGAGCTCTTAGAAACCCATCAAGATTAGGCAGAGGTTGTTGAATGGCAGAGAAAACGAGAATGACAGAATGACGAAGAAAAAGGTAAAAGAAAATTGAAATTCCTCAGACAGAAGGTCGGGAGGACCACCCGGACGTGACTAATTTATTCGCGACGGGTATGGGACACGAAATTCGCACAATTTCATTCGGAACTAGCATAGCCAAATTTGTACCTCGTTTTCGAAATTCGTTTATGTTTCGATATACAGACGAGTTCACGATTATTATTATTATTTTTACGTTTCCTCGGTTCTAATTGAAACAGAGCCCGTCGTCTCACCGCTGCATAAACGATCGAAGGGGCGTCGAGGGTTTCTTTTTATTTTATTTTTTCTCAGTCGAAATTGATATTCTCTATCGTATTTCTAATCCGTATAATATAGTTCAAGTTTAGAGAAAAAGGTATAATATACATACATAACATAAGAACGAAAGAGAATAAGAAGCTTGCCGTTAATCTATTTCCAAGCGAGCGAACCGATATATCAAAAAATAATTAGCCCGGTACACCCTGGGCGCCTGGGTTGGATTTTATAACACCATTTTTATGTATAGCTGACCTCCCACTGACCACAGAAATCCTATCGCTCCGGGAACAGGAAAAATCCTGTACCCCCAATTCCAATAACCGACTGCACCGATTCGTTACCATTTATATAACCTCTCCGTCATTTAATTCATTCAAATTTATAATCGTTTGCAGTACCAAAATCTTGTCACTCACGTCACAAATATCAATTCTAATGTTAGACCTCACTACATTTCTCGAATAGAATATATTGTTGGTCTCTTTTCGCGCCATGACGTCACTATTCGGTATAACATGTGAGGTTATTCAAATAAAATTAAATAATGAACCCAAAGGTCAGAGCCGGAAGAAAAAGCTACACTGTTAGAAATTTAACTTTTTCAATATTTGAATATTCAAAATTATTCTTAAATTTGATAGCCAAGATTAAAATAAATTTTATGTACAGAATGTTTTGAAAATTTGGCTGAATCCTCATGAGATATATGATCATTCATGATAATTTCATTGATTGCTAATTTTACGCTTTCAATTGGATGGACTATTGATAATTGACTGAAATACCACTTTGTCACTGAAAACTAAAAAAGAATCATAGTGTGGTTCGAATCTCCAAAACAGTTTCATGAATTCAATAGAAGCATATCAATATTGAGATATAGTGATTGAAAACTCGGTATGATGTTTTACATTGATTAATTTCGTTTAAATCACCAGGATTTGTAAATTTCATTCCTGCTCGTATAAGAAATTTCAAGATATTTTCAACGGTGTAGATTTCCCGATTTTGACAGAGGGTATAAAAAAAAGGACCACTCAGAAAAAGCCTGTGTGCCGAAGATGTCCCTGCTAAGTGACTTCTTTCGGATGGGAAATGCAAACTTTGAAACTTCCGACTTTTTTTTCTCTCTTTCTTTTTCCTCGGTGAACAGTTTGAACAGGATAAAGTCATCCGTTAGTCCGTTCTTAATTAACAAAGACTGTTAGGTGTATAATCTCGCGGTGAATTTATCGACGATAATGAACAAACTATCCAGAGCGTGCCCCTCCCTGTTTCGTTCAAAAAATAATATCCATCTCAGGTGGGCCTCCAATCGTTACCGAAGTTCGTGTCAAGCTGATGAGGTCTTCTTAATTAAAACATAGGACGTAAATCTGCCTCGGTCTTAGCCTCGGAATAAACCGAGGTAGGTAGTCATTAACTAATTATCTGGGTCATATGCGGACAAGATCGCGTCCGGACTTCGTGGACCGGACTCTGAATAAGTTAACGCAAAATAAGGGTCCTCGCAGCTGCCCCGTCTAGTCGGTGGGGTATAGCTTTCAAATTACCCGACCAAAGAGGCGCGGTCCTCGTTTCCCATTTTCCATTTTCCCCAGGACTTCCTAGTCGGCGTCTTCTCGTCTCCCAAGGTCGCACGCTGACATATCCCTGGAGGAAAATAATAATTCGTCCAGATCAACGCGAGCCTCTTCGTTCTCCTTCGTACAAGCGGAAGGAAACTCGGCGCTCGGTGTTACGTTACAAGGCTTTTGGCGCAGATGGTTCATAAGCAGAGATTAACGAGATAGTTTCGCATGCGCGTGCACCTTGTCGAAAAGGCTGAAAAAGAGGGCTAATCTCTCTTCCAAAGCTCCTTCATCTCATCGGATTTCAGTCCCTAAGACACAAGGAAGTTGTTCGAGTGGGAAAATTCGCGAACCCAAACAGGGAATTTTGGGAGTCTCCTATTGTTGTGTCGGAAACCGATACCGGGGCGGCTCCTTCATTCGGGATTTTTCGATTTTTCTACCACGAGTTTTGCGTGTATTTATTCGAGAAGAGTCGCTGGGAACCCGGCTCTTAATTATATCACTAATTGGGCCATAATACCTTCGGTTCAGTTTCGAGGTTCGCCTAATTACGTTCGTGGACCCGAACCGATTTTAGGATCCGGCGAACCCAACGCGGGTTTATTATAGTCGAATAGCATTTTTACAGACGAAAGTGACGTTTATGCACAGCTACATTTTTCAATTTTACTATCAAGGTTCGCGTGTCGGCTCAGATGTCCTTGGCGATACCTGAACCAACCAATATGCTAAATGGGAGTTGAATTTCTTGGCCAAGGATCTCCGGATTCCGTGCGATCGTTATTAGCATTTATATATATATATAAATATATATATATATATATATGCAACGTACATGCAACGCATCTATATAGACGGTGTCCACGCGCGTGTCTAATTAAACCGAAGGAAAACGCCGTGCGCGATTATGCCTGATAATTAACGCGCGGTTTTTACTTCAACTTTTTATCCAAGCTTAATTACGGAGACCGTCGAGATCCCTGTGGACTTTTTTGATCGCTTCGCTTTGGCGGGGTTATTTTATCGACAGTTTCACCCCGTCGCTGGTTTGATAAGGTCGAAGGGGGATCCGCGAAGGGAGTTCAAGAACGAAGAGGCACGTGCCGGGAATACATAAAATGACAGAAGACCGATTATCGGATTGCATTCGCCGTCGCGGAACGATTAAATAGTTAATTTATGAACCTCATTTATCCTCTTCTGTCCTTCGGACTGCTGAATACGACCGGATTTTTCTATAACGGAATTATCCACGCACGTCATTTTTTTCATTCCTGCACCGTGGTGTATGAAAAAAAAACAAAAAAAATTGAGGCTACAAGAAAGAAAGAAAGAAAGGAAAAAAAGAGTGTTTTTCAAGATATTTTTACCTGAACAGCTAAAAGATTCTATGATCCTAAAGGCAGAAAAACGTTTTCACTTTTTTCTCCTTTAAATCCGGACCAAAAATTTTTTTTCCTCCTCACCCTAAGATTTTTTCTAGTATCGTTTCGCGTTATTCCGTTAGGAAAGTTTTTTTTCTTCTTCTCTTCTTTTACAGGATCGCGGTAAACTTGGAAAGATTTTTTGTCGCAAAAAAAAGTACAAATAAAAAAAAAAAAAATAAAAAATCTGCGACAGTTTGAGGGACCGGGGATGAAACAGGCAGAACCGGTAGAAGCGTAGAATCGGTGAAATTAATGATATACAAATTACACAGCGAATCAGGAACGGTGAATCGGATTTTTCAACCGGCTAAAACCCTAGGGCCCTTATTTTACCTTTTGCTATCTGTCAAATCATCTCCAGTGTGATTATGTTAATTTCTCAGTCAGGGATGAAAAGGAAGAAAAATTTTCCTAGAGAAATGGGTTAGGGTGAGTACTAACCAACAAAGAGAAATGGAACTAGGAGAACGTGATCGTGCGCTAATTATACATGCGTTGAACTACGATCGGTTTTTGCCCCCCTCCCCCTCCCCCCGTGTATGAAAAAAAAAGGAAAAATAGGGGGCAGATATTCAGGCCTGTCCGGATTTATAATCGGAGTAACCTACGTACCTGGGGGCAGGATCGAGGGTAAGAGAAAAAGAAAGAAAAAATCGAACACGTACCTGCAGCGCATAATATAAATCCGCATGAATCCAGGTCGAGAGCATTGTGTCGATGCTTTGTTCGCGCGTTGACCGAGTCCCGTCACTCCCGATTCTAACTTTGGAAATGATTTTTTTTCGGGGAGCCAGGGGCCTTAAGCTGCGGCGGCTTGAGCCTCTTAATCCGACCAGAACCGAGTTTCTGGGTTTGGCTCGTGAACGACGAACCTGTAACGGTCATACATCTTCGATTTTTGTTTTAAAAATTGTGGAGCTGTGATCAGAGAAGAGACACACCCGTTAGAATCTGCTCGATATCCAGTTGGGAGATTCTACATTTCATCCCCCTCGAAGCCGACGATGAGCAGGTAGAAAAAGTACGTTGAGTGATACTCGCAGGGATTCGAGTTCACAAGCCAAGCTGGTAAAGATAGAACGAGATGATGAAAAAAGGATCCTGCCCCAAATATCCTTGATTGAAGGATCCGACCCCGAGGCCGGGACGGGAGGCTTGAATCGACTCAGGTAGAACCGTTAGCCCGGTTTGCTCGCGTTACCCCCTTAAGTAGAATAAATCCAGGTTACGAACGGTACAAGTGAAACAGCGAGAAGAAGAATAAAAAAATCTACGTCATTCGTCTCGGATTTAATACGTGGGACTTGAGAGGAAGGAAAAAATCCGAGAGTTGTTGAAAATATCCAAACAGCCATTAGAGACGGTCGGAAGTCGAAAGACGATCCCCGTGTCCGGTACTCCGGTGCTGCTGTGCTATGGTACTGAGAGAAAAACATGGGACAGGAAAACAGAGGGTGAATTTTTGTGTGTCGAGCCCGAAAACCAGGATCCCGTGTGCGAGCTTCTGGTTCCGTGTCCCTTGGGGTGGGTTCAAGGGACCAGAAAGTGCTGCGGCGTCGCAGAGCCGCTGACGGTGTACTCTTTAGCCGGTTGCTTAATTGATGTGACAATATTAAAGGTTCAAATAGGAGAACCTCTGTCCCCGAACTACCCTTCGGTGAAAGTACATTTATTTAGGACAGCGCCACTAGGAGACCAACAGACACTGAACGACGGTCTGCGCGGCGGTCTGATTGTGAATCTTCTCGACTTTGTAAAGAAGATGATGGATTTAAAAAATTACCACGACGTGAAAGTCGAAATATTGAAAAACTCGGGGGTAGAAATATCATAATTTTATCCAAATCCGAGACGACTAACCCTAGAAGTACGGACTGGGGTAGGTATCCACCCCGGGAAAACATGAAAAATTACGTTTTGGACGTTTTTCTCAAAACTCTTCGGTAGTTGAATGGATTTTTCACAAATTAGACTTCACTGAAATTCAATTTGCTTTTCACCATTCTTTTTTTTTATTGAAAAAATAAGAGACTGATGTACTTTCGAGTCCCATTAATCCCTTCCAGAACGATTTTACAAGCAAAAAACTTTATCAGTACTTGAAAAAAATTGGATTGATTGAATTTTCAAAATTTATTGGAACTTAAAAAAATATATTCGTTCATTTTTTATTATTTCTTCCCCCTCTTCCCTAAAAAATTGAGTCGATTACGGGCATAACGAAGACCGAAGAATTTCCAGAAGCTTTAAAAATTAATATCCAGAGCCACTTTCGTTGGACAGTCGCGGTAAACTGGATTATTTGAAAAATATGTGCTAACGCGGGCAGGAGAAGCGGATCTCCGCGACGTCTTGACTCCCGAGCTCGAAGATCTTTTATGGTAGCCGCCTACAGTACCTTTATTAATATAATTAACTTATAATTAGTATCTTCGAGAGGTCTGGCCTTCGGACCTCTTTCCTTCGATCTTATCCCCTTTCCTCCCCGCCGTGTCTCTCGGCGTTCGGTCTCGAAGAAGAGCTACCTGTCTTGGCGTCTCTTCGAGTCTCTTCACGAAGAGTCGCGTGAAACCTCTCGAAGAATAATAAAAAATGAATAAAAATCATTCGGATGACTGTGACAGAAATCGGAGGACATATTCACAAACAACTATCGCGGCAATTACTATCAAATGACCCTTAGGCTCTCGGGGATTTTAACATTCTACAATAAAAGCCCTGGACTTTATTGAGTCGAGTGGGTAGCCACGTGACACGAACCGGTAGGGTTTTTACGTGATAAATTTAATTTCCTTATACAACAATCGGCCACTAGTGCAGGAATAGGTTATGTGAATGCAAGGGGTAGGATGTGTTCATCCGTATACATACCCACACATATATCGTGTAGGGTTACCAATTATTATTTTTTTGTCCGTAAAAAGGTCTCAGGTAGTATAATTCATCTCTGAAGGGAAGAAAGAACAGAGAAAAGAGAAAATAAAGACCAGGGTTTTTTTTCCCCCGGCCGCTTCTGGAATTTTTATTAATCAAGATTTATTATGAGAAAAATCTCGCTCCACCCCGTGATAAATAAATTACTCCAAGTCTCACGGGGGTAGGTACAGTACCCCCCTACCTCAAATTTGATTTGTGTGTTGATCGGATATTTCAGTTTCAAATTTATTATTGAAGAAAAAAAACAACGTTCGACGTTTTAATCCTGAAAAAATTGAGCTTGAAAATAAGGTTTCTACCGATAAAACTTTTGATGAGAAACCCAAACTCCGTGTGTACGAAGCTCGGTTAATTGGAGAATTTTTATGGTATAAGAGCCACCGCATCTGATACTTGATACTTTTTTCTCAATTGTATTTAAGCTACCAAAATATTCTTGAGGTTACGTAACTCGTTCACAAATAAGCTTCAGAGGTCCGAGTATAGGAGAAGGCAGCTGGGATAGAAAGAAAAACAGTCTTCGAGAGCTTTGGGTAAATGTTGTTTTAGTTGGTCAGTGAAAAAGAAAAAAAAAAGGAAAGTTGAATGAAAAAGGAACGATCTCCTGATGTTAATACGTTGAGCACGTGGAGGAGCTCCTCTAGCACGTGTCCGCGGTACAGTAGGACGCTAATTTTATCGGTTGATGAAGACTGAGAAATTTCTTCAATAAACAGGACTTTGTAAAATAAACAAGAGACACGCGCCTCGTATCACGCACAGAACGAATTAGAATTCAGACGGTCTCTTATCGAATCACAAATAACCACGTCTGCCACGATCAACGACAGATGTTCCCTCGGGCAGTGAGTTGTTCATGACCGTCTGAAACACGATTATCAACACGGGTAAAAAATATCCAGCGTGCTTGAGTCGCGGAGGTTTGAAAAAAAATTTAAAGAAAAAATGATATTTTTGAAAATCTACTTTTTCTCAAGCCTGTATATCTTCAACGCTGTTGATTGAAAGTGAAAAACTGTGATAAACTTTTTTGTAGGAAATTTTATGGGCTTCAAAATTAGTTTTCATCACTTTTCACCTAGGAGCAACCTGAGCTGAGATACTGGCGAAAACAAATTCTGTAGAATAAAAAATTGATTCACAATATTTTGGAAAACTTTCTCTTTTATCGGCTTCATAACTTCAAAACTGTCCAATTTGAGTGAAAAGCTGTATGAATCTTTTCTGTCGAAAATTTTATGGTCTTCAAAATTAGTCCTTATTACTTTTCACCTAGGAGCAACCTGAGCTAAGATATTGGCAAGAATATATTCCATCAAATGAAAAATTGATGTACAATATTTTTTAGAAGGTCGTTATTCACAGGCCTGTATATCTCCGAAACCATCGATTTTGAGTGAAAAACTGTAAGTACCATTTTTGTAGGAAATTCTACGAACTTCAAAATCGATCCCGACCATTTTTCACCTAGAAGCAACCCGAGCTGAGATATGGTAAAAAAAAGATCCTGGTTCCTAAAAAAAAGTCATATCTTCCTATAAAAGAAAGAGAAAAAAAATATATGATCAGACCCTGAGTCACCCCTGTTTTCAATCGCCACACCGGTTCATGAATCACTAAAAAAGGTGAATTAAAAGAGTTACGTCAGAGTATGGAAGCCAGCTCCAAGAATCATAGACCTCAAAAATAGGTTCGTAGGGGGTGAGTCGCAGGATGCGTTACAATCAATCCTGATTACTTTTCTCCGTCGGTGTTGCGCAACAGTGATTCACCGCGAGCTCTGACGCTCTCGCTCCTCCGACGTGGGTGCATCGACGTACTCGACGGCGCATCACACCCACACTGTCTGGATATTAGGGTGTGTGTCGGGCCCAGGCACGAGAGCACCCTCTGGGCCCTACGGACAGGCAACGGGCAGCGGACAGCGGACAGACAATCGGGTACAGCTGCTCCCTTGCGGGGGCGCATCTGCCTCCTCCTGGCGCAGGGGACGGGGGAGGTCGTTGAATCGAGATTCTGGGCCCCAGCCCCGAGCGGATCGGCGCGTTCACGTTCATCATCCCCTTCGCGATAAGCAGTCCGATAGACAATGGATAATGTGAGGATTTGAAAATTGAAAACTTGCCGGGTCATCGCATCGTCGGCGAAGATTTGCCTCAAAGAAAACATCCCTGATTCTAGGATCTTTCGAGGATCCTGAAGAGACCCGACGCACTCGAGATCTCCGCCTCTAAGGGTTGCGTCAACAATGCGTCAAAAGTCCGTCAACATAGCCTCGATTTTCATTCATTGTCGGTCCCGCGGGTGCGGGAAGGGTTGCATACCCCGACGACTCGAAATCCTCGCTGCGTTATTGATGGAAATTTGGAAATCGCGTCTTTTGTGGGGAGACGCGCGTTTTTACACTCGGTGGGACTAATTCCTCTTTGCAGAATTCGCATTCAGGTTGACGTTGAATAAATTACGGTAGCCGCACCGCGCGCTTTGAGCACCAATACCCCGAGATCTTTGAGTCAGTCGAGCGAGAGTAAAGGGACGGACGATGCCCGCCCAGCTTCGGACCGTTGCGTCGCATGCGCGTTCAAGAAACTCGAGAAGCCGTGAAATCGATTTCTGCCGATCCGATTTGCGATCGATGCCCATGGCCCGGGCTCCGCTGCACCGTCTGGTTCTCTCCTTCTCCTCCTCCTCCTCCTCTTCGGGCAACGACGTAATCCTAAAACTCTTGTGGGACCTAAGACTTCCGGTTTTAATAAGATTTGGTCAGACTCGTGGTTCACGCTCGGATGCTGACCACTCTACGACCCGAAAAAAAATCAAGCAAACTGGAATTTCGATATTTTGAAACAATTTTATTTCAATTAAAATTCTTCATCGAATGAAAATCTCAATTTTCCCTCGCGATTCAATCGATCTCAATATATATATATTTTTAACTTCCCGTTTCTCTGTTTTCAGAGAAAAAAGGAAGTTATTGTGATCACCCCGAAAATGAAAATTTGAGTTTTCACTAAATCTTCACGTTTCGAGGTCCGAAGAATCACCTCCGACTATTTTCAGTTTGACGTCTGGATGTGTGTGTGTGTGTGTGTATGTGCGTGACCACATTTTTGTCCGCGCGATATCTCGAGAACGCGCGGTCGGATTTCGATCAACTTGGGCTCAATCGACGGGGCTTTTCTTAACTTAGAACTGATTAGATTTTGGCTTCGATCGGATTAGTACTTTTTGAACTATTCAAATAACAAAATTCTAAAAAATGCAACAAAAATGACGATATCTTGAGAACGAATCAACGGATTTCAATGAAATTTGGTACCATATGGTTTTTTCGATCGCTGATCACGAATCTGAAGTGAGTTTTGCAAAATTTTCATTTGGCGTATTCGATATGCTGCAAAAAACTAAAAACATTTGGATTTGGATGAAACTTGGTACTCGTAGGTTTTTTGGGTCACTGATCACGAATCTGAAGTCAGATTAGCGAAATTCAAAATGGCGAGTCCGATTTGCTGGGAAAAATACTAAAAACATTCGAAATCTTACGGAAATTTGTACTCGAAGGTTTTTTGAACCGCTGATCAAGAATCTGAGGTCAGATTTACAAATTTCAAAATAGCTGAGAACAAAATAAATAACTGGAAGTTCGAAGGCTGGCTCATAGTCAGCCCAAACCCGCTTGTTTTGATTTTGAAAATCCTCGATCAGTCACTTCAATTCACAAGTCAGTATATCTACAACTTTCAATCATTTTCCTCTATTTCTTGGATTCACTTGAATTTTTGGATGAATTAATTTTCATCAGTTAGTTCAATTTAATTTACTTTTTGTTTTTTGTAATGTCTAAATTGATGTTTTATTATTTCAATCAATTCTTTCTAATAATTGACAATAATTTATCTGTGACCTCCAATTATTTTAATTGAATCAAATTATTTCAATTATTTCTCACAAATTCAGGAGAATCATCACGTGACTAATTAAACTAGATATTTTCGACCTCGATTTTGAAATCTATATTACAAAGTTTGAACAAATTGGCTTACAACCAGAACGCAATGCGACACGGTCGTATCTCATTGTCAACTATGTCGTCTGTCGTCCAGGAACCCCCGCGTCTTCTTGTACACGCGCTGTTTTACAGACAAGGATCTTATCGTTGATGAATCCGCAGATAGGGAATCGCTCGAAGTAAAAGAGAAGAAAAAAGAAAGAAAAATAACGAGACAGAGAATCGTAAAGAAGAAAAACTCAGCCCTCAGAAAAGAATCTTGTTTTCGTAAACGAACGTCTCGCACGAGCAATTTTTCGGCTACGCAGCTACCACAGGGTTTGTGTGCTGTTCGAAAATTTCGAAAAACATTCTTGAATTTATAGGAGCCTGGGTCGTAACTTGCATGGTCATTTTCTAGAATTTTGAAGTACGGAAAAAAATGTATTGAATTTATTTTCGCAGTAACCCGATCCCCAACCCTTTTCCTCCATCCCTCTATTGATCCTCCCCAGGCAGGTCAATAGACTCGTCATATCCTCTGAAAATTTTTCTTCCCGGAACCAAACCCTTTTTCAACGTGCAGATTTCTATCACCCTTATTTTTTTTCCTATCTCTCTCTCTCTTTTCTACTCTTCTCTTATTTTATTTATTTTTTTTTTTTTTACGAGAAGCATCGATGGGACTAGGGATAAAATTCTGAACCCCCGACAAGGGATGCTGGACAAAGGTTGATTTAGGGAAAGGGTGTAAGAATTTCTTCTCCCATCCCCACGGTCATAAATTCAACTCGAGGATAAATTGTCACTATATTTCAATAATTACATACCATAATTTATATTTACGTTTTAATCGACTCTACATTGCGGTAACGAGGTGACCGAACGTACAAAATGGCACCTGCGGTATCTCCAAAGTTAATCGGCGGCATAGGTAGCCGGTAACCAGAGGGTTGGAAGAATTTTTTAATTCCTCCTTCTAATTGCGTTCAAGAGACTTCAGAAAAGGGGGGGGGGAGGGGGGCTATTAGCTAGCTCTGCCTCAGTTCTTACTCATTCAACCTTCAATTATGAATTTCAGGCACTGTGCCAGTCGAAAAAACCCTCGGGGTTCCTAAATAATTGTTTAATTACTCGCTTTTTAGTCACCTCAAAGCTCTCGGGGCAGAAGTGCTCTGTCACCTAACAACTAGATCATATCAGACCCTGCAGACGCGAGACGGAGCCGTAAAAACTGGTGCAAAGAACGAAATTGGCCTCCGTAAAAGAAAATCGAAAAAAATTGAGTACGTACATTTAACGAGAGGAGAAACTTTCTCCGCTCTAAATGGGCGCACGAGACCTTCATATTTACTTGGGTAAATTTATTTTTTCGCACCTCCCTGCCTCAGTTTCTTATTCTCACATGGGTCGCGCGGACGCGTGCGGCGCGTTTCTGTGTAACCAGTCTCTCTCTCTCTATGCGAGGCACCTGTATTTTTCACATACACCTGCTCCTACAGTTTCTACCGTCTCGTTCTACAGTATATGCCTCGTCGATGGATAAGGAGAGTAGTCTGGCTTTCTGGATTACGGTCAGCAGAATTTCTCGCAGTCATTCTTAAAAACGTGAGGATTATTAATGTCGACGATTTTCTTCTCTAGCTGCTTCTGGGAACTCGTTACTACAACCAAAGAGCTTGCAGAAATGTGGAAGACCGTCAATTGGTCCATTAGGGGAAAAAGGATCGATCTTTACCTTCCTACAGAAGCTCGAGGTGCCATCGCAGCGCGTGCCGGACACACTTTTGGGGCTTAAAGTGTCAGGGGTAGCGAAACGCCCATTGAAACGAAGGGAGGAAGTGCCAATTATGGGTCTGCCACTGGACCGGAGATCATGGAACATCTGTTGACCAGGTTGGTTTCGACTCTTTTCTGCACAGAATTATGCGATCTCGCAACGATTTTAGGGATCGATCCCTTTTTATCTATCCTCGAGCATCAATTTTTCTTTCGATTATCCATACACAGATCCTGACCTGCCATCCAGCCGTTATAGAACGCGTACAGAAGACATAGCCTGGAACAGCAGCTGCGCTAGCATCGCGGACCCAATTTAATCCGAATATATTAACGTTCATTTCTTCGGGTTCGGGTGAGGCATCATAATGCGGTAGTCCTTAACGGGACTTTGAACCCCGTCGATGACGAGTCTTCGATAAATCATGAAAAAAGTCTAGAACGAACCGAACAAAGTATAATAAACTAAAGATTCAGGCTACCCTCGAAATTCAAGCTTCTTCAAGGGACTCAGAAAATTTTCGGTAAAAAGCCAATTTTGTAATATTGAGACCCTGGACTCGTTATCAGTGATGCGAAATACCTTCCAGCGCCATATTTGATTTTTCATTCTGAATCTTGCGGATCTGACGTCACAATCGTTATAGTTACCGATTTTCACAAAAATTCTCTTTATTTCTCTAATTAAAGAAGCCGCGTCTATGGAGACCAAATTCATTAGCAACTTTTCATCTTCTGGTCTATGCGAGGACGATTTTTTTTCTCCTGAGAACAGATAATCTAGAAGGTTAAAAATTGAGAGGAAGAATCATTTTATGGAGGAGATTCGACTAGTTTTTGTCCCATTTCCTACCTCCGTTCATTCTTCGTCTCTTATCGCCGTAATCTTCCTCGTTAGGAGCAAAGTGTGACTCTGGGTCCGATCTGAGGGCCTCAGTCCCTAGATTAGCGCCGTGCTGTATAGTCGACTTGATGTCTTTTGACCAGGAAACCCTTCTGCACGGGCTCGGGGTCCCGATACGCATTGATATCGTTTCGAGATAACGCGAGAGAAGGGCACTTTGCGCGAGATTTCGGGATTCTGAATAATCGAGAATGGTGGAAAAATCCTGCGTCCATAGCCGGCGGATCGATCGATCCTTTTTTTATCGCCTCTAGGATTTGGAGAAAAATTTTTCACATTTTTTTTACCGATTCCCAGCGACCCTAGAAGCTCCAACCTCCAGGACCTCGTGTTCGGACGGTGATTTGTGAAGACCGAAATCTAGAGTATTTCCCACCACAGCAGGAAAAGAAACGATCTTCTCATTTCAGTTCGTCTCAAAGAATTTCACCTGATCCACGTACGTACCCTAGAAACAGGAAACCGCCCACTACCGATTTTTATTGGACCATATCCGAGGAAAAAACGACGATCGCGAAGGACCTACCCGGTATTTATCAATGTCCGGATACGGATCGAGGGAGGTTTCGTTTACAAGACAAAGCTCCGCCGTAGCCCCAAAGAAATCCTTCTGCGTACCCGGAGTGTCTCGAGGATACGGGGTGTCACGTTGGATCCAATGTTTCAGGGGTTCTCAATTTTGAATGGAGAAAAAAAAACAAACGTCGAAGACGTCCACCCACGCAGGTTGATGAAATAAGAACGTCGGGAGCTCGATTTCCATTAAGTGCGGTAAGGAGGACGAGGATAGATTTAATCGCAAGACAATCGAGAGATATTTGGCTTCGGAGACAATCGACTCTCTTACCGTCTTAATTAGCGAGACGTAACTCGGATTCGGACCTCCGCGGTGATCGAGGCCTGAGAAGTCTGGGACCGTGCGATTCTCTGTCCAACGGTGGAAGAAACAGGGTATAAAATAAATAAAATGAACTTGTACCAAGTGTGCAGTTATCGGAGAGTAGGATCTCGACGATCAATTTTAATCAATTCCAATAGCTTAGATTCCCCGTAGCTGTGAATGACTCGATGTAAAAGTACACGATTATCGTTCTCCGGACGTTAATGAGGGCAATGCTGATCGCTTAATTAGATCGCTGGTTGAGAAATGACCACGGCTTAGGCGATTATCCCTTGGGATCGAAGGTCTTGGGATTCGTCCACTTTTTTGATGACTCGAATCCAGCGTCATTTTATTTGTGGTCTTAATTAAGCGACGGGATCCGTGATAACAAAAGAATTCCAGGATTTTTCTTAATCGAGTCTTCGCATTCGACGAATCGAAGACGGTCGCGGGAGAAACAATGGGGGTGATAACCGACAGCGGCATCTTTGCCCGTGTTACACGGTGGATTAAAAAAACCCGGGTCCTCGATCAGCCAGGTTTTTGAGTCGCCCGTTCGAAAAATGGCCACGCCGCGTTATAGACAGGACTAAACGGAGTCAGGGTGCTGCAGGGGATCCGGGACTAATCCGGGTGGTTAACTAAACAAACTATGAGACTGCGTTTAGATTATAACTAGGTTATTCTCCGTGCGGGTTAGTTAGCGGTGGTTTCAAAAATCCCAGCCTACCAGGGAACCTAATTTCTCTAGGACCGACTGTGAGCCACTCAAACTGAGTCCATTCAGGAACCGCGTGATTCTCCACGCTACCCGGTACCAAAAACTCTTAGAATATTTTCGCCCGATTCTCTACGGGGGTAGTTAACGATATTTAATCGTGTTCTTATATTCTAGATGGTGTTTTTCGTTTTTTTCTTATATTTCCACTTCCTTTTATCATCGTGCCCGAAAGACTCGCGCGCGAAGGTCCATTATAAATCGATGCGGACTGGAGGGATGACCATTTATCACACGGTCAAGAAGAGAGCGAGAACTATCTTTCTTCCAGCCACTCCCCCCGAAGAACTCAACCTATAATATTATACCCTCCGAGTACAGAAAGGTTTCGATTTTCAAACGTTTTAAGATACGGATTTAGTCTGGTTTTTTTTTCCCTCAGAAATTCTTAGACACCTAAACCCGGCAGCACCCTAACGATGTCCTGCCCCACCCTTTTGGAGGTCGGAGAAAAAAAATTGTTGAAAACGCGCTCATTCATAATTCTCGGATCTATTCAAGACGGGAAGGAGGAATCGGGTAAATAATTAGTCGAAAAAATGAAGAATGGCCGGCGCACAGTTGAGTGGCGTCTTTTGCCAGCCGCTTATTGCGAGCGGACCGCAATTTGCGGATCTTTTTGTCGAGGTACTAACCGCGCGCTGGCCACTTTGTACTTTGCTGTTTGAGTCGTGTTCGGCCTTCAGTTGGTCAGTCCCAAATTGACCGATCCGTACACCGAACCTGAAAAGGGTGAGTGTTAATTTTGTGAGTCGGTGGATCGCAGCTCGTTCTTCGTGTCTCCGCGTTCGTCCGGCTAACAATAAGTACGGATTATAACCACCCTTTGAAACCTATAGCCTACTAATCTAGTTTTAATACCAGCCACGCGAAGGATGAGAACAGTTCATTTCTGTACCTACAGCCAAAAATGGTAGAGTTTGCAAATAGCCAGTCAGTTATTATTGTCGGGGTGTTGGGTCAAGGTTATTTGAAGAATTCGTCCTTTCGCCGCCTTTCAACATCCTAGTATGTGAGGTATGGAACGTTTTTTTTTTTCTCTCTCTCTCTTTGAATTTATCTAACAGGAGAAAGGTGCATCCTGACCATGACGGAGTGAAATAACAATAAAGATTCGAGGGTCCACCGCGTCCTGGAGGAATTAACATCTCAGGAATTAAGGAATGTCCGAGGGTCCTGACCGCAAGGATTTCTGATTCCGTCTCTCTAGCATTACAACGTCGACGCGGTATCCCTCGGGACAGTTTTTGGTAAGGTCCCCCCTGGCCACTACCGCGTTTAAGGTTTCTCCGCACAAAGGAGTCCCCCCTTCCCTTTCACAATATCCAATCCCGACAAAACTCCTCAAGGCACTAAATCAAGTTTTGTCGAAAGTCCGCAACGGCAGCGGCAGCGGCAGCGGTAGACGCGTGTAGTGTGTGTACCGCGTGGTCGTATCTTGAGAGTGGCCAGCGGCAACGCGTCGGTGTATCGGAGCTGGCCAGTTTCGATGCGTAAACACAGCGGGTGAAGTAGGGTAGGGGGATAAAGACGGAGGATATACGCGTGGACAGGCGAAAAGGACCCATAATGCATACTCGCGAGCCATTGATCCCGGTGCGGCTCTGTCACTTCATTTCCATCCCTCGGACCGGTCCGATCGCCTTTGTACTCGCCGCTGTGGAGAATATCTCCGCGGGTCCTGCGGGCATCGGCGAAGAACGGAGGAGGAAGAAAGGATAGAAAATCGCGATCCTCTAAGAACCCGAGAGTTCGAAGCCCTCGGCCCCAACACATGTGCCGTGTGCGCGGATTGCGGTGCATGAATGCGAGTAGGAAATAATCGCGCGGGTACTTAGGGTTCCTGGTGCAGCGACTCCGAAGTTCCAAGTTCCAAGTTCCAAGTTCCCAGGCTCTCTGCGAGACCCGTTGCGTGCGATCGTATCTCAGGGAGGATTTATTGTTTGGTAAATCATTTAGTCCCTGCCAAGCTGCCGCGGGGCCCCGATGCCCCGATCCACGGTCTACAAGGTCCTGCGCACGGACAGGATTACCAACTTGACCGCAACCGGGGCCCACCACCGGCACGACCTGGCTGCCTTTATTTTTCACTCGAGTTACTTTTTACTCCTATCTCCGAACCTCTTGCTTCTTGCCTCTTGGCTCTATACACACATATCCTATCGTATCGTATCGTATTCTCTTATTCAATTCGTACGCGCCATTCCCATACTCATTCTCATTCTCATTCTCATTCTCGTTCTCGTTCCTTGTTACTCCGCGAGCGAGCTGGCCCAAACTGAATCCCCGCCCACGTACCCACGCACGGTGTATATGTATATCACGCCAAAGACCGAAGACCGAAGCCCGAAGAGCAAAGAGCGAAGAGGTAGTAGAACCCTTTCCAAAGACTCCTTTGACGCTATCTGCATCGGGATATGTTCGGAGGAAGTGGGTTGGCAAAATAATTAATAATACCGCTTATATACCGTATGAACGTACCTCAATTCTCTACATCATATGTACATGTGACTGGAGAGGTAGATGTGTGGGCGATACCGGGGAATTATTCACAGCCTGCAAACCGATATCACTTAAACACTGTAACGAATTCCGATGAAATTCAATCAGGCATCTTATTATTTCTTCTTATCCTTCTTCTTCTTCTTTTCTGTATATCATATTATCAAAACGATTTTTCATCACGCTAATGATTCCTTCAATCGTCAATTTTCTGTGTCCACTTTATTCATAATATGTCAAAAATCACTATAAAAATAAGTTAAACGTATCCTGTAAGATGACGCGAACTCAAATAAGGGATTTTAGAAATTTACAAATTTTGTTTACAGAAATTTACAAATTTTGATCAGTTGATGAGTGACTAAAAGCACTCTTTTGGATATCCCAATGACAGTTGGAACTTTTTGTACTTTCATCGTTTTCACACGAACGCTTCGTTATTTCCATCGGTCAATATATGGGACCCTAAATTTAGTTGTTGTATTCTGTGTTCGAGGAATTCAAGACTCAGAACTTATTGAGTCAATTTTGTGTAACAACCAACATTGTCTACGCAGTTATAAATGCATCGATATCACCCAGAATTTGACAAGATTTCATAAATATTCTCCAAACTTGAAGAATTTTCGATCCACTGCGATAACAAAAATTGATCATTAATATTCAGATTCTTCAAGAACGTGAACAAATTTTCATTCGCCTGAAGGATAATCTCCACTTCCCAAAGAGATGATAAGACTTTTACATATTAAAATATCGTTGCGTTTGAATCTTACATCGAATACGTTACCTTTCCTTCATCTTCCCTTGGGTTGTACAAAAGTTCTATATTTCAGTTGGTAGTACGCGGTGGAGTGGACGTGGTCCTCGCGCACCTGTACCCCAAGCCGACGTTACTCTCAAGATTGTAGTCTTTTATTTTCCCTCTTCCCTCTTTCCTATACCACACTCCTTGGATATATTTTTTTCTTTTTATTTTTCCCTCTTTTTTTTCTCAATTTTTTATTTCTCTTTTACCTCCAAAGTCGATCTACCCTCTCCGCTCCTGAAGGTCCACTCTCGACCGGTCGTCCTCCGCCTCCGAGACGCGTGCCCGTCGCGCGCTACACCCTCTCACCCTCTCACCCTCTCGCCGTCTTCCGCCCTTTGGCTCCCCCTCTCTTATTCGCGTCTCCCTTCTTTTCCTTTATTTCTTTCTCGCCCCGTCCCCGGCTGAGGCTGAGGCCGAGGCTGAAGAATAATAAGAATTCGTGGGGAAAACTTGATCGGTGGTCGGGATGCAGTTTGGACGTGCCTTTGTTGGTAGGCGACAACAATCGGACCGATATCCAATTTCACCGCAACAAAACTCCGGGGACACTCTCCTCCACCCAAAGACGCGTGTCCATACATACCAGATATTCAAAGCTTGGTTTATAAAAAAATGACGGTGTCGAGACATTTTTTTCTTTCCTTCACCGAGGGTTGCTCTTACAAGCCATTCCGGAAATAATTCGGAAATAAGTAAAAAACAGAGGGGGAATTCAAAGTGACGTAACTGTGCGAGATAATCACGGAGAGTATTTTCCAGGGAACTCATTTGAAGCTTGAAATGTCAGCGTCAAAACGCATTTTTTACATTTGATTTGCGATTTTTCCTCCAAAAGTTGTGACAGCTGGAAGAATTTTGAGAAAATTCCAACATGGAGGAAATTGATAGATTCTAGCGGAAAAGAAAAGCACACTGAGTTTTTTTTTCCAAGATAGTGATTTGAAGCTTGAAGTGTCAGCTTTAAAACGCATTTTTATATTTGATTTACGATTTTTCATTCAAAAGTTGTGACAGTTGGAAGAATTTTGAGAAAATTCCAACATGGAGGAAATTGATAGATTCTAGCGGAAAAGAAAAGCACGTTGAGTTATTGTCCAAGATATTGATTTGAAGCTTGAAATATCTGTAGCTCCAGAACACATTTTTTACATTTGATTTGCGATTTTTCCTCCAGAAGTTTGACAGTTGGAAGAATTTTGAGAAAATTCCAACATGGAGGAAATTGATAGATTCTAGCGGAAAAGAAAAGCACGTTGAGTTATTGTCCAAGATATTGATTTGAAGCTTGAAATATCTGTAGCTCCAGAACACATTTTTTACATTTGATTTGCGATTTTTCCTCCAGAAGTTTGACAGTTGGAAGAATTTTGAGAAAAATTTGACACAGAGAAAATTGATGTATTCAGACTTGAAAGAATATCGAGAAAATTGATAAACTCATTTCCACAAGAAAATTTGTATTTTATGGATCTCGGGACTTGGATGGAAGTGGGAGTGGCCGAGTACGTTGCGAAGGATAGTAGATTATCGGGCTAATTCGTTCGCTCAGTGCGTCGATAATTAGCTCAGGTTGGGTCGTTTCTACTTTGGCGGCATCACCTATTCCCATCTAGTTTTCCATTCACGTTTCTATTATACTTAAAGACTTCGGGTTCGTTTCTCTACCTTTGTATATACTTCTTGTAAGTTCACCGTGAGAACTTGGAATATAGTTAAAAAGAGGTAAATAACGATTCGGATCCATACATCGTTTGCATATGTTGAAAACTGTCCTAATAGCCGCTGCTTATCGTACCCGATTGAGGAGAGACTCGAGATTGGTAACGACCTTATCCACTCATCTAAAAACCGATAATTAACCAAAGATCGCAGCCATAGAAGAGAAAAACTTTGCCAACGACGCTCTCACAAGATAATAAATTTCTCTATCTCGATCACTGTTTCCCTCGTATATCATATGAAGACAAAATCTTTCTATTAGTATTGTAAAATAAAGCTAAAGAGCTAGAAAAATATTGAATCGTGTAAAAGTTGCTTCTTGTTAGATTCCTTTTTTTTTGTATTATCAATATGCGAATAAATTTATTGTACGATATAGAGAAGGTGATCGTTATAGAATTATCGCGTGCGGACTATAACGACGACATAAAAATCGTGTATAGTTAACAAAAAATTCCATATATGTAAGGAGAGATCGAAATTATCGATCAATTTTGTTGGCTTGTTACATTCCCTTTTTTATTATCAATATGCAAATAAATTTATTGTACGATATAGAGAAGGTGATCGTTATAGAATTATCGCGTGCGGACTATAACGATCACCGCCATTAAAAAAATTAGCATAAGTCAGTGAATACCGCGCGTATATATTATTATTCCGGATTGATAATCGGTCACCGTTTCTTTTTTTTTTTTTTGTCGTGTCATTCTCATAACTGCGGGAGATTTTTTCTTCATGCCGATAATTTTGGAGCGATTATTTTTCACAGAATCACACAGTTTGGTAGAAAAGAAAAGGTTTCACTAGAAAAATTCCTCCCCTTTAATTCGTTAGAAAATTATATTTCTCAAACGAAAATGACCGGTCCCCGTGCCGCGACTAACGGTACTTATAAATTAAATTGATATTAGGTATAAAGCAATAGAGATTCGTTCAGTCACCTTTACGGCCTCGGGGTTCCTACCGGAGCTCGAGGATCGAAACGGGGCCTCGCCGAAATGACATAGAATTTGGCGCTATCATTTCTCGAACATCATATAAGTATACACGACCCGACGAAAATACAGTTCCGTGTATCTTCGGCGCCCTTGCAGCCTAATTGGGGAATTAATTTCGAAATTGGATCGCGTTCCCATTTCTATCATTGGCGAAAAAAAAACAAAAAAAAAACGAATCGCGGTTAGACATTCAAACCCTACAGATAATTAATTATTCCTAAACTTTATCAAGTTCTTATCCGATACAGAAGAAAAAACAAGATAAATTTTAACTGCACCTGCAGCACGAATTTTGTCGACGTTTTCGATTTAAATATAAACGTGAGAGGAATCGGAAATTCGTGACGCTAATTGGACCCGCGGAGTCTACGCCAAAAGCTGTGTGAATTTTTTTTTTTTTTTCAGCGTGGCGTCAGAATCGGATAAAAAAAAATCGTCTTCTCTTCTTCCCGAATCAGAGAAGCTGAGAATTTAAAGGACGAGGTTGAGGCTAGCAAGCTCACGCAGTAGTTCAGGATTAGGTTTTTTTTCGAGGGGGAGGAGCACTCGGTACATCCGAGCGGGATCGTGGTCCAGCGGGGCAGAGTAGTCAAGAAGTAGATAGAAGCTAATAAATTTCAGGTATCGCTTAATGAAGTCATTCGAAAATATGCCACCCAACGAAAACGATCCTATCGCCGGAGTTAATTGGATAAATCGTATTTCACGGAGCGTGCGCGTTCCTCGCCGACACTGACCAGTACCCAGTTGGTTATTCAACGCCCCGGGGGAGGGCGATACACAGACTTCAGAAAAGATTTAAAAAAAAAATAAATAAATAAAATAACCCATTCAAAAATTCGGCGGACCCTACCGAATCCGGGGGGCGATGTTTAATCCAGAGATCTGATATTCTTCGTCCAAGAATGGAGGGAATTTTGAGTCCAGAAATTTATGAAACTAGTGTTTTAATATTCCACTCACACCCCGACCCTTGTGGGTCTTTCTACCCGAGTGGATCTCGACTTTCTGAAACCATCGGATCAAATACTCAAAGGGTTAGAAAATTAGACAAACTGCGTTTTCTTGGGTATAATTGAACCATGAACGACTCGCCGGAAGTCGTTATGACCAACAATCTTAGGTTACAAATATATTTTAGTCTGAGGTTAAGATTTATGGCGAGAACATTAGATCCTCGTCTACGAAATCTCTGTGTGACCACAGATAGAGACGTTTAGGAACGATTTTGCCCAATCTCGTACCCCTCCTACATTTTTTTTTGCATTGTCTTTTTCCTAATAGCGTGAGAATGAAAGGGTGCAGCTAGACTGAGATGATAATTCGTAGAAAAAAAAGGACAGGAAAAACGAGGGAATCGAAAAAACTTGATGGAATATCGAAATACAGTAACTTTGTTTTATATCGAAGAAAACATCAATTTGAAATTGAGATACCATTTTTACACCACTATTATCTATGACCTTTGATGAAACGGACTTTTGTCTAAAAAAAAAAAAAAAATAGGTTAAAACGTCTTTGAATTAAGTCACTGAAAAGTTCCATTTGACACGTTTAGATGTATTAAAAATGAATTTTGTGAGAAAGCCTGAAGATTTTCCATTGCAAACGGAACGTGTCTCATTTTTCTCCAATCGATGCCACCGTGCTTATCGCAAGCTTCGACATACTGATAACTGATCGTCCTCTGAACAGGCAAAGTACACATTCCTTCGGGCTAACCTTAGAGACTCGATTAACAAAATGTAGAATTTCAGAATAAAAAAGAGTGCAATAATATTTCGCGTTCGTCTCCCCCTCCCATTGACCACCGTCATCCCGGACTCTGATATAGACGTCCAGCAGCTTCGACTTTTCACTCAGTGTGTTTCTTCATTCTATTATTTTTTGTGGGATTCCCCCTTTCGTTTTTTTTTCCAATTTTTTTGTCCTATTATTCGTATAGCCGCCGCGGTTTCGTTAGTCGATGCTGAGGCTGAGGCTGAGACTCAGGTTGAGGTCCGCAAAGCATAAGAGTTAGCGGCGTGGCTCTGAAGGAGTCCGTGGCTCGTTTTCGCTCGTGCCTCGTCAAAATCTTTTTTCTCTTTCATTTATCCCTCTTCTTTTTCATCTCATCGAGAAGAGCGAGGCCCGGGATAATATTCGAAGTTTGATAATAATTCCCCTCCGTTCGTCGCCATCGCCAAGCGCCTCGCTCGTTAGCCGTTGCACCTGTACACTTTGGCCGCTCCCCCGACCAACAGAAATTTTTCATTTCGGCTCGGTTCCTTCGCTCCCCTTTTTTTTGGTTCTACTTGGTTGTTTTTTATGCGTCTTTCTCTGTCTCTCTCTATCGGGCGCAAGCCCGTCTTCCTGGTAGTTTAATTGCCACATATCACAATTTTTCAAGGTTCACCCCCGTATGCCTGAACCCCAAAAAGCTCCTCGAGCCGGACAATACTTTGAATTTTCTACTCTATAAATGAAATGGACGAAAAACTATACAAATTTTCATCCACCTGTCCCACGGATCTTCGATCGCGACCAACAAAATCCAGGAGCTGGTGCCACGACGACTCTTCTTCGGGGCTCCGAAGATTTCAAAATTAAGGGATGTTCGATTATAGATTGATTCACATGCTGTTACAATGAATAACGAAAACTATTCCGGGTGGCTTTATTATTATTACAAATTTAACCAGTCAAAAAAAAAAAAATAAAACATCATGTTCTCTCATTTGAAGCCGATTTTATCTGGTCAGGAATAATTTTTATCCCATTTCAAGTAACTAGAGATGGTTTCGATTGGAATCAATTGCATTTTCTATGGTTTTAATCGGTTTATAACGATCTCAACTGCTTTGAATCTAGTTTCAACCAATATCGATATATTTATTACTTTGATATCAATATATTTAATATACATATTTGTTCAACGATTTTAATCGGTCTCAATCGGGTTGAAAATAGTCTGAACCAATTTCACTCGATATTTCGTTCAAACCGAGAATGATATTCAATTTTACAGATTTTTGACCGACTCAAGTGATTTCCCATCATTTTTTCAAACTTTCTCAAATTTCAGTTCTTCCAGGCGATTATAGTGACTCTCTTAAAGTTTAATAAGTGTTTTCAAAATTGTTTTTCAATTTCTGCAAGTGATTTAACTACTCGATGGAATTGTGAAGAATTAATCAATTAACTTCACGCGGTACCAAAAATATTAAAAATGCAATCGAGTCGGATTTCAATCTTCCTCGTAGTGATTTTTTGACTCAATTCTTCCGGGGTGTCATATTTTACTCTTGAAGATAATAAACAAAAAATTGAACTCAATTTGTGAGAGCTTCGCTGCTTTTTATTTTTTGATCGATAACATTTCAAAGACTGACTCTAATTAGATTTTTCAAAAATGGAAAATAAAATTGCGAGATCGCTCAATTTAGGGTAAATATTTGACCAGCCCAAGATCATTCGTTGATCCGGTGCATCGTCGGTGCAGGAGCGCGATAGTGCAGCGAGAACGAAACGAAACGTAACGTAACGAAACGAAACGAAACTGCTCCTTTCGGTGCACCTGCCCGACTCTCTCTCCCTCTTTACTCTCTTCGCGGCTCCTTGGCTCTTTGGCTTTTTGGCTCTCTTCTTCTTCTTCTTTTTCTTCTTCTGCCTCTGCTCCTTCTGCTTCTTCTTCTTCCTCTTCCCGAAATATACGACCAAAAGAACCCGGCATCACCGACCTGCACACTAACCTATCCACACACGATGGTATTGGGACCCGGGCGTGCGCCAGGGCGCACGTCTCTTCTCCCACCACCGTTTCCCATACGCGTGCCATTCGTACGGATATACGATGCACCGCCGTACATAACCACGTCTCCATGATTATACGGACAGGTTGATGCGCCACGTGCACACCATCAAAATACACACGTACACTGGCGAATAAATACACTAACGTTCAAAAGTTTATCGCAACTGAGTTTCAAATTTCGCATTTTTTTATCACCAATTTTTTCTTCAACTACTTAAAATTTTTTTGAAAATTCTCTGGTCATTCTCAGACCCTGGACTTAAACAGCCACGATTCTTTATTATAGTTTTTTCTTTCTGGATTTTGAGAAGGGATTTCATGAGTGGAACCAGTCGATATCGACTCATAAGACGCTTGGACGACACTCATAAAAAGAGAAACAAAAAAAAAAAGAACAGAACGGAATTAGATTTTAAAAGTTACAGAAAGTCAAATTATTGCATTCTATATTGTCATCGCGAATTCAATCAAATTATTCAATAGGTACTCATTTCAACTTCGATAATGTATAATTACATCGCACGAAATTATTACAACTGTTATTTTGAAGATAAGAATCAATGAATATAACACAATAATCTGGGTCTTTGTATGACCTCCAGGTCACATTTGCAATTATAAGAAAGTTAATTAGTAAATAAGTAAAGTATTAAATAGTAAATGAAGACCCGAAATTCCACTACGCAAAATTTTCAACCAATCAGAGAAACATAAAAACTTTCTTTAGTTCAATCACTCGACTTATAATGCGGACAAATTGACAATTTACCATCCTCACATGAAATCGTTTTAGAAACTCAGAATGAAAAATCAGTATTGTCCTAACTTTTGTAAGTTTAAGCTAAAAAAAAGCACCGCATCACTTGAAAATCTTCAATCTTATACCAAAATCATTGAACAACGTTAATTTGTCTGAAACTCTACACGGAATCTCAATTCTGTCACAAATTCGATAATTCATATAATCTTTTAAACGTTATTTTATCTAGTGTTTAGTGTTATTATAGTAATACTTATATATAGTGACAAACCAAACAATTATCCATTTTTTGTGACACAGACACATAAAGACAAGAAGAGAAAGAGGACGATGTACCGGCAGTGTAGGCAACCCGAATCACTCTCCAGTCCACCGGTCACCCTCGCTCCAGGCGGTTTAGTTAAGGATGTAGTTCGGGTTAAAAACTATTTTCTATAATTGATATTGTACTGACGATGCCAACTTTTTTTCACAAGTTTTCAAATTCAAAATTAAGAACAAAACTACGATATGTAATCCATATAAGCTGAAAATTTGATGCGATGCACCCAAAAAGCCTCCGAAGAACTCTCCGCTGGAATCGGTACTGGCGATAGATACTTGAGTTACAGCAATCTCAATTTTTTTTCAATATCAGAATAGAAAGAAGAGCTGATTCACGTGAGGAATTTGTTGTACAGTGAAAAAGTTCTAAAAAATGAAGTTTGAAACATTCATTTTCCCCAAAGATACATTTTTTTGTCGTTTTTTTTTTTTCACAATTTTGAAACTAATTTACCTGGATTCGCTGACCAGACCTGAGAAAATCGCATTATTTCAGGCGTTTTTCATTCAAACTAGTTCTCTCGTCAGATAGCCTCGAGGTAACCGCGATCGTGTCGATCACCAACGACACAAATATTGTTAATGATTGTTGAATAAATTAATGCGTTCCTCGATATCAAATCTTAAAAACCACTTCGCGAATTCCGTTCTCTTTCCGTGACGTCACAGAAATAAAAAATAAAAAAAGAGAACGATAACTGAATGTTGCGCAACATCGTTAGTCTTACGCATAGAAAAAAAAAAAACAAAAAAATATCAACGAATTTCGCCATCGAATCTCTGGCACAAGGCCGACATTTTTTATGGATTCTTTGGGTCTATCACTGCAAAGTCATGTGTCCCGCCTAGAATATCTGGGTCATATATTCTGGCTTAAATCGCCGCGTGTGTACCTAGTCTTAGAGGGTTTGACTGGGGTCTCTTTGTGTCTCGTAACCGGTACCATATTTCGCCCGTAAAGTATCGGAAGTGGTGGAAGAAAAAGAGGTCTCGTTCCTTGGGGGTAGTTTGAAAAGATCCCAGGCCTTAGATACAGCGATATCGTCAATGCAAGACAAATTTCCCTTTCGCGTTGAGGATTTCGTCACTTTTACGAACATAAAACCGTATACGAAACTGATACAGATATTTATGAATATCGTTTTTATTATATCCAAGATCGCGTGTAAATAGGAATCAATAGGACACTATTGACTGTTTGACTTTTCACTGCGAAAACTTTCTCTGTCACGCATCGTATTCCGCATTTATCATGCTCATCTGAGTCATTCGGTCGCTCATGTTTGCAGTTTATTTACCTCAGAGTAAAATAAGAAAATAAAATATACTATAAAAATGTTCATTCACGATCGATTAAATCTCCATCTATATTATACACCTTCACACCTTGTTTTAGAACGTCAAGATTCCAGTTTTATCTCATTTAGAGAGAGTTTGATCAACTTTTTTTGCTTGACAGAAAATTAGTCGGACTAAAATATTGGAAACTTTTTCTTTTATTCTTGTTTTTTTTTTCATTAATCAGTACGTGATAATCTACTAGTTTCACATATTCAACTATTAGCTTGCAAATCAGTATCGATCGCAGTAACTGATTGTTATAATATATGCACCGCGATTGCGAAAAGAGCCATCAATTAGGTTGATCAAGTTTGAAGCATATAATTTTGTAAATTGTATACAACAAGTCTTCTTGTTTGTTGGATGATAAAACAAACAAAAAAACAAACCATAATTACGCCAAAAGTTAAACGAAGAGTGGTCTTAATATCTCGTTTTTATTTTATTGCCAGTGAATAACGTCTCGTTGAAGAAACTGACCAAAAAACGAACAAACAATTATCAGTTACGTCTTACGTGTATCAGATTCACGGCTGCATCTGACATTCGTGCATCGTGCGAGTGAAAATAATTATATGTAATATCAGTTTGTTTAAAAATATATAACACCTTTTAATGGTCACTCTTGTGATATCACTCCTATATTACAACCGAAGGGAAATCATTTCCTCTGAGCCTCCGTTCGCATTATGCAATTGCGAATAGCTTCAAATGTGAAATGGGTAACAATTAAAACGGCACGACGAGTTTCCGTGAGATATTCACATACTGTATTTACCTGAGGTAAAATGATTCAATGCCTATATAATTTTCTTTCCCTTTTGCGATTATACTTGCATAAAATCATCGCGTAGGTTGTTTTTCTCTATCATTTCTCGACGATCTACATACTTCGCATGCATTAACACGTAATGTAATGTCGATTATTTCCACCTGGTGTGCCGTTGAATCGTGAAACTTTAAACCCACATCTATGTGTGCACACAGCATTGACCAAGTAGGCCGCGAACGCCTGGATCGATTATTTAATTAACGCGGTGTCTGTCTAACCAATATTAATGCTTCGAACGAGATCACATTTCAGCACGATTTCGCCATTAATAAAAAAAATAAATAAATAAATCAAAATTGCTGGATTTAATGATGTTCAAATATGCTAATAACGAGGTGAGAGGGACCACTTCCGTATTGCCCAATATCAATGTGATACGTATTCGTGAAACGCGATATGTCTGGTCTGGATACGAATAGTTAATTACCGCATATATTCCACATTCACGATTTCGCAAAAGCATGCTCTCGATAACAAACTGTCCACTTTTAATGTAAGTGTCTACCGATTAATCGCCACTTTTCGCTTACGTTTGCAGGTTTCATATGTTTACACATAGAATGGCTGATCAGTGAAACTCCTGATTGCGAATAACTTGATTCAGATTAGCCGTTGCGAAATTGTTTTATGGAGGGTCGTTAAGACCCTTTCAATCGTGATGGATCTTAAAAATGTAACGTTATGTAATTATATAATCACTACACCATTTCATCCCATAAACCCAACGATCTTGCCTCATCAGAATTCTTGATCAGTTGAACAGATAACTATGATCTAATATCCTGCTACATTTCTGGCCTAGGATCCGTTTACGTAGGTCTATACGAGCGAGGCCAAGCCCTAGGGCCTGTAAAAAATAAGCTAATCAAGGCCTCCAGGGAAATTGGTCTAACATTATTATGGTCACTTCATGGTCGTCGTTTGATGTCAGCAAACTGTAGCCATACACTCTGCGAACTTTCGTCATACATGCAAACATTTTCTGTGCTCTATATGGTCTCTCAATTTTCTATCCCGCAATTCGCACCACAAACTGGCTGCCAATTATTATTTCAAATCTACATAAATTCTTTCTCCATCTGATTGTTTTGCCACAAGGCACGTCACGCTCCGTGCAGTGCATGATACAATTATTATCTACTATTTCTTCTAACACACTTGTGGACGATGATTTGTGGAAATTAGATCGCAGTGCCCTTTTGTCTGCATCAGAAATTCATTTTTTGCCACCATCAGACGATTGATTTCCGTATCAAAATTTGTTGCACAATATTTCACGGTCATCGATCCGCTAAATTTGTTCGTGACTACCGATGACTGATGGTTTCTATGTAACTCAGGGAACATTGTTAACGTTAAGTGGATGATTCTATACTCAGAATCGATAACAGACGTATAATTAATCCGGAACTTAAGTGGATAATATTACTAGGTACATTGAATAGCACTCGCTGAATATCGACTATGCAAATACCAGTCATAGCCACACTAGCCAAACGGTTGACACCTCGTATACGAGTCTGGAACCAGTTTTCAGACCGGAATCGGATAGCCAATCGTTTGATTCTGGCTTTAATCATACATGAACCGTGACAGCTAGACGTCGTTGATATTGATAACCCCCATCAGAATGATCGAGGGCGGTGGCAACCACACATGGCAAAATGTAACGATATACACATTTCGCAAATGTTTAGACGTTATCAATCATCGCGATATAGGCGTCAATGCAACGTGCACGTGTTGCTTTCTTGTGAAATTTACGCTTTATAGCGACACAAATATGCGAGCCCTACGCGTTTAGCACGTCACTCGTATCTACTATTTATCGTCTTATCGTTAGTTATACCCCGGTGACAGGAGCGTGGGGAGAGATAAGCTACGGGAGATTGCGGAATAGAAGTTAGGTAGAGGAATGTCCACGCGACCGATGCAGCGATATGGGACTGGGAAAATCGTATCCCAATGAGGATTGAATCCTTGGACGAAAGTGCTTTCTAAACTTACCTTTCGATTTTACAATAATATCCACCTTTCAGAAGTTCCTCGTGTAAATACTGGACAGGGAGAAAAAAAAACTGACTGACAAATACTAGCAGTAATTACAAACGCTCGGTAGAGATCGTAAATGATAATTGATAAAATTGTATTTTTTATTGACCGAAGAATAAAGAGACAAAAATCTTCAATCAACTTTCCGCTACGTTGGACTTGTTCTCCGGGTCAACTATAATTAGAAACCAACTGTGAAACGATCATGAACCGGTTTCCCAAAGGACTCTGGGACTCGCATAATCAACCAAGGTTCATAATTTTCGCTACAAAGTCATAAATTGAATTTCTCGCGGTTCTCCCGAGAGTAAGAATATAAGGTAGGGTAAAATTGACTGCGGAGTACGTATATTCAGCCACCAGCAATCGAATGTATTATACCAGAGCTGTGGTTAGTCGACAGCCGATACGCTCGATTAGGGTAATGGACAATTTTTACTCCAACTTTTATTTCGAGGGGAGCGTGACCAACGTGGAAGATTGATTTTCGAGGCTCGATCCCGAGCCTCGGGGGTGGAATGGATAAAAGTATCGAGTTTAGTTTCCGTCTGTGCGGGAAGAGATGAAAAAAAATTGACCTCGTTTCACAATTTTCTTCGGACACTGCAAATCCTATCTCCTAAAGGATCGAAAAAATTAGAAACACCCGATTATTTAATTAATTATTTATACCTTCACTTTGTTATACCGCAGCGGTAATTGGACCGAAAGATTTACGCACTCGGTATATCGATTGATTATTTCAGCTAGCGAACATATCCCACGCCCAACGTTTAATTGGTACCGTTTTACCAATCTCAAGGCTTTCGCGCTATTCATTTTACCGCGATCAAAATCAATAAATCAGAAAGTTTTTACAGGATATTAAAAAATATCGGAAGAACAACCCGCATCATTAAACGATATCTATTCCAATCAGTAAATTTTGAATCAGTGAATGATAAGAATCTGCATGGCACGTGTTGGTATTATGCTAATCGGTGTGGACCTTCTCAAAACTTTCACTCCAATTGATTCACGGAAGTCAATCAACGATCTCTATATATGCTACTTAATGTCACAAAGCACATGAAAAAGAAATGACATAAACTGACCACAGGACGCTATTTGAGGTATTACATCGAATAAAAATGATTAAAAAATTACGGAAATCGGAAATATCGATCAGAATATTGAAATTCATGAAACTAGGGTAAAAGCACCGTTTTTTGGAGCCACCCCCAACTCATAAGTCATAAAATTGTTCGATAAATAACACAAATATGTCTCAAAAAATGTCTTGATGCAGTTTTTCGATGTTCAATTAGTTATAAATCAATTTATTGAAATATTGAAGTGTATTTTTGGATTTAGTACCGTTTTTTTATGTAACCACTATGATGGAGTAGAACTTGAACACTTTTTGTCTAATTTTGAAGATCGCTAAACAAAGAAACTTGGTGTTACACACCGCGTGCTTGTGCTCATGCTTATGCGTGGTTGATTCCGAGGGCGAGGGCCACGGTTCTGGTGAAAGGGAAACTGCGAACCCGAAGTTTCACACTTGGCAAATAGGCTACTATGATAAAAATAGTTGTCTATACACTTGTCGTCCGGATCGCATATACGTACGTCCTGCGCGTGCGATGTGTCCTGGGTTGCAGAAGGGGCCTACGTGGTCCAATCGCAAGGTTTCTTCCAACTAGTTGAAAGCTATATATACAGGGAAAGAGACCAAGTCTCTTGAGCAGTTTTGCAGTGCCATCATCGGCAGTTTGAGGCATAAGTAAAACAAGCTGCTGGATTTGGTCTTCGCCTGATTCTTGGAGAAAATTCTCATCGTTAATCAAGGTAGGAAAACGTCGATAAAATGACCACATGATCACGTTTTAAGTTCATGTTTCGAGGAGCATCGTGGAACGAATTCGATCATCGGACTCGCTTATATTACGTGTAATCATTTTCGTTTTTGACTGATAGAAATTCGATCGGTATATAATTGGCATTTTTTCATTCTAATTGCGCACCGAGATCACTCGTACCGACCGACGAAGTTGAACCGTCGTTTACTTCATAAATTATTAATTTTCTCATCTCGATGCTTGAGGCAGTACAAAATTACGACGCCTACTCCCCGGTGCACCGGTCATCCGGAGCCCCCTGGACTTTTATTAAGCCACTTCGGAATCGGTGATACGTGGTGAATTATTCACCAGCCAAAGGACTCGTTCAATTTGATGGCATTGATGCAGCTGTATTAATACGCGATGGTCGATGAAATCTCGCGAGTAGAGTCGAAACTTACATATTACGAAACGTATATAAAGAATATGAAATACATGTATATACGATGCAGAAAAGACTTCCGGTCTTTGGTGACGATGCAACGAGTTTCTCCAGCTTCTGTTGACGATCTTTTCAGAGATAAATCCCATGAGAAACAACTGGTCGAGCGACTTTTTTTCTGCTTGATCTCCGCGGAGCGAAGGAAACTGAACACAATAAATCTGGCGGAGATTGAATTTTAATTCGCGGTTGATCGCCTCAATCCACCCAATTAACAATTTAGTATTTATCATAATTAGGAGATATTTGAAATTAGTGTATATATAGATTCACAAAAATTGCTCTACCGATTTTTGCCGATATTTCACTTCCGGTTGAGCCAGGGTGAAAAATGGATATGACCGAATTTTAAGCTCTTGAAATTCCCTACAAAAAAAGTCATTACAGTTTTTCACATCCAATTGACCATTTGAAAGATACAACAAGCTTGAATGTCCAGGAAGAGAACAGAAAAGCGAACGATTGCCTTTCGCCTTATTTTCTTCAATATCTCACTTCCGGTCACACTTACGCGGAAAATGAGCATGACTTAAGTTCAAGCTGTTGAAATTTTCTACAGAAAAGGTGGAATCAGTTTTTTACATCCAATTGACCATTTGAAAGATACACATGCTTGAAAGGCGAGGGAGCCTACGTAAAAGAGAACGACTGCATTTCGCCTTATTTTTCTCAATATCTTACTTCCAGTTACACTAACGCGAAAAATGAATATGACTTAATTTCAAGCTTGTGAAATTTCCTACAAGAAAGGTCGAATCAGTTTTTCACATCCAATTGACCATTTGAAAGATACACAGCTTGAATGTCCAGGAAGTCTACGCAAAAGCGAACGATTGCCTGTCGCCTTATTTTCTTTAATATCTCGCTTCCGGTCACACTTACGCGGAAAATGAACATAACTTAATTTCAAGCTTGTGAAATTTCCTACAAAAAAGGTGCAATCAGATTTTTCGTTCAATAGATCGTTCAGAAGATATACGAGCTTGAAAGTTAGGGTCTCATGATGCATGTCCATCAAAGAGGATCTCAGTGTCCAAAGATTGACCATCACCGTCACCGTTATAAATGGAAATATCAACGTAACCGTCTAGACTGGAAGTAAGATGAGAAAAAAAAAACTAGATAAAAAATCGTTCCGTTTATAGTGATTTCAATTTCGTTAGAATGATCATCGTTCGGACAGCCTTGATCCTGACCTCACTTTTTTCATAGCGGTTCCACACCTTAGTGCCTCTTAAGCCAACGTACTAGAGGTTTTTTACCAAACTGGTTGCCGCAGGTTGTCGGTCTCGTTATTCCTCCGAAGTGTTAACGATTCTCACGATTAACCATTCTTCTCTTTTCATGTGTCGATACAGATTCGGGATTACCGCACGCGATGCTGGCTCAAATCCTATGCTGCGGTCTGGCCCTGATATCCGTCCGCGGAGTCAGCGCCTGGGGGTCGAACCTCGGACACGCTCCTCTTTTCGAAAGATTCTCGTGGAAGGCCCTGGACTTCGCCTACCCCGACGAGCTGACCAGAGAGCTCGCAATTTCTCGCAGAGAGTATATCCCGGAAAACGCATTGCCGGTCGGAATCGAGGTATGGAGGAACAAGCTCTTCGTCACGGTCCCCAGATGGAAGGACGGTAAGTGTCGTTGAATGTGATCGATGCAATTAACGCTAATTCATTTTCACCGACTTTTATGGAGTCGGTAAATCCGACAAAGCGCCCAGTCGCCATAATTGATTTGATTTTCACTAGTTGTCAATCATTTATACGGATCGTTAAGTTATACGGGAGCACTTTCATTCACGTAGTACCTACGCACTACCTTTGCGATCCGAAAGTCAGATTATTGGGTACCTACACTAAAATAATCGAGGTCAGATTTACCTCGCATGGTAGATGACAAATTTTCGATTCTTTTCCGCAACGGGTTGATTAATTAAATAACGTCACTGTCATATCGGTCCTTCTCTCTCGCTCGCACTAACGACGAGGCTTAGCTTCTCATATTTCCTCCTAACTCAAAAACGAGGTAATAAAAAAACCGGTGTTCGGCGTAGGTATGTCAAGATCATCGAAACGTATGACATTTTTGAGACGTTGTCAATTATTGGTAACTTTTTTTTTGTTCATTGCTAGCAAATTTCATCAATTAAATAGTCATTATTGAAAGGCGTCTGATTACCACATCTTTGTCATTTTTTTTTTCTTTTTTTTTTCATTCGGACAGTTTATTTTTCTGTGCATAGTTCAATTTTAACATTAACAGGAGAGACTCTTAACAGCCTCTTTTATGTAATTGTTATACGTTCCGTGGTATTGAATTCCTTGTTCTCAGAATTTGTGGAATTTGAATCTGCACAATCCGAATTAGGATGGTGGAATGAAAACGTTTCTTCCATGGTTTCTCATTTCACAGAACTCTAAAGAAAAAAACCACGTCTCACTTCCATTTACACTCTAATTAGTATAAACTACAACCTAATTCGTCTGTTGATTGTCTATTTCAGTCTTTCTCTGTCTCCATATTTGATATTCCACGAGACGTAAAAAAAAAAAAAAACGTCCGCACCTGAAACCTGAAAGGTAGTAGGTACACAATTCAAGCCGATTCGTGGAGTCCCTCCCGCAAGACAGGAAACTACGTCTGGGTAACTTCCGGCTTCGTTCTTGCAAAATCAAAAAAAAAAAAATGCCGAAATATATTTCATCTCCAAAAGAATTTGGTCTCGAGCCTCGCCAATCTTCCCACTCGTCAATTGTACCCGTTTTTTTTTCTTTTTTAGGGAGCCTCCCCCCCCCTTTCGTACTGAAAGAATAGTCTTGTTTATTTATTTCTTGTTGGCTCGCGCCAAGCCGCATTGTCCGTCGACGGACAATGACGGCGGCACGCTGTGTAGGATTGATTATTATTATTTTCATTCCAACATATATAATATATATACATATATACTCCCGTTTTTTCTCTATTTCTTCTGCACCGGGGGTTTTCTTGGGACTGACGAAGTCCTGGGGTTCTCGTTACCGGGTCCATCGCATATAATCAGCGCGTTGGTTTTGAAGTCTGCGTCTTTCCTTTTTTTATAAATGTTTTCTTCTCATTTTTATTTGACAATTCTCTTTTGTCTTTTTTGGAACCACGGTGCGGGGGGTTTTCTTATTTTTTTTTATTTTTTTTTTCATTTATATATATATGTAATCGGTTATGTACAAGTTTATACAACCCGAAACCCCCAGACCCATTATATATGACCTGGGGGACCGAAAATTCGTTCGTTGAACCGCGCAGACCTTTTTTCACCTTCCTATTCAATACTCGATTTATCCACGCTGCACTTCCGACTAAAAATCAAAATCAAAGTCGGATAACAATTTTTCGCCTGAAAAAAGTGTCTGTGAGGCTGACCACCAGCCAAAATCAGGTAGATAACAAATTATGTGGGCTAATGGTCTGATTATCGATTTTGAGACACTTGCGAATTTTGAAATCGTGCTTTCTCGAATATTATTCAATGTCATGGTGAATGGAAGTTTTCCATTTCACCTGATCGTAGGTATATAGTGGATAATCCATCACGAGAGTGAAACAAGAAAGAAAAAAAAATAGTAGCTAATTCCTACGTGCATGATTGAGGGCTTTCATACCGTCAATAGAGTCGTATCGGCGAGTAATGTTCGACCGAACGAATCACGGTATCAAACTGCACACTGTAATGCAACGGTAGCTGCATTTAGTCGTGACAGAAAACTGCCTCCGTGTCTATAACCTTTCCGCTCATAGCGTCATTTATACGGAAAGAGAAACTAAACGTGCGTGGTACGAGGTTTACTTTCATTCACCGCGCGGTATGTCTCGTACGGTATCTCATAACTATTTTTACAGATTAATCCGACTCGAAATGATATTCAGATTTTTTTATCCTCAACAACGACGACATTCTCACTGCTTGCGGTGTACAAGTATTTTTCGTTATGCATTTAATTCATCAGACTGAATTAAATTCCAACTTTTCTAACGAGGGAAAAGTCAGTTCCACTAATTGCTGTGTTTTCAGCTTCTGATTAGCTGCGGCTCGTGAATAAAGATTCAAGTTGTAAAGCAAACATGCTTGATCTGAAGTTATAGAGTTTTTTTTTATTCGACTAGCTCGTTATTAGATACCTGGAAAAATTGTAGACTAGCTAATTATCGTCGTGACCAGTTATTAGAAAATTCTGCGTTTGGCGGATAATTCGAATTTCAAAATCACCCGTTGAACACATCAGTCGGTCTGGTCTGTCTAGCTAATTATTTGGCACAATTATTTAGAAGGGCGGTTATTATCTCCTCGGTAGGAACGTGAGAGAGCCTTACGTGCCACTCATAAACGGTGCAATTACTACATACCGCGAAGCAATTAACGGAATTAGTTCGACTCTCGTACACACGTGACTTTTGAGGATTATCAGAAACTAATTGAACCTATTTTTCAGGAATCCCCTCGACTCTCAACTACATTTCACTCGATGCCAACGTCGGTGGATCTCCGAAGCTGGTACCGTACCCAAATTGGGCTCAGAACGAGGCTGGAGCGTGTGGGAGAGGACTGACCACTGCGTACAGGTAAAAAAATCAGCAATCTAATTCAGAGCCGGCGGAGATTGATTCTGACACCGATTTTATCGATTCAGAATCCACGCTGACCAGTGCGACAGACTATGGGTACTCGATACCGGAACCATCGGAATCGGAAACACGACGGTCCAAGCCTGCCCCTACACCTTGAACGTCTTTGATTTGACCACGGACAAGATCGTCAGAGCATATAGACTGAGGCCAGAAGACATTAACCCGGTAATTCAACTAATCCTTCTCTGATTGTTATCGTTTTTAAAAACATTTTTGTCCATATCTCATTTCCGGTTGTTCGTAGGTGAAAAATGAACTGGACTAATTTGAAAGCTTTTGCAATTTTCCACAAAAATAGTCATTGCAGTCTTTCACATAGAATCAACCGTTTGAAAGATATAATCGATTGAATATTTTTTTTACCAAAGCTTGCTACTTTTTTGCTGATATCTCATCAACGGTTACTTCTGGCTTAAAAATGAAAAGAACAAATTAGAAAGCTCTACATTTTCTCTACAAAAAAGGTCATCACAGTTTTTCGCGTAGAATTAACCATTTGAAAGATATGATCGATTGAATTTTCGTCAACTGAGGCTTGGCACTTTTTTTTACTTTCTACTGATATATCAATCACGGTTGCTTCTGGGTAAAAAATGATATGATTTGATTTTGAAGCTTGTAAAATTTTCTATAAAAAAGATCATATAAGCCTTCTTTCTGTTATCAATGGCTTGGAAGATATAATCGATTGAACTTTGTTGAAATTTTTTTTCATCGGTTTGCTACTTTTTTTTTACTTTTCTGCTGATATCTCACCAACGATTACTTCTGGGTGAAAAATCAATAAAACCGATTATGAAGCTCTGAAAATTATCTACAAAAAAGGGCATTTCACTCTTTCGTCCAGAATCAATCGCTTCGAAGTTATGAGCGATTGAATAATAATCGATGGTCAATAATTGTCGATTTTCCTTCCCAGGACACTTTCATCGCGAACATCGCCGTGGACCTTGGAAATGGTGGTTGCGACGACGCCTTCGCTTATCTCCCAGACGAGCTGGGCTACGGTCTGATAGTCTACTCCTGGGCCGAGCATAAATCCTGGCGTGTGACCCACAGCTATTTCAGACCTGACCCTCTGGCCGGAGACTTCAATATCGGAGGTTTGAACTTCCAGTGGGACGAAGAGGGCATATTCGGCGTGAGTCTGACACCTCTGGGCGCCGACGGCTTCCGCACCCTTCTTTTCCACCCTTTGGCGAGCAACAGGGAGTTTGCCGTGTCTACAAGAATTTTACGGAATGAAAAACTAGCCGAAAATAGTTACCACGAATTCGACGTGCTCCCGGAAAGGGGACCGCTGTCGCACTCCACGTCGTCCGTAATCGACGAAAAAACTGGAATCCAGTTCTACACCCTGGTGGACAGGAACGCGATCGGATGCTGGAACTCTATACTACCCTTCACACCCGCGAATCACGCTATTGTCGCGAAACACGACGAGGCTATCAGCTTCCCCGCTGATCTCAAGGTGAGAAATTCCACTTTTCATCATTCTTTTAATGGTTTCACACACATTTCATAACCATTTCGTAAAATTGTACCCATGATAATGTATTCACGACCATTACACGGTATTTAATTACCATTTCCCAGTAATACATCGACGGCCGCTATTAATATTGTCTTATGTTTTCGTTTCCATTTGGAAAAGACCTATCTGAAAATGGCTCGGGGTAAAAGACTTAAGTCCTGTGTATAAGCATAGGAGATAAGTCTTTTACCCCGAGCCATTTTCAGATAGGTCTTTTCCAAATGGAAACGAAAACATAAGACAATATTGATAGCGGCCGTCGACATGATCATTCCATGACCATTTCACAACTATTTTATTCTATTTCATGAAAATTTCGTCACTATTTTGTTTCATTCCATTTCATAACCAGACTGCTTCATTCAACCAGAACGAATTTCGTAGCATTTCATGACTGTTCCAACAATTTTCCAAGTGGACATCGACTTGATTTTTTTTCGTCTTCTGTCGGCAGGTGCGAGGAGGAATTTTGTGGTTCATTTCAGACCGCATGCCAAACTTTTTGATCGACAAGCTGGACTACAGCGACGTTAATTTCCGGATCTTTACCGTGTCAGTTGCGGATGCGATTTCGGGAACGATATGCGAGAGCCCGCGTTTGTCGTATTCACGTAATCAGTTGGACTGGTGGAAACGGTGATCGAGGAGTGTTTATTTTATTAAAGTAATGACAAATTTTGTTTTTTGTCCAAATCATAAATGAAAACGAATCCAGATAATGGAAGATAAACCAGCATCTCCACTATCTCATCTCGCAGCATACGGTAGCTTAGGACTGAAAGTTTCTCTTACATTAGAAAGGACCAGGACAGCACATTAATGGATCACATGAATGCACATTGGGCAATCTCGTGTCCAATACGATCATTACTATACTCGACAGCTGTCTAACTCGAAACCTCTAGGCTAGCACGAATCGCAATACTCTTACCGTTTCACTAATCTTTACGAAATTAATTTTATCCCGAAAGTTGTATTAACTAGACCACTCGATCAAATTCGGAGAAACTTGAATTATTACCTTCATTGATACATTATTTATGTTAATTATTTTTTTTCCTCGTGTATTATGTATATAGTTCAATAAAACATATCAATGTTACAGTATTAGGAAAATAACGAATTACATCTCAACCTATATACTAACTTACTTCAAGGACTCGGCTTTATTTTCACCGAAAGGTACAACATGATTAACGAAGGCATTAATCAGATACAAAAAACTAACGAACCTGACCGCGAAGAAATCGCGTACGTCATCACCGCGTCTAAACATCCGGCTGACGATGTGATTATTATTAAAAAAAAAAGTGAAATCATCAGATCTGATGGAAGCGAAACTTGAGGATGTAGTTTGTATGGGTTAAAAACTATTTTCTATCATTGATGTTGTGCTGACGCCAACTTTAGCTGAAAACTTCGATGCTCGTCATGAAGTACTTGACTTGCAGCAAGCTCTATTTTCTTTTCAATATCAGAATAGAAAGAAGAGTAGATTCACGCGAGAAATTTGTTGTACAGTGAAAAAGTTCTCAAAAATGAAGCTTGAAACAATTATTTCCCCCAAAAAGGCACTTTTTTTGTCGTTTTTTTATTATCATGGGCCTTTTTCAACCCGAAGTACATTTTCAGTTCCTCATATTCCGAACCCGTTGGAAGAATGGGGATTCTTTCATATCGATCAGAGACGTGAGAGCGTGGGCGTCCTTCGATAACGATTTTCACTCCAGGCGGGTGTAGATCTTCGACGATCAAAGGAACGATCGATTTAATTCTAGGCTTTACACCATCCGAAAAGCGTCAGCTCCCAACCGCGACGGTTATTCCCGTGTATATTTAGCCTCTCGATAACGAGGATGCGGTGTTCTGTTCAAAAGAAAAAAACAAAAAAAAAAAAATAGAAAGAATTTTATCGGTAATCCTTCACTAAATATCTTTAGCATCTCATAAATAATTCATAAAATTGCGGGTGGAATATTCTCGAGGGAAATATATAATAACACACCTCATTCTAAATTGGGTTGGGCTAGGTTATGCCGGGGCCTAGATATACGTCGCTCCCGGTGATACGGGTAGCGGTTAGCGGGGTTCATACCCCTTGCTCGTCTTTCTGGGTACTTAACGTATGTTTCACTTATCTTTTTTTACCGATTTTTCTTGCGTATATCGTATCGATACGATCTGCGCAAAAATCGTTCCTGCTTAGTCTTAGAAGAGCCAGCGATAATTTGCGTGGGTGAAGGTGAACGGCTGCGTCTCAATAATCGTCACCCGAGGCAAAAACACATTAGGACCGAGCTTGTCTTTTTATCATCACATTTTTTTCGTTCCTTTCTGCCGTTTAGCGCGTTTTAGCACCGATTTATGCGATCCAACGATTTACCAGTTGCTCCGATATCGCATAGGTCCCATTATTTCAACCCCTTGTATTTCGATCATTTCTCAAGGGGAGTCAAGGACTGGCTGATGTATCGGTAAACCAGGGTTCCTGACACTGCATCTAGACCCACTAAATTATTGGTCTGACGCCCTCGCACCGCCACGCGCCTTATGGTCGTCAGACCCTTCGTGCCCTCAAGAAATAACCGAAAGAGTTAAGAGGAACAGGCTGTGTTACATTCGATGTAGATTTTTATAAGCACTTGTAAAATAAAATAAAATAAAAAATGTAGAGCTATATTCACGTCTTAAAATCGCAGGACAACTTGTATTCCGATTTCCGTCGAATCGTTCGAGAGCTCATAAAATTGCTGGAATCGTGTACACAAAGAAAAAGGAATTGGAATCACATGAAATCGCATAAGATTGTCCGAATTCACTGCGATTTAGGTAAAACCACACGTTGCCTCATCTATAAGTAAAAAAATATGTATATCAACCCCCAAAAAATTGCCCCTAAAAACCGCAAACGATTTTCTACACCATCTTCTTCTGATACATATATTTGAAACAATGAATTCAAAGCTTGGCATAAAACGGATGTACGAATTCGCCGAAGGACATTAGGGGAATGAATAATACGACGTATGAATCAGATTCAGGGAACAACAAGTCGCTTTTTTCCCTCACACGAGGAGCCGGCTCACGGACACGATCGAGCTAAAAAACCGATGATCTATAAAGGCGTGAGACATAAATGAATAAAAGGTGTTAAAGCGTGCCACGTGTGTCTACCACAAGGTGATGTTTTAAAATAAATTTTCGGTTAGGTCTAGATACGCCGTTTTAGAAGAGAAAGATAGAGGGAGAGAGAGATAAGGAAAGGGAACGCGTTCACCGGTTGCGGTAATCCATAACGTGTAATCATCGCTCTCAAACCCACGTGCTTTGAACTTCGGGCTTATTTTTCATTCCTTTTTTTTTATCCCAACAACGGTATAATTAACCCTTGAGCCGAACGCGGACCACTCTTCGAACTTTTACGATCAAATGTTATGACTCACAATTCTATACCTTGGGATAATTATTTCTAACGTAGGTAGTACTACGTTTTATTTTGCCAAGTGCGTTTATCCTCGTTTTTTAAATTTCATTTCGTTTTTATTACTATTTTACCAGTGCGAATTATGACTCATTCGTAATGCGTGTGTGCACAGTTTTGTATAACAAATACCGGAAGTACTACTTGGATCGATTATGGGGAACACGTACCGTTTAATATATTTAAATACATCGGTTCAACGTGCACGAATTTAATCTGCCCATCAATAGGCACTGAATTAAAGTAATTTATCGATATAATTGTAATCAGGTTCTCGATTAAGATTAAATAACCGGATTCTGGTCGGGTTCGGGAGGAGCTGGGCGGTTAATGACTCAGATAAATTTAAGCGGCGTTGGTTTTATGAATTTTAAATAAAATAACAAAATATAAAGGGTATAACCCCCGCGCTGTTATTATACCCTCCTTTTGGAGCTCCCCCCGTGTACCCGGAATACAAAAAGGGTGTCTTAAATATTTCGGCGATTAAGTTCTCGACCCGGTTCTTATATTCACCAGGCGCGAAACTACTCGTTATATCGGAACCCACCAATTAAAATTGGGCCGAAAATTATTGGTTCGAGTCTCTGGCTGCTGTTCAAAGACCGTAAAAAAAATTTAAAACAAAACCAAAACGTCAAAAACACAAATTCAACAAACGTAAAGGAGGAAATCATCTATTCACGCATTTCATGCTACCAAAATCGTAAGAAATACGGTTCCAAGTTTTCAAAGAACGCGGGAAAAATGAGTTTGAAATCCCTGGACAATATTCTGATCAGTGCTGCCATCTCTGAGTAGATTCCGCAGCCTCGTAGAACGACAGACTTATCGATAGGGGATGAAATGTTTGCAATATATTGAACGATCGGTAAATTGGGTTGCCTACATCCTGGCGGTTCGGACATCGACGACCCTGCGGGTGCTGCTACCGACGATCACGTGCTAGGAAAATGAATGTATCTACGGTATAAACGGAGTTTTTTCAATCATTGTCAGGGTCATGGCCTCAGAGTCAAACTTGTCCGACAATTTCCCTGCCATTTTATTCAATAACGATCTTATAACGATCTATTCTTTTAAATGAATCATTTTTAAATCAAGATCGAATGAATTCTTTCGGAAGCTCTTAATATAAGTGAGATTAATCCATTTTCGTATTTTTCGATCGAGATTCATTGGCGTAAAACTTACACAAGATATTTTTTTGCATTCACACTAATTTAAATGTGATTTTAGAATCGTTTGGAATAAGAAAATAACGTCGTATGATTGATATTATTGATCGATTCAATTAGGCTAATGGATGCATTGCGAATATACTTCGTTAGAATGTATAGTACAGATATAGTGAAATAGTTTGTAGACGATAGGGACAAAGTGAATTTGCTATTGATCGATGAAAAGAATTTAGTAAAAGCGTTGAGTTAGAATCACTGTGAAAGTTTCTACGATTCTATAGGTATTTCAGAGAAGAAGGTAGAAAGAGAAAGAGACAGAGTATTACTATCGAATACCGTAGTAGTAATTAAATTATATCAAACCCAATAAATATCTGCACAAGAGTTAAGTCAGCAGAGAAGAAAATAGCGTTTGGAATTTTACCGAAGGGATTTATATACATATAAAATCGAAGGGTAAATATTTACCCGGTTTGATTCATTGTTTGACTCCGATATAACGTTCAGTGCGATACAGATCATGATATATAATACCGCATAATTGCTCATCGTGGAAAGTTATTTTCGTGGATATTAACCCAGTCTCGTCATCCTAACACAAACATTTGTTGGTCCTTTCTTTTCCCTTTTCGTTTCTTTTTTTTAATCTTCCAGAGAAAATTGCCTCGGGATAATACATATTGTATGGGATCAGGTGCGCAGGCTATCCTACCCTGTATTTATGCACACGAGTTTTTCTACCGGTCGTAATTGCGTTCTTTTTCGTTGAACTTGTGCTTCATAGTTAAAAAAAAGGTGTGAACATTTTTCCATTCGCTATCCTACGTAATAACTTTGTCGTCGATTTTCCTCAACCTTCGCTCTGTTGAAATTATCATTGCCTGATGTCTGTGATACCGAGGACGGAGTCTTTCTCACCCGCTCAGATAATAATCTGAAGCTGAATAGACGAATCTATGAAAACTTTTGTGGAAAGTGCGAAGTCAAAATTTTCTCTTTAATCACATCGCGCTATGCAAGTTAGTTTTCGAGTTAGTGTTTCACAGCTGAGAGATAAGGGGCTCTTTCGGATTCAGGCATTATCTTGTATCTCGTATGTTGTAGAGGACTAGGAGTTCAGCACACCTTTCTCCTCTCTGATTTACATGCCTCTGTCTCTCTCGCTCTTCAACCCCCGACTCGAGGCGCCGGCACCCTTACCCAACTTTGTGTGTAGGTACCGAGATTTAAGAACTCCCTTGGCACAATATGGCAAGGGCTAGACACTTTGAAGCGGCATGTTAAGTTTCGTAGGGTTCTAAGAAATGAAAATCAAACGAAGTGGAGAGTGGCTCGTAATATCCTTCAGATATTCATTCAAAGACGTTTCAATTTTCTTTAGAACTGTTTAATCAAAGGTCTGAGATTATATGTACAAAGTCGCAAGCTGGGATCGGGAGTCTCGGCATCAAAGCTCGAAGTTTCGAGGAGAGACAAGACTCTAATAATTTTCTTTTATGCTACTTTCCGCTCTAGTGTTACGTGAGTATGATTAAAACACTCGAATTTTGATTTGAGACATTAGAATGAGATTTTCTCTGTAATACCTGTTTGGAAAGTCTGATTTTGAAAGCCTCTCCGCACTGGGGACGTTTTTCAGTGCAGAAAGTAAAGCTTTCGTAGAATCCACAGTGATAAAAATATTTTGAAAATTCTTTTACAAACAGGAATGAAATTTACAAATCCTGGTGATTTAAATCAAATTAATGTGAAACATGTTGAAATTTCATATTTGTGTCTTAATATTGAAAAAAACATACCGAGTTTTCAATCACTGTTTCTCAATATCGATGTGGTTCTATTACAGCCGAATTCTCAAAAGATTATGTACATAAAATTGAGTATAATCTTGGCTATGAAATTTCAGAATGATTTTGAATTTTCAAAACTGTTATATGAATATTGAAATATCGCAAAAGTTGAATTCTAATATAAAAAAATGGGATATGTCAATTTCTTCACATACATTTTCATGAAACTTGATACAGAAATTTCTAACAGTATGCCATCAATCCCATTGTGCAATCCGGGTGACGTTTTAGTCTATTAATCAAATCGAAAATTGGGTGATTCTGTTCTTTTGTCTTGCTCTTTTTCTCTCGAGATTGTCGTTCGAATGATTCCTGGCGAGTCATCAGAGTTTATCTGGTTTAGTATACGATCATAGAACAGGACTTTTCTATGAAACAATATACTTCGGGATAATAAATTGGATATCACGTTTTCGGGTTGGTATCTCGTTATCTGAATGTGAGTATATAGTCTGACGCCATGTTTCTAAGTACCCATATCGTATCTGGGCGAAATGGTCCCGCGGCGACGGTTTGCCCATAACTTAATCGATTATCCATACCTCCGAAAGAATCTATATACCATATCGGGTTATCGGGTTCGATATATGCACTCTTAATACTCAACTGTTTGTATAACCTTCGGAATATTATCAAGGTGAAAAATATATATAGGACCTAATAATTGGACGGTGTCGAAAGTACCTCGATCAAAGCGATCGTCGGAACGATCCCTCCAAGTTTGAATTTCACTTAGACACCCTTTGAGATACAGATTGTGAAGCTTTTTCAATCCGCTAAAAAAGAAGACCGAGTGTTTTAGTTGTTCAATTAAAACCAATTTTCTCATCCAATTTATCGAAATTAATGAGAAGACCGTGATATAGACGGGTTGATAAAAAAATACATATAAATAAAAGCACTCAATATAATGTAATTAAGGTCGCACGTGAAAGCTGGAGGTAGGTAAATATTTCGCGTAGGGGGGCAGCTATTACGAGGCACTAATTGCAAATAACTTGAGCCAGGCACGGGCGATTAATGTATTTTAGGAAGGTTTGTTCGTTGGACCATTCCTAGTACAACTATCCCCGTTTATAATCGGAAACAATGCTATTTTAACGCTTAACTATACAGAACCTGCTCCGTGGACCCAATTTGTACCCACGGATATCGCAAACCAACAATTTTGGGATAATTTACTTTTATACCCATTCGCGTGTTTGCTCGCTCAATTATTCATCAAGGTTCCCCAATCATCTCCCTCTCTCTTTGATCCTTCGCGCCAATGAGCCGTCAAAAATTAGAACAAACAAAAAACAAACAAAAAAAAAAAACGAAAGAATTTTTATTTCAAATTTCAAATTTTATCACCTAGTCAAACTTTCCGACGAGACAAGAGATTACTTTGGCTGTACATCGCCGATCTAATTGGTTCACAGAATTCTTGCCGTAAGAGTTTGAAATTATTTATTCTACCTGTGAAAGAAAATAAAAATTAAAAAAATAAGAATAACATGAATAAAACCGTCGCGTTTTCGGGCGAACATGAGAGTCGTGATATTTGTGTGATGTGAAAAAAGAAAGATAAAAAAAGCCAGACGAATGAAGGTTAAGCGCGGCTCAAAGCGGCTACGCAAGTCCTCAAACATATAAATTGTTGTAGATTCATCAAACGAAAATAACGTCGCAGACCGATATAGGGTATCGATTTGATATTTTACGAGGATACAACTGCAGCGATCCGTCAATACTATTTCCCCTGATGAAATTCTTCCCACGCATCAATTTCACACGAGGAGCTCCGTTCACTCGGATTTCTGGGGTACAGCTGATTTTCGATTCCCAAAGACTTCCCGAGAATCATATATAATAGCCCCTCGAAACTTTTAGGACCGTCGATATCGTATTTATAATTTAGTTAAGTAAAATTTATTATATTTTTTATTTTTTATTTTATTTTTACTCGAAGAATTAAAAATAAAAATTTGATTTTTCTATAGGTTTTTTTCGGTCCCACCAAGGTTTGCACGCTCGAATAGAGGAAGAATCTCTCCTTGGTGGGTACCAATAATTAATTAATTTGGTTCGCCTCGTCCGATAAATTCAAATATGTGAAAATTTATTATAAATCAATAGAAGCTGGAAATTATTCCAGCCTGGAATAATTTCACACGTTATTTCACAAGATTCAGGAAAAAAGAGAATTTGCAGTTTTCTTTAAATTGCTTAATATTTTTTTTATCTTCAAAATTTTTATGAACACGAAAATATCAGAGTCTAACGTAGAGCTTAATGATTTTATAATTATTCTCGGCGGGTCGTCGTTGTTCAGTCGATTTACGTAATAAATATAATAACCGACGTCATAAGTGTTTATTGCCCGCAATAACCATGAGCCTGATTGTATCGATAAATTTGATTTTTATTGGCAATATCAAAACGCCCTTATTAAACCTTGTATTCGATGAGACGGTTTTATACGATGCGGACCAGACATCGCGGATGATAATTAGGACGCTGCTTGAGCCAGTGCAATGGGAAGGATAGTCCAATTATATCTGGTACATGTTTGATGATTGATTTTTATTTTGCACCTTGGATTCGATACCTGCGAGTAAAATTCAAGTTTTCAATTTCCCCAACAGAAAAAAAAATGAAGAGCATATTTACTATTTTTCATTCAATTATGAATCGAGCTTCAAAAAAATGACCATAATCGAGTTGTTGATTGGAGCGTTTAGTAATTCATAAAGGGTTGAGGTTTTCTCCAGTTTTTTTTCCATTGGCTCGTCGAATGAATGCAAATGAAGCTGAGTAAATGTGAAATGGAATTATAATGAATGAATCCCTGAGAATTCCACGACTTCTAGGTTTTTCAAGGAAAAAGGCACCGTCGTTTTTAATTTTTAATTTTTCATTCTCAGGGTATCGACTCGAGTTAGTATCCATGATTCCCTGAAAAATCGACGACTTCCAGGTTTTTCAAGGAGATAGACTGAAAAAATTATCTAAATAAAAGAAGACTACGTCGACCTTACCTCGAATTATAATTAATTAGTCCGTGTTTTCCCCCAATTAGTCGAAGCTAATAACCCTCCGCAAATACGTTCAACTATTTTTTCCGAGTGGTCGCGTTGTTCGTTTGAAAAATAACGATGGACGAAGGATCTCTGTTACCTTTTTGCATGTCCGTCGGTAAAGATTGCGGTTCTCTTCTCTTTTTTTTTTTATCTTGTTCCTTTCAACCTCACCTGAGGTTCACCGAATCTTCCCCCGATTAGCGAAGACAAATTTGTACAGTAAAGTTTCTCCGAAGCTGAAGAGCCTTCAACGAATTACAAAAAAAAAAAAAAAAAAAAAAACTGGTTGTAAAACTAAAACATTGCGAAGTATGGTTCAGAGGGCGACGCGAAACCCGAGCCGCAGAAGAACCGAGGATCATTCCAGGACGCACTCGTCTCACGCAACCGGCCACTATCATCCAAACCTCGCAGTCGCCAACCACCGGCACTCCGCGACGCACGTGGTCTCTTATCATTCAGTATTTCATCCAATCCGTGCTCGGTACAGTGACAGAAAGATTTTCAGAAAAATTCAACCACGAGATAAGCTGTATCGTAGCAAAAAAAAAAAAATGCCATTACTGATTAATAATTACCGTTGATTAAAATTTTCTGTGCTTTCATCAATTCTAGTTCTAATGCTGATTGAAATGCTAATTCTTCAATAGCCGTTGCGGTATATTTTCGTAGTATATTTTAACGCCATCGATCAATGGTAATCAACGTTAATTATCCACGATATGCGTTTTAATCGACACGAAGGTTGGTCTTCCCAGGCACTAACGCGGTTTTCCTCGAAGTCGATTAGCTAAATATTGGATGACTCGAAGAATACATTTGCTGAGGGTATAATAAATAAACGAGGAAAAAAAAAATATTAATCAAGCGGAATCAATCAGAGGCGTTCAATTATCTCGAGGATCTTTTGTTAACCGATGATCCAATCGGCGATCATGAAAGAGAAAAATAATTCAGTGAGGCGAGACTCGGTCGAGGCATAATGAGGTGGGCAGGCGTTATTCAACTAAAAAAGGGGGGGGGGGGGGAGGATGGAATTCGCGAATAGCAAGATAGGATCGAGGGAGAAGTATACGGGGTAGTGAAAAAATTCAATTACCTGTTGTTCTTCTTTTTTAAAACCTCTTTAATTTTAATTTTATTTTTCGTTACTTTGTACCGTGTTATAATTCCTCCCCCAGCGTCACTACGAAAAACGATTTTCTCTCTGTTTTAATGAAATTCAAATCGAAAATGTGATCTGCATTCCGATTACTTAAATTACCGAATTGATGATCCGTCCGGTGGACACGGTCGAGATTTACACCCGTTTCCTAAATCGCAATCACCGACTGCCAGTCAACGTCGTTGAAAGGGGGTGACGGGGGTCACGTAGATTCCTCGGATCGTGACGTAATGGGAATCAAGGATCATTATTGAAATTTAAAAACGATGGAGCGTTTCGTAAATGCGACAATCTGGTAATTAAGAAAAAAAACGAATGAAGATCTATAAAGAAACGAACCCGACTTAATTAAGTATTTAACAACCTGGTTCGGTGTTCCATATTATACAGCCAATATTCTTTTTATCCCGCTAAAATTAACGAAACTCGCCATCTTGGGTACTTTGCGCATTTCTTATTGCACGTACAGCGCTTAAATATCTAGACTCGTCATTCCTCGTAACGAGCTGTAGCACAAGACCCTTAGGCGAGCCGTCATAAACGTCTGACCATTACAATATAATAATTGTGCTGAAGGTAAAAACGAGACGTCGATTAAAAGGCAATCGATAGTCAATAATTATGATAAACGGTACACTATCAATAAATTTTTTTTCCTCATCACTGCCAATAAACGATTCGTCGATCGTGTAATCGGTGTGCTTCGAAGCTAATCCACGTAGAAAAGCTCCGGTCAGTGTAGAATAAGATGAACGTTGGAGAGTCCGATAACATCAAGGCGACGATCTACACGAGGTGGGACGTGGTCTACGTCCAGATTCCGCTCTATTCTCTGATATTCTTGGCGGGAGTGATCGGCAACATCCTCGTGATACTGACGCTGATACAGCACCAGCGTATGAGGACCGTGACGAACGTTTTTCTGCTGAACTTGGCAGCGACAGACATAATGCTCGGGGTCCTCTGCATGCCGTTCACCCTGGTGGGCGCAATACTGAGGGACTTTGTCTTCGGAGAGGTGATGTGCAAGCTGGTACCGTACCTTCAGGGTGAGTCTGAGAGGTTCGACGGTCATTAATCATCCATCATTCGGCATTGAAATATTCGAATAACGTGCCGAGCTAGGCTGCCAGTAGAAACTTGCTTCATGCGATTCAGGTCACATTTTACAAGTTCGTGTGAAATGCCAACGAGCACCGCGGTTATTTATGGACTGTGGCAAAAAAAAATTAGTTCTCAACTAAACAGCGATCATCATAAATAACGCGAGCGAATATTCATTCCGCGTTTTTATCTCATTTTCGTTCCTTCTGGGCTAAAATAATGCGAGATACCCTCTCGCGCGTGTATATATATTTCAATGAAAGGTCTTTGTGAGAGATTTTTGGCAGAAAGAAAAAAGAGGAGGAGGAAAGCTGCCGGGTCTGGACCCGCATACGTATATTCCCATGAGAGAATGAGATGGAGAATATATTGAAAAGTTTTCAAAAGACGTGGACCCAACCTTTCTTCGAACCCTCACATTGTGGATATAAGAAATAGCCTCTGTGTAACGGAACGCGTCGCCGCTGTTTTTTACCTCCTGACTCGGATACTTTTTACCAGATTTCGCTAAACCACTGCATTCCTTTTTTCTCTCTTTTTTTTCACGTTTTATCTGCACTATCGAGCTTCCGGTGTTCGATGTACATATTCTATGCACGTGGTAACGGAACGATATTCCAGATTACCCGGTAACCGATACCTCGATAAATCAAGCGTCAGTTTTATATCGACAGATCACGAAACCCGTTTTGCCATTTCCTTCGTTCCATACCTTCTCTTGTATCCCTTGTATCTTTCTTTTTTATATCCAGGAATAAATTTTCGCATGTAGTATACAGATAGACGTCTCTGGATCAGAGGATATAAAGCCTGATGTAGCTGTTACTTTCTATCGAAGAGATCACTGCTTCAGGGTATTCAAAAGAATACGAAAAGAAGAAGAAGAAAAAAAAAACACCGATAGGCAAAGGGTGCAATTTTACGGGGAAAATAAGAATCTATCTCTTATATACATATATTTATATTCTCTTCGGTTCACAACGACGCAATTTTTAACCGCACACAATAGTTCTTGTTTACTCGTACGTTCAATGTAAACGGAACAATGAGAAAGAATTTTCTCGAGAAAATATAACACGAGGGGTTGAAAAAGTAGAAAGTAACAATCGTCGAAAACTTTAAAAGTTTTCAGACCAACACGTAGCTCTGATTAGACGGAGGGGGAGGATAAAAAGTGGTATTTGACGACGGAAAAAGTCAAGGGTTCAAAGCAATTACCCTCCTCCACCCCTCATTTCCGTCGTTCTTTTTCTCTTTCATTATTAGGAGGACGTTTGGGGTTTGTTTGTTCATTTGTTTTCGACAATGAGAATAATTATAGGATGGGAAAATTCATGATCAAGTCTACAGGGTCACGCCTCGATCGGTGGCTTTGTGGACGCGTGCATGGGGTTGGATCGTGTATAACTCGAGAGGTTAAATATCGGCGAGTTATTACCGAAAGCCTATATAATCACCTCGGAATTAATCTATCCGACCCGCTAATTATTTCGGGGAGCCTAGTTCTAACGTCGACACTTACTAATTGTCACGCGAAAGACGCGACGATAACGCGGGGGCACCGTAAATCCCTGTCTGCCTTTCGCCTTTCGCCTTTTGCTTTTGCCTTTTCACCCGCCCTATTACTTTGCTCCCTGCGTTCCTGCAATAATTATCAGAGTTCAGAGCCTCAGCTACGAGCGGGGTTATATTTGATTGGGGTTGATTTATAGCGGAATAAATTTATATTCGTCAACTTTTCGCTCTCCTGTATAGGAAATTATTGAAGACCAAAATGCCTCGGAATTCGTCAGATATTTTTCACTCTCCATGTGTCTAAGAATTTTCCGAAATACGCCCGCGGCAGCTGTCTGATACCATGACGGTAAATATTTGTATCACGGTCTTGGTTTAGGGATCAAGTTTTCCCAAGTGGTGTCACTCGACGTTCACTCGCGCCACGCCCCGTCTAGTTGAATGATCTGACCGCCAAATGACCGGGGTTCAAGGATCGCGTGCGTCCGTTGTTAACTGGAAAAGACAGCTAAATCTCAGGCTCACGATGTAAAGCCGAATAAAAAAAACAATTCATCGCTCGGAGAACAATGAACCCCGTCAACCCCCGATGCAACCGATTGTAGTGACTCTGATTAAAATCCCCGCAGCGCTATATCCAGCTGACAATGCGATTGCGAAAAAATTAGTGACCTCGAATGATGAAGAAGCCAGAGGCTTTAATTGGCCGCGGTTATTATTGGAGAAAATTTTAGTTGATTGTGTGGCAAGTGAGAAAAATTGGAAGAATTCGATTGATCGAGGGCTACAAACTTCATATGATGCAGCGAATGATTTATTTTGAAATTCGCATGCACGAGAATGAAAGATAGGGCAGAGAAGAGATCGTTTTTTTTTTATCGTCTTTCATCGAGACTTTTTCAATCTTGAGGAGAGTGGGAATGTTAAAAAGCTCGTGATTCAATATTTCTAATCTTATTTCGCTGAGCTTCTTTGATACAAACTAAATTACTGGAAAATAACAGTCCAACATTAACTTTTGGGTGAAAGTAATTCGAATCGATAATCTTTTCAAATTCATTTTTTTTTTTTTTTTTTTTCATTCAATTCCATTTTCCTCGATTCAGTCAATTCAATTCTTTCTGACAACGATCCTCAATAATTTACCTCGTTTCGAAATGTGTAGCTGATTATTCCAATTTATTTTGCTCTACTTTTTGCGAATTTGAATTAATCGATACAAATATCAAAGTAATTGATTTTCTTTTGTAATCGAATGAAATTTTCTTTAGTTCAAAGGTTCTAAATAAGTTGCTGAATATTCAAGTTTATTCTCTGTACTTCCTGTTAATTGTTGAATGAATAATAATAAGAATAATAATAAGAATAATAAGAATAATAATAAGAAAAATAATAAGAATAATTGATACAAATAAAATTATGTCATATTTCGATTTTTTCATTTTTTATTTCAACTTCATTTGCCTTTTAATTCGCTGAATTCAATAGTTTCGCAAAAATTTCAGTCATTTTTATCTATTTCCTGACCATCATGACCGCGGCTGTGTCATCTTTGTGTAATTTCAATTCCCATAAATTCAGATAATTCTCAATGAATTCGTTCGTTACTTCAATTATTTCTCGTTAATTCAAGGCGAACAAGAATTAATTCTCCAAATCTCTAGAATAACTGCATGGTTTTTACACCACAGTCTGTAAAATTTCCTGTGATATCGCGAGCAACGAAATTTGATTGAATTATTTAGGCGGTATTATAGTTGTGGGCAGCGACGTCAATTGATTTTCAAATTTTTATTTCGAGATTCAATCCAAGGATCTAAACCCCGCAACCTGAGATGGTCTCAGGAATAAAGCTATTGAATCTTATTCTGAGCAAACAAGAAGAGGCGCGTGCGGTTTGCACTTTGCATAGTCCAATACTTCGCTCAGAAATTCGATTATTTTATCTGATATATTGAAACAGGGATGCCATTCAAGATTCAGGACTCTGAAGACCGGAGGTGGTCCGACGCCCACGCGAAGCGATAAAAGAAGAAAGAAAAAAAACATGGAGAAAGGGGAAAATTCACGGCTTCCTATTCACGTATTTTATTGCCATTGCTCGGATAGAAGACACGAGGCGTTTCATGAGAAAATTGTTAATTTTAGTCGATCTCGAATTTTCGCTTTTTGTCGCACAAGGGCAAAAATAAACTGTTTCTTTTTTTTCATACCACAGTGCTGACATCGAAACGATAATGAATAGCTTTAAGGGGTTCTGAGATACGATGAAAAATAACTTTTTGTCAGAGAACGAGCGAGTTGTTCGCCGGGCTCGACTAGAAGTTACCAAAATTTATGAATTACGAGTCGCCATACTTGGGGTCGTTCGCAACGCGGCGAAACCAAATCCGTGGATAGCTATACCTTGAAAGAGAGAGAGATGGGAAGGTCCACTTACGTATTCAACGATATTTTATTCATCCCGTTTTTCTATGATGCGATGAACACGACGAAAAAAAAAAACGTTATTGCATGTTGTAAAAATAGTTTTTTATAATTATTATTTCCTCATTTAATTTTTTTTTTATTTTTTTTTTTTGATAACAAAATACTCCTCGCAGTCCTTTCGACTCGATCGAGGGTCGATTTCTACTAAAATTTATCAACGCGGCGGTGGTCCGTTCACGAAATTAAAAAAAAATGTCGTTTTACTGAAGAAATCGTATTCTCGAATACTATCAATTTTGTATTATATTTACTTGATTATTAATATTTACTCGTACTGGTCATATTGCTGAGAATTTTTAGTGTTTTTTCTTGATTTTTTTAATCAAACAACGAATACTATCAATTAGTATTATATTTACTTGATAATTGAACGATCTACTTGATTTTACTTGATAAATTTTACTTGATTATTATTATTTTTTCCTACTAGTCATATTGCTTAGTGTTTTTTTTCTCGATTTCTCGAATCAAACAATACCTTTTTCCGTTTCTACTATACATACGTTCTTTAAGTCAGCCCCGAGAGGGATATCAGATTAGTTTGATACGAACGGACCGCCCACGCCCGCGCCCCCAGAAATAACCACAGGCTTTACCAATTTTCTTCACAGATAGAATTTCGAACTTTGATACAAAGCAAACGCGGCCCGGTTTCTGACACAATCATGTCAGCTGAGCTTATTCTTTTCTACATCAGAAACAATGACGCGAAATCGATACTGGATTGTTCGAGATACTTTTTTTTTTCTCTTTCATCACTTTTTTTGGCATCAACCAGACGTTTGGTATTGTAAAATAAAGTATAAAAACGACAAAGTGAGCTTTTTTTGTTATTTCCCCCTCCCCCCCTCGATTTTACAGGGAGAATTATCTATTAGCCAACACCTACTACCCCCTCAAGTCCCCCCCCTGCACCCGCGCAAAAACTTAGTGTGTAGTGTTGTACGTGTTTGGCATTCGAGGAGGTTGATTTCCCGGGAGAAATCCTACCCAGCTCTTACGCCCTTATAAGAGGTACAAATTCTTATATTTATTTCGTCCTTTAGGTTACCGTCTCCTTGATATCGGTTCCTAGCCCAATCAGACTCTATTACTATAATGCTAAGCCTCGGTATAATTTTACAGTCTGATCGCTGACTGACGGTTACCTGGATTATTATACCTACCGTCAATTCCGATTGAAAAGCATCCTAGTAGTCTCTACCCTATTTTTCCCTCTGGGCATAAACGTAGAGATGTGTTTCCACTAGATAGAGATTGATTTTCGCAGGATTAATTCACGTTTACGTCTACGGCACTAATCTAATCGTAAGTGGGTACTGGGTGGGGTGTCTCCTCGAAAGGGACTCAATCTCTCGGTAAGAATGCCTCGTAATTATGCTCACACCCAAAGTTCCGAAGTTCTGGTAAATAGGAGCGTTATGCTGAATACGGTTATAACCACCCCTAGCTTTTAACTGTGCAGCACCCCAGCAAAATTTCACCAAAGCTTTTGCACCATAGAGAAATCATGTCGTTTGCACCCCCCGTTGTTTGTTCGCTCGACTATATTCCTTCGTAGAATCGCGATTAATTACGCCTGAAAGTTTTCACACAGATAAATTAGGGGAATCGTGTGAGTGTGCCTCTAGAATGGCAAAATTTTAGACAAGTTTCAACGTCAATGCACGCCGAGCGTAGAGAAATTAATCTTCACTCTTTCTCATTTTTATACTGCCAAGGGCCAACTTTTCGGAATTATTTCAAAAGCTCGACGACTGTCCTAAGTAAATCATCACCCCCCACCCCAAAAGAAGAAAAAAAACGCCTCAGGTGTAACGTAAAAATTTTTCGCAAAGTAAGTTGATGCGGTAATGACCCACGAAAGTATTTTAGCCAGACGAAAAAGTACTTTGACTGCATAAGTACGTACGATGATTCACTCTGATTGGGAAAATAAATTAAATCAGACGCTGTCTTACTTTTAACGGGCCTTTTTGTCATTGACAAATTTAATTTCTTTGAGATAAATTCACAAAGATGTTTCTTAACTGTGTAAAAAAAAACGAGAAAGAACAGAATATATTTTCCGTTAAAGATGCCACCTCGAATATTCCCCCATTTTTTTTCGGCTTAAGCCAAGTTGAATGTTCTTCCTAAATATGTTGAAAACCTTCTGATTGAAAACCTGGCGCATCTTCTTACTTCACCCCAAGTTAATTTTCTCCCTGTTTTATGGAGAACAGGCAATTAGCTCACCCCCGTCTCCGTCTCAGATATCCTCATGTCAACGCTGTCGCGCTTCTCGCTCTCTTGAGGTAAAAAAAATTGTTTAAAACAGCGTCTCGCTTCTTCTGATTTACCGAATTAATTATTTATCTTCTTTTTCCATTCGAATATAATAATAATCGATATCACACACACACACACACTCTAAATTCAAACTCTGTTCAGGGATGAAGGTGTGGCGGTGTGGGTGTGTTAAGATAAGTGGCACGTGACAAGGGTTTCAGCCAAATACTATACCAGCTTCGTGTGTAAGAGATATGAGACGGTATTATGGCTTTATGGGTCAGGAATACATGCGCTGAAAGTTGAAATCTAGTTTCACCGTTCGTTAGAAAAGGGGATGAAGAAGCTTGAGGGGTGTGATGTGAGTTGGTCTCTCTTCGTTTTCTTTTTTTCGTCAGTTTTCTTCCTTTTTTTCTTCTTCTTCTTTTTTTTATCATTTCAAGAGCGACGTGGGTAATACTCCGAGAACGGAACAAGTATTTCTTTTTCAGGACCACTTAACATCGTCGCCGCTGAAGGCTTGTAACTTCCGTTGACAAGAAAACGTCATTTCCTCAAAGTCTTGAGAACCTTGAGCCTGTTTTATGCACCCTATTTATCGTGGATATATGTATACCGGAGTTGGTATAATTCGAGCGACTCCCCGATACTCGTGGAACGGAATTAACATCAACCACCCTTCCGCTTCCCCCCGAAATTCTTGGAAAAGGAAAACTTTGTAATTACAATTTTTTCTTCACCCGTTCATTCTTATTCTCGTTTCTCTTATATTCGACCCTCCGAAATTCGTTCTGAAGAAAAAAGTGAAAAAAGAAGAAGAAACTTGGGTGAATTAAATGCTAATACACAAGCTTTTTACACGACTTAAAAGTAAGTCGCGCGGTATTACTGCAGGGGTGAATCTTTTCGATCATTCAAGAATAAACTGCAAACATATTTTCGTTCATCCCTAAAGTGCGTTGGTTCGATTCATATCGATTATTCCAAGGATTTAAAAACAGGAAAAATGGTAGATCTAGAAGAAACTCACGATTTTCGATTAGGATTAAAATTTATCATAGCAGCAGTTCAACGAGGAAAATCTTGGGATTTCATTGTATTCATTCAATTCAATAAATTAATTAGGAAATTTCATGAATTTCAGATTATCGAGTTGGAATAACTTTTTTCTCAGACTACTCGGATGAAATGATTATACAGTTATGATAACGACAGAGGATAAAGAATGATTATGAACGCCAATAAACCTCGTCTTCCACTTTTCGGGAGATATATTAACATTATCCAAGAGCGTGGAGAGAGGTAATATAAAATTTCTGAGAGAACAATGTCTTCTCAATATAATTTTCATCGGTATACGAAGAGAAGAATTCGATCGCTTGGGAAAAATATAAATCGTAATTTCCCATCTCGAGGTAGTTTTTCGCCAATTTTCTTCTACCATGGTTTTGTACCCTCTAAAGAAATTTGAATTGTAAATCCAAAACCACTGATGCTGATTGCCTTTCGTTGGTACAGAGCAGATTTCGCCTACTTTATAAAATATCCTTTTCTTTCTCTGAGCGAATCTCTTTCGACTTTTTTTCCTCCTTTTTGTGTTCTACTTCTCATTCCCTTTTATTCTATCATGTTGGTCCCTTCGAAGTTCCACGTGGGGTACTGATTTATTCTTTGAAATGAAAAAATAAATAATTAAAATTTTTCCCCCTGTTCACGGTGCCCACATTGTAAATTGACTTTATTTTCGTTATCCGCTGATGGGAGGCCCCCGAAAATTTCGACATCAAGATTGCCCTTTCTACTCATCCTTCCAATTTCATTCTCTACTCCATAATTGAGTCTGCACAGATTCGATGTCGCGTAGATAAAAGGGGCAGAAGATATAGATCGATTATAGGTCAGATCCATAGCAGAGGTCACTTTTCAAAACTTCATTCCAGAAGGTTTGTTCTCTCATAAATTTTCAGCCCTCCATCACTCCGGGCGATCGAATTCGATCCTTTCCCTTATCTCCAGTTTCATAAAAAAAAGGAAGAATTTTTTTTCGGTAAAAAATGGGTCCAATCCACTTTTTTCATGTATCAGTTTACGTCCCAAGGTTGACTCGTCTTAATTTTCTCAAGACTCCCGCTTCATTTCATATTTGAATAATTTTCCTATTGCGTAGATAAGCGTTTTTCACAGCCTAGACTTCGTCGTCTCCTTCTCTCTATCATCATCCACCGTTCCTGACGATGAAGCCTGGGAATTAAGATACATATATATCAAAATTCTTTTCTACAGCCTTTCGGAGCCAACTATAGGGTCTAATCTATGAGATTCGTAATTGAGCCATCCGTGACTCTATCCCCGATATCGACTAGAGAAAATTTACTTAGTTAAGTGCTTTTGTGATAAATGGAGCAACCTTGAGGAAATAAAGGAGGCGTTTTACGAGGCAGTTATTTCTACACCAATTGGATCCTCGGATCAGAATTTTCTCTATCCGTAGAGTTTCTCTCTTTCTCTCCCTCTTTTTTTTCGTCGGTTTGTCTTGGAAAATTTATGCGATCGCAGAACGGGTAGACACGTTCTAGTAGTCCGAACACGCGAATGAAATTTATATCAGTATTTCAGGGGGGCGGGGAGAGAAAAATAGCTTGTAAAATTCACAATAAGTAACTGGAAAAAGGAAAATTTTGACGCATAAATTTTTTCACGTGCTTGAACGAATTTGTTCGCGAATATATATGTCAATATATATTGAGAGAATGGGTTGCCAATCGCGTATAACGTGATACCCGGTGCGAAATACGTTCCAACATACGGGACGAATGGGGTGAAACTGGCACTTGAACGGAATATGATGTCGAGCTCGATACATACACACGTATTTTCACAATCCTATTCGGACAAAAGATATCATAAAACGATTCAAATTTCATTCTCGTATTATACTAGAAGGATTCGAATAAAAATTGCCTATATGATCATTTATGTAGTAAAATACAATTGTATTTAATCATACGTATAAGTACACGCAAAATTAAATATGTACTCACATAATTGGGGGAAAAATTAAAACAGAATAAAATTTAAAAAAAAAAACAGAAAAAAAACTAACAACATTTAGATTTCGATGAAACTTGGTACTCTGAGGTATTTTGGGTCACTTATGACGAAACTAGAGTCAGATTTTCAGAATTCGAAGTGGCGAAGCCAAAATACTTGAAATAAAAAAATCTACAAATCTTCTTAATTCGATTGAAATTGGTACACGAAGCTTTCTTCTTCTGATAGTCTAGAACCAAATAATATAATATTATCTATCACGGAAACGCGGGAAGTTCAAACTAGTCTAAAAAGTGGATAAAAATGGACTATGGATCTATAAAATTAAACATGTATATTTTTGTTCTACAAATGTCCCAATGATCATTTACGGTAACAAGTTGAATAAAGTAATCATTATTATTGGAAAAACAACGCGATTGTTATTAATTTTGAGAATATCTTGCCAAAAATTTTCACTATTTCGCTGCGAGAGTACATTTTGCGTCATGCTCTTCTGATTAAAATATGTCAGTAATTATAATTCACGCTTTTATACAATTGTTTACGATTTTCGACCATAATATGGTTATGGCTGTGCTTCAAGTGTGTAATAATTGAATTCCAGACTCCGTATACGACTATGCGGTTGGATTTTGCGGTTGTGCAAAGTTTCCTAATCACAAGTTAAAGCACGTGCCTGACCTTTGACAAGAGAACCTTGGCGAGACACTGTAGTGGAAGCGCAGGGGTTGTCTCCGAGGGGAATCTTCTTTTCTACTAATTCATTTGTGTATCTCGATTTCCAGCATGCACAGTTTCCGTATCGGCTTGGACCTTGGTCGCCATTTCCGTTGAACGATATTACGCCATATGCGATCCTCTGAGATCTCGTAGATGGCAGACGCTGTCGCACTCTTATCGTCTCATAGCCGTCATCTGGATCGGAAGTCTCATCTTGATGTCGCCGATAGCGTTTCTCAGCGAGCTCAAACCCACCACGATCCTGGGTAACTATGATTTATTTTAGTATTAAAACCGTGGAAAAATGTCGCGTGAAATGGAAAAGTGGAAAGTGGAAAATGGAAAATGGTAAGGCGAGAAAACCGGCTGCACCCTGCACGGTAAAAATCACGTAGTGCTTTAGCCGCTGCAGGTTTACTCGGCTCCAAGTCATCTCGAATTCTTGAGAGTTATCTTGAAAAGTAGGGCGCGACATATGGCGGAAGTCGGAAGGCAAGTGCGAGTGAAATGGGCGGGAGGGGGGGTTGAGGATTTCTCTTAGCCGGTTGAAAAGTTATGCTGTGAAATACGTGAGGTTCTGGTTGGGTGGCTTAAAATCTTATCGCCGAACGTATACATTTCCGTATGTCTATTAAAATTCGCCCCGAAAGTTTCTTATTAGGTCCAATTGCAGAGGAGCCACATTATATGGGGGATTAGAGTTTCTGGTAAGCTGGTTAATTCGCACCCCAGGAATCTCAACTACGGTTCATCAACTTGCGAGAGAATTCTTGAACGTCAAAATTGTGTTTCGTTAATTATATAACTTTATGCAATTAGACGTAGGAGTCCGAGGAACGTGAAGGTTCGTTCTCGAATTTATTTCCTGCCCTTACCGACTAAAGAAAAGAATCCTTAACGGGGATAAAAGAATCCTGTGAAGAGGGTCTAAAACCTATTAAAATACCCAAAGGAGGGTATTTTACATACTTTAGAAAATGTTGTTTATGGAGTTTCAGAGCTGCACAGTGGGGCAAAGTTAATACAAACTTTACGTATAATCCACGGAAGCTTTTCACCGAAGCTTTATATACATTATACTCCGTATACACGCGATCAGCATGTTATCAACCTAATTATGCGCTTTGGGGTACTTAGAGGCTAATTAAACCTGAGTACGCGTCATTCAATTTCGCAAATTAAATTATTTCTTCGTCATAATATAACGTCAGATTCGTTTCGTGAAGGATTTCAAAGTCCCCCCTTGATAGAAAAAGAAAAAAAAAGAAACTAGGGCACCGTGTGCACACGTGATGGACGAATTGTTCAGAACGATGGGGGTAGTTTAGGGATTTGCAGTTGAGCGGAAAAAAGTTCCTTCACCTACGCGGGGTCCGCGAATGTCCTGGATTGAAAGTATCATACGTCAGAGTTAGGGGGTGTTATAGGCTTTCGCTGAAAACCCCCGAAGCATTTCCCGACGGACCACTTTCTGATAAAACGATTTTTACCCCACGTTACCTCTACTTCCTTATATACCTATATATATATATATATACATTGTTTTTAGTTTAACAAAATTTATTCCTGATACGTGAGGTTTTGTTATATCTACCCTGCACCTTATATTAGGTCAACGAACTCTATTCCCATTCGACTTCAAACCGTGTGGAAAATTGGCGAAAATTTTGGTGGTATGCTGCAACACCGCTGTGAGATAAAGGGCAGAGTTATTGATCACTTGATACAATATCGACGTTATTTTTTTACCTCACTCAGTCATACCGCGATATACGATAATATTCAACATTTTTTTATCTGCTTTCAATAATTTTGATAAATCTGAATCTAATGATATTCTTCTACTTCTTGGAGAACGTAAAGTTGCGAAATCAGTGTGAATGATCATTGAAAAAAACATACGCATCTGATCTTCGAATTTCTTAAAAGCTATTCAAAAATTTGAAATAAAAAAAATTATTCAGAATTGAAAAAAAGGAGTCAATTCAGGCACAGGATTTTTGAGAAAACTGGATAAAAAGTTAAATATGATAACTACTCGGAAATTTTTGTGATCAGAAAATTGAAAAATGAAATTCAATTTGCAGGTATCAAATCAGGGATTCTCCAAATTAACATGGGCTTGTTCACTTAATAGTTAAAAGCGATCAAACGGCTAAACTTGATCAACTGTACTTGACACGATGTCACATATAAATGGCGGTAGTACCCTACTACGGATACGTGACAAGTGATAAAACGGCGATAAAATATTTTCGTGGTAAAAATCCCCTCTGACAGTTCCAACACCACGACGACGTCGCCGTCGTTTTAACACGTTGAGGGAAAATTGTTTCCCCGCAAACAAGAAGAGGTAGAAAGATATAGGAAAAAAAACTGACGTCCTATTCCCGGCTTGTCAACCTTCTCTTACGCTGTAGATATACTTTTTCATACTGATTTTTTCTTTGATAAATCGACTCAAAATTTAAATAAAAAATTTTCAGAGTATAGTTTTTTTATTTACAGGTAATACAATTCTGTGCCATAAGAGTCTGACAGCGATGACAATCGACGAGTGCAAAAATTTAATGAGACATTTTTTTTTTTTTTTTTGCTTTTTTAACGGGGATTAACGGATTCATTTTTCGGACGTTTATCACAGGACTAAATGTCACGTTAAAACGACGTATATCAGAGAGAGAAATATGGTATGTGATGTCACACGTCGTTTCGCATCACGAAGCTTCGTAGCAAATAAAAGGGTCCCTTTTCCACGGCTAATACTCACCTTCTATCATTTCCAGTCATTTTCGCGTAATTGAGTCCCGTCATTGTCGGGCTATCCGACACCCTCTCTTTATTTCAGTTCGTTAAACTAAGTTAATTATTTATTGGCAGGAGGCGGCAGCTCTTTCGACACATTTTCTTTTATACTTCGAATTTCATCATTTCATCCTTTCATCCTTTCAACTGGAAACTTTTTATTCCCGAGTTTTTGGGGGCTTCTGTATCGCAGAACACAACTCTTTTCTCTTTCCGGTAGAACGGAACTGCTTTACGGTCGAGATGATTGAATAAAGAGAAAAGTAATGACCGTGTATTTCGTTATCGCACACATTCCACCGACTTTTCGTTTCGAGCTGGGTTAACGTCTGCCGTTGGCACAGCATCTTTCTCACCGTCCAATGATCTCGCAAGAAAATAGAGTAGCTATCTCTACGTCCTGGATGAGGTCACTGCGTTTCCACTGAGGAAATTTTCCCAAGTTTTACGCGTCCCAAACCCCGGAAAAAGTACTTTTTCTTTCCGACTCGTTCCTCAAAGTGTCGCGAGTTTAAAAACTTTCATACCACGAGCCAATTTAATCTGACTTACTGGGGACTGGAGTATCTCCCGTGGTTTTTGAAATGTGTTAATTCTTCTTTTCCTTATGCTTCAAGGACACCAAAAGTGCAGGGAGGACTGGCGGGGTCATGGAGAATACGAAAAAGCCTACAACCTGATCCTCGACGCGATGTTGTTGATTTTTCCCCTGGTTATTCTGGTCACGACCTACACCCTCATCACCCTCACCCTGCAGAGGAGCGTCGATCCGGCCGTCGTGAGGAAATCAGGTTAAGCAATGTTTCAATCGTTTGATTACGTCACAAATTTTATCGACTGCCTTGAAGAAAAAACAGGAAAAAACTGCAAACACCAGATGCGAGCTATGGACGTGGTGGATTTTCGTTATATGTATACTTCCGGTTGACTTACAACCGCGGGGTTGTAATTGATGGGGAGAAATTAAGGTTCCTTTCCGGTAAATTTCGGGGATTGTAATCAATCAACCCGTTAATTATCCTCGGGGGTTTGATAAGCGTCGAGATTCGAAGTCGAAATGAGACTGAGACTCGTTTTATTATGCCGATTGATATTATCCCCCGTCTGGATAACAGCGCGGGTTCAAACACCCAGATCCACGTATCGTGGCCCGAGACGGGCCTATCCCCTATACATCCTTGATCCGTGGCTTATTTTGGACGATTTAACCTGATTAAATCCCGTGTGCGACGCCGCCTCAATCCCGCAGTTCGCGGAGAAAGAAAAATATTTCGGAGAGTCAAGAGTAACATCGGATATTCGAAAAAAGCCAAACTATTGTTCTTCAGACTGGCAAGTTTTGTTAAATAATGAAAATCAATTTGGTTAAATTTTTTAACTGAAAATTTTGTCGGTGCTTTAACCCAATTCTTTCGTATCCACGCAGCGAAATGAAAATTCGTTCATCCCTCAAGGGGCTACATACACAAATTATGAATTTTTGAAGCCGAAATTTCGGGCATGTACCAGTGTTTGTTGTACAATGTGGTAAACGAAGTTTTTCGTGTCTGTAATGGAGAAAATGAACTCTTTTTTCCGGCCTCAAAACTGGTCAGAAAAAACGCCTCTGACAAAGAATCAACTTCACAGTCTGATCAAAATTGTGGCCCTATTGTTAGCCTTTGAACTTCCCGAGTTCCCGTAGTAAAAAATATTGTTATTTGGTTTGAACTTTCGAAAATTCGACGACGAATTTGTGGTCTGAAAGTGACTCAAAAAACCTCCTGGTCCAAATTTCCATTAACATACCAGATACTTGCGTTATTTTTTTTTCAGTATATTGAATAAGCAAAATTGAAATTTTGCAAATCTGACTTCAGATGCGTTATGAACGATACAGGAACCATGTGATACCAATTTTCATTCAATTGCGTCAATCCATTCTCAAGATATCATCGTTTTCATAACTTGATCCTCTTTCTCATTCCTCTGAAAACAGTGAAACGGCAAGTTGAAAGATAGTCTATCAGAAAAATTGTGTGTGAGCAGTTTGCGACCAGAAACTCTGAACTCGCGGACCATCCCAGAGTTTATATTATGCTGAAAAAAATAAATTTGTTTGTGAACAATTTTTCTAACAGTTTGCAAAGTGATATTTGTCAAATTCACATTTCATTCTTATATATTCGCAGCAAACGGTTCCGTGGCCTCTGAGGTCTACCTCGGATCCCGAGGTGACACATTGACCCGTTGCTCCGTGAGGACTTTAGAACGCACTCCGTCGTCCCCACGGAGCTTAAAACTCGTTGGAAAATCGTCTCTGCAGAGTACATCGAAGCCTTGGGAGGAAGGGGACCCTTCGCAGACCGCAACCAGGCCGAAGAAGCTGGTTCTGAAGAGGAAACGAAAGAGAAGAATCGTCGAGATGCTCTGCGTCGTGGTCCTCGAGTTCTTCCTCTTCTGGACGCCGCTGTACGTCATAAACACCGTCGCCCTCTTCAGCCCCGACGCCCTCTACGGCGGGCTCAATCCCACCTGGATCAGCTACTTCCATCTCCTGGCGTTTTGCAGCTCCTGCTGCAACCCGATCACATACTGCTTCATGAGCAGTGGATTCAGGAAAAGTTTTTCCGGACTGTTCGGCTGCTGCAAAGGCTGCGGGTGCGGAAGAGTCGAAGGAAGATATCGAGAACCTCCGTAGACTTTTAGCGCGATTAAGATATCGGACCTGGATGACCAGGAAGCCGACGTTCTTATCAGCAACGATCACTCGAAAAATCGGTATGATTATAGGCGGCGCGGTTGAGCCTGACGAAGTCGAGAGCGCTTTGGCTTATAAACCCTTCGGCTTTGAGTTATTTTTATTTATTTCTTATCGGGAGCGGGGTGATCGCGAGAGTCTGGATATTCAGATGCGGGCGCGAAATCCAACCCTTTCGATTCGATCCTGCACCACCCCGAGTCGTAATTTGATCAGAGCTGCTTTGACTCGTTGATAAATAAATATATCGATTGGTTAAATGACATCTATTATGATTGATTAGACGATAAAATACCGATCCGATGAATAACTGTCTGCTGTTGAAGGCATAATCGACTCGATTTCACGATTCTGATTAAATTTCGAATTTATAAAACTGTGATGGTAAATTGAGACGATTATATCTTGACAGTGATCAACCTTCCTTCCTTTATATGATAATTGATATCGTTGATATATATAATTTTGAGACAATAAAAAATTAGTCGGTATAACGAAAAATAAATTAGCGAGAGGAAATTTGATGCACGATGTGAAGGAACGGAATGATCCTCATTTATAGAACCAATTCCGTTCCTTCTCTCGTCTTTAAGTTTCGTATGAATAGTAAAAAACAATTATGGACAGACTCAACTAAAAGTTAAAAGAATTTTCAAATTTGGTGAGAGTATTTTTAGTGACTGTATAAATTGTCAGTTATTTGGGATCAGGGTTAAGCAACAATGGGCAAATATTTATTCTCAGTTAAATATATATAATACTTTTATACAAATATAAATTAGCATTAAGGACACAGAAGGCTGTATATCTATTCCGCTATGATGAACGATTTTTTTTTATGTATTCTGAGATACAAACATTAATTTTTATTCTTTTGAACTCGAAGGTGAATTATTTTAATTACAAATATTTATCGTTGTTTTTAGAACAGTTTAAATTACATAGACTTGTCTTTTTTTTTTTTTTAGTGTCAATGAAAAAATCTACCACGTTATTATTAGTAATAATTTATAATCGAGGTTAAAACTTCCGGTAGAATTATAACATGATCTGTATCGCCGCGAGGACACAGTTATCAAATAAATTAATGAGGAGAATACAATTTATTGATAACCATTCGAAAATATAATATGTAGGTAGAAAGTTATTGTTATTATATTCCAATCACAACACTTGGGTATAATTATACCTATTATATGTAATTATTTATTAAATACGCAGTTCCTGTCATATTATTATACCCTCAAAGTGTATAAATATCAATGAACTTGATTTATTTACAGTATAATAATAATAATAATAATAATAATAATAATAATAACAGCTAACACACATCGATTGAACAAAATCAATATTCAATTTGCACAATTTTATTAACTGCCTCATCCATCATCATCGCGAGCTTTCAATCTTCACCCCTCTAATTATATTCTGTCATATCCCCTCACCGCTTATTAATTTTTGTCAAAGTCCCAGTTGAGGCTGGTCAGTCGTAAAGGACCCTCGAATTATCCGCGCAAGATTTTTCCCAGGAGTCCAGGCTCGACGCCGAAGACAAATATAGTCCCAAATTTTTTTTGTTCTTACCAATCCGAGTCTGAATCCGGTTTCTATCAGTTTTTTTAGTCGATGATTTCAATCCAGAACTCCGCCAGGTTATCCGGACCAGAAATCCGTCCTGATCTTCGTTCGCGCAGAACGACCGCGACGGCGAACCGAGCTGAGGCGCCACCACGGGCGACGTTATCGGGTTCCCACTCACGACGATGATCGACGCACCGGTTTCGCAAAACTTTGGATCTGGGAACTCGGTAGACCCGCAGCCGCTGCTAAACACTTTGCTCGGCTTCGAGGATAACTACTTCTGAAACAGGAAGACGGTCGCTCATATAAATTTAGGGATTTCAAATCGACTTTTCGCCACTGAAGTGACGTACCGGTTTTCGTTGCCATTATCGACGCTCGCCTCATGTAGATCAGCGAGTCGATCGCGCTAACTTCGCTATTGTGCCGGGGCCCGTGGCGAACAGCGCTTCCGGAATTTCCTGCAGCCTCGTGTCCGCATCCGCAGTAAGCGCTGAGGGGTCAAAGCGTCGTGATTTGTCAAATTGTTGAATAATTAATTATATATATATTTTTCTAATCTTGGCAGAACATTTTTTAGGATGTCGGATTTCGATTGTTCGAGCAATGGGTTAAAACAATTTTGCATAGGGAATTTATAGGGTAAGTACCTTAAAATGTACTTCGGTTCTGCGTAGAGTTCAGGGTATCATCGATCGTTCCGTTATCGAACGCGGTATAATTTTCACTCTCAATCTCGATCTCATTAGGTTAGATTAGTAGTCCATTTTAATTTCTCCCTACCTCCAACAATCGTATGATATGCTTTTGACCGCTTGTCGGAAATTACGGTTCATGTAACAGTAGATTATTGGATTACAACAGCATGACCAATACGCCAACAGCTGTATCAGACTGACCCCTGTCCGGCCGACTACATCGTAGACAAGACTCGGAGCGAACAAGTACCACGTGTTTATTACGTACAGCGGAGTCCAACATACGAAAAACGTCAGCATCACCACACAGAGCATCACTATCACCTAGAAATCGGACGAAACGTCGTTAGATTCGTTGAATAGTGGAAGATAAAGGTACAACACTTGAAAAAAATTGAATAACATTTTTTCTTCAAGCTGACGTCAAGGACGGGATAATTGTCTCTTTCTCGTCGATACACAGCTCAGGGTTATCTCTGAGGATCATTTGAGGGACTTTGGCTTCAATATTCTTGATGATTTGTCCTGATAGTTCAGTCAAAATAGCAGATATAGAAGAAATAATCATTAAATATCTATCTTGAATCAATGAGGTGCTCGAATTCAGTTTTTTCATCATATCTCGACAACTATTGGTTCTATCGTCACGAAGGTTATTATAAAAAATAAAGTTTATTAAATTTACTACAACAAAGGTTGAATACAGTTTTTCCATATCTTCGACAGTTTTTCTGGAATACAGGGCTGAAAGTATCAATATTTGTATAGAACCTCGTGCGAATTATGTACGTATTCACTGGTGCATTACACAAAAACTATCGAAGATAGGAGAAAAATGTATTCCACCTTTGTTGCAGTAAATTTAGTAGGCTTCATTTTTTATAATGACCTCTGTCACGGTAGGATCAATTGTAGTCGAGATATGATGAATAAACTAAATTCGAGCAGCTTCGATTCAAGATCGCGGATCTAACCGTCGAGTAAGAGGTCAGGACTTTTAGGCTTTCCAATAATTAGGCGAGGATGAAGGTCTCTACCAATTCTACAGACAGAGGCTGGCTACTTTGAACAATCGGACTCTCTCTCACCTTCTTCTTGGCCTCTATGCTCTTGTCCATGTAATTGCTCCTGATCGCGTGTCTGCTGAAGGTGTAGGTAGTGTCCTGCTGCTCTTCGCCCACCGAGTTCTCCGACTCTTCCGCATTGTCGGTATTTTCGGTCTGCTGATGTTGGGTAGACGATGAGAGTGTGGTACCGCTTCTACATGCGACGACTCTCGGTGTTCCTGACCCAGGTAGCTGTACCTGAGGTTATTAAATACGAGTCGATTAGAGAGTTGATCAAGTAACGTCGTGAGATATCAAATTTCCCACTGACCATTCCTCTCATCAACCAGAGCTTAACAGCCTCTGCTCTCCTCCGGGAAGATGTGTGACGCGGTTTTTTAGAACCTCCTATATCCTGCGACAAGGTTCCGTGCGACCTTGCCCTTGGAACTCCCTTGAAGTATCCCGAGGACGGGAGCAGCCTGTGTTGACCCAGGGGTGTGACCATGGCCCTTGAACCTTCGCTGAATGACTTTGGCAGACTGGTACCGTTCACGGTCGCTGACGATCCCGTTCGTTCGACTGGCAAAAAAAAAAAAAAAAAAAATTGGGACGAGCGTCGTTGTTACGAGGACGAAGAATGCCTCATTTCACTTCTTGCGCTATTATATACTATACTGCGATCGGTTCTCGCACGTTAGTAAAAAGCAAATGATCAGCTGTGCGGGACGTTATGACCCCCGGTAAGATGACCCATCGTTTTATAACCGCTGATATCGGACTACGGTTCCAAGTAATTATTGCGGTCTCGAAGGTCGAAAGGACCTCGTAAAATCTTAAGATCGACGAATGTCTGGGACAGCCTTGACCCGGGTTAGGTTGAACCGTTAATCCTCAGAAACGCTAGCGGTTATAATAAGCGCCGAAGAAAAATCGCAGGATTCAAGTGGAAAGAGACGAAAGTCCGGCGGACTTGTGAATATCTGTCATCTTTTGAAAACCTCATTGACAGAGAAAAGTAAAAAGTGATACTAAATTCACGTTTAAATTGAATCGTCTTTCTCTTTCAAACGAGACTGTTGAATGTTGAATACTCACGCTGCTTCTGACGGATTGAGCTATGCTGGATTTCTCTTCGTTTGAGTCTCGTGACGATAAGCGAATACGCCAGTGTCATCATTATTAAAGGGATGATCAGCAGAATAACGTCCAGAAATATGTTGAAAGCTACCTCGGGGGCGATGCTCGGCCATTCCTCGCGGCATTTTTTTCTACCTAGAATGAGAGAACGAAAGACTCCAGAAAATGAGGCTTGAGGTTATTGTGCTGTAAATAACTCGGAAAATTCTCAGTCAACGGCGGGGAATAGCTTTGAGAAAGACTCAATTAGCCCAGTTTGACGCTCACTAGAGCGTCTTCTAGTAGCAGCTTGGAGCTTCTCGGGACCCGATGGTGAATTGAATCGCAAATTTCATGAACGTTAGTTTGATATAGAATTTGACTAATGGAAGCTAGAAGCTACGTGTGATCAAATGCGTAGACGAATAGCTTCAGGCATAAGTTCCTCGCAGAAGATCAACGGTGGAAGTGGAGGTGGAGGTTTGCGCGCTTGGCAGAGTAGAATCGCCGAAAATTGCGTTACAGCTGGGTAAAGTAGCTCAACCGCAATCGAATTGCTTTATTGATGGTTTTTTTTTTCATGCTTCTAAATTCCAGTTTTTCGTTCAGCTTTATCTCTAATTTATCTATTTTTTCTTATCATTTCGCAAATGGCGACGATTCGAAGTCGCCCTCGCTACTCGTGAATTTAGCGCCCAGCTAGCCATGCATGGAGCATGGAATTACTGCATGAACGAAAGAACGTTATTATGCGTTTTTTTTCCTCACTCTCCTTCCATTTCCAACCCCTCCGGTATCCTTCCCCCAAGGCTCTCCTAAATCTACCGTCCGTGTCAGACTACGAGGATCGAAACACGAATAGAAAAGCAGGATGAAAAATCCCCCTCCGGGACTAGACGACAAAGGAAGCGTTTAATAATTTTATACAAAAATAGCGATAAAATGTCACTCGGTGCTGGACGAGGGCAAAAAAGGGGGATGAATAAAATAATAATAATAATAATAATAATAAATAAAAATAGCGAAGGAGGTAGTGAAGGATTCTCGTAAGCCGTTGAATGCGAAATTCATGAGGAAACAGGAATTTCTATAAAGCCTGACGTTTGCGAAGGGGAAAAAGGAAACACTCTGCCGAATAAAACGAGCAAAGATATCATGGCTTGTGGGTGTAATATGGTACAAACGGCGGAGGAGGTAACGGAGGATAACGGTAAAGTACGGAAGGGATGTTGGAGGGTCTATGCTACCGTAGAGTTAACACTTTACACCGCGCATTCTCCATACCGCTGTCACTGATCTCCTTAAGTCGCGAAACTATGAGGATTGGTGTGTTCCAGACCAGGCTTGCGGCCCAGACGACAGCGATCATTTTGCAAGCGTGACAACGAGTCTGCCATCGACGTGATTTCAGCGGTTTACAAATCGCGAAATATCGCTCCAACGATATCGCCACCAAAGTCCAAACACTCACGGAGACGGAGACGGCTGGAAAATAGAGAGAAAATCAGGCTTCGTCAAATTTGACCCGGAAAATGTAAAAACAAACACATTTCGTTCTTTCATTCTTTCAAGCCCCGAATCTTCAAGTTCAACCTTCAGAATAAATATACTTTTCGAAAGACATCGTACCAAACAATTTTTTTTATGGAAGTACCATAACTCGAGAGTATAGTTCTAAATTTTTGCGAAAAAATATTAAAAATTGTAAAAGTTATGAATTTTTATACGGAACTTGTGGTACTTTCGAAGAATTCTATAATTCTGAAGATCTGGAGAATTCCAAAAATTCCACGAAACTCGATGAGACACCATGCAAACATCAGTTTTTTTTTTTTAATTAGTTGGTTTCAAACATTAAACCATTAACGTAGGGTTGATGGCGTTGAGAGGCGGAAATGCTTTCGTTGAAATTAAACGATAATACGTATAGTATATACAGGGTGAGTTTTCTCCGACTCTGAACGAGGGAGGGGCTTATTACTGCCAATTGCTCCGCCCCTTGGCCAATCACAACTTGTTATCAAAATCTAAGTTTATCTAAGTCGAATGAAAACAATGAGCGGATTAGGACCTTCATTGTTTTCATTCGACGATCATCAATACCTTACCCGACTAGACCAGGTATGGACGGCTTGATGTAAACTTAGATTTTGATAACAAGTTGTGATTGGCCAAGGGGCGGAGCAATTGGCAGTAATAAGCCCCTCCCTCGTTCAGAGTCGGAGAAAACTCACCCTGTATATATATCTTGGAAAATTCATACATTGCCATGAAGTCTGAATGTAACAAGGGAATCCACGGGACGTTTAACACGACGGCCAAAATTACAGTGCCAAAAGCGAGAGAGACTCGAGATTCTGAGTCTGAGCTTGAGCCTGACGCAGAGGCAGAGAAATGAGGGAGGGAACGTAACGCTGAGCTTGCGGTTAGGCGTGAATTTAACATTTTTCTGATTACACGAACATTTTTACGTAAAAATGAATTAAGGAGATGGATGGTGCCAAACGGCTTATTACTCCTGGCAAAGCGATATATCAGGGAATATAATTTCCCCACATTTTTTTTTTTTTTGACCTTATTACCACAGTCATGAGGCATTCAATCTTCAATCCATGCTTTGCGAAAATAGAATTCTCCCTGCGATTCAAATTTCATTCCACGTCGATGAGTACGAAAATCCTTTTTCCCCGATGTATCAGTAATTGAGAAGAACCGTTTTCACGCACCACGTGATAAATCTCGTCCAGATTCGGGTGATGGGACACTTGACAAAGACTATGCGCTTGACAGTTTCCAGATATATTATTGTCGTGTCAGAAACAGTAGTGGTAACCCTCAATCCGACGCAGCGGTAGATGATATCGCTTGTACACTGTTAAAAATTTCTGTTGCAAATTTACAACAAATGTATAGGAAGCAATATTCGGATTCGGTATTTTAAATTTACAGTCCGACCTCTCTATAAGGCCCCTCCCAATAGAGCCGGTTCCCCTATTTCTCGCTCGCAGCGTTCCCCCACTCTACCATGTAACGTGAGCTCGAGAAAGAGACGAAAGACGAGTCGTGCGACTAGCGAAGATGGCAAAGTGGGGGTACCTCAGTTCCTGGAAAAACTCTTCCCCTTGGGGGCCTGGGCGGCCCTATAGAGAGGTTGGACTGTACTACACATTTTGTTAGTATTTTTTGAGGTCTTGTTTCGCACATTTACTATACTTTTGTTGTAAAGTCATCAGCCACGAGTGAAGTAATTTAATAAAACGGTTTAGCATTATTAAATTGATGAATAGCAATTTCAATGTTCGAATGTATGAGAATTTGTATTGCACTGTAAAAAGTGTTTATTGGAAATTCACTGAAATTTACTATACTAGTTGAGTAACTTTGTGGCGAATGTACCTTAACGTTGTACATGAACAAAAATATGTTAAAAAAAAGGTTTTTTAATCAATTGTAGGCATTACTATTGAGTGCCAACGATGTTTCGACAGTTTACGATTACCCTAAACATATGAAAACGCAGATTTTTTGTCCGAAAAACACCGCTGTGTTGTTTGTCCTAACCGGGATTCGAACCGTGTTCGCTCGCTCGCTCGGATTATGAGTCGCACGCCCTACCTACTACGCCAAACTAACTCGTGACAAAGCTCGACTCCATGTGGCAGATATACAATCGATGGTGAAACACAGTTGATAAAACATCATCACAGTAATATATTACTCAGTTTCTTTTCAATTGTTGGCTCAACCGCAGATGCATTCAATTACTACGTAAAATTAGTAAAATTAAAAATTCCCTATTTATTTGTTGAAATTAATATTCATACTAATAATCATACGAATATGCATACATTTGACACATTACTGATTGGTGCAAATTGAAAAAAAAACTCCAGAAGATGCAAATAGCCATTCGGAATATTTAAAGAATGCTACGGTTATTAGATCATCCGGTAATATCAAAATACGTTGGGGCGATTCCAGAATTAAGTTAAGTAAAGTTCGAAATTTGATTATAAAATTGAAAATCATTTGCGTCGAATTAGAATTCACTTTTGGGAATTTCGAAATCGGCTATAGTAAAATTGATAGACGTGTGTAGTAATTCCGTTTGATTCACTATATATTTTTTATTTCCACACAGTGGAATCGAATTTCCTTAGACGAGGGTTTGGTAACATTACCAGAATATTCAGCAAATTCAAAATACTGCGCTGTAAATTTAGAATGCGCAATACAATTTCGAAATAAAATATAGCAAAATTGGTAGACGTGTAGAGTAATTGTGTTTGATACACAATATTTTTCATTTTCACAGAGTGTAATTTAATTTTCTTAGACGAGGGTTTGGTAAATTTAGTAGAATATTCATCGAATTCAAAATACTGTGCTGTAAATTCAGAATATACAATACATTTACTATACAATTTAGCAAATCCAAAACACGGTTTCGTGGTTTTCCATTCAAGTTTCGTAAAATCCAAAATTTAATTGTAAAGTCAGAGGAAAAACTTAGTAATTTAATTTGCCACGCCAAAATTGTAACTTTGCACCACTTTTGTGTAGTAAATGTGTCGTAAATTCACAATCATTTTTAACAGTGTAGTTTGTCGCACGCTTTTAGACTCGGTATAAATTCCGCTTCGACGGTCCCAAGGCCCCTAATGGATAACTTGACTCGCTATTAATTAATCATATCTCACGTCGAATGAATAAATCCAACTGACAAGGGTAATTAACAAACGGACAAAAAATTGGGGTAAGTGATGGTTCGAGGATCCTACGCGGTCAGACACTAAAATTCCCTCGAGAAGTGTAAAAAAAAGACGTACCGTTAATCTACTCGACTTGTGTCAAACGTGAATTTACTCGTTTATTTATTCAAGTGAGTAATTAATCCGAGGTTAATTACCCTGGGATCGATATGAGCCTAAAATATACTTTGAACCTTGAATTTGTACATGGTATAGCGATGCTCGTGTTGTAACCATGGCCATTACACCGCGTGAGGATCGGTGTTTAACCCCCGAAAGCTTCAAGCTTGCAGGGACCTCGAGAATAAATGCATTATTTTTTTGTCCTGTTTTTTGTTTGTCAAGCTCGCCTCGTAATTCTCTAAGCCCCTTTACCTTATCCCTGTCACTTTCTCGCACCGTTTTCCTGCCGTTTCGCCGCTCGAGGTTTGTACTCGGAGGCAAAAACTAACCGTCAAGCTTTCCGCAAAAAGTACCCCTCCGTTCGCAAGCTCTCCGCTCCCTCGGCCCCATTTCTATTTCTGACGTTGTACCCCGGGCCGGACCGGGTTTCAAGAGATTCAAGTCTCTCGACGAAGAGTCCGTGCATCCCGGCCCCAGCTAGGCCGACGGAAGTGTTCGCTTGGGTCCCGTTAAGATTGCGAAGCGTCCCCAAAACCCGTCGGCCCCTCGAGCTTCGCCACAAGTTTTCCCCGCCGGTGGTGAAAAGCTTTTCAAGGAACCGTCGTCGCCGCGCTACCGACGTCATTTCGCTCGTTGAAGCTGTGCCTCGGCTCTCTTGAAATCGCCGTTGGTCGGGGGGTGAAATTTTCGGCTGAGAACACGTAGCGAACTTGTTTCGTCTCGGTTTAATCTTTGACCTCGGTAATTGTAGCTGGGTTTGTATAACAGATGTAACAGACCTTTTGGTAAACTAGAGACTACAGACGCACGGCACGTGCGAAACCCGAGTAGCAGAGCGAGAGTCGAGACGTCTTGTTCGCGGAATTAAACTTTTCATAAATTAATTAAGTTACTTTAAAGTAAAGTTTTGAATTTGCAGAGAGAGAGAGAGAAGAGGTAAGCTGGTATGATTTAGAACCCATAATTCTTAAAAGCTCACCCTATAAAACTGCCCTACTTGTAGGATAATAAAAACTTTCTCATCCTCTTTGCGCCCCGAAAACTCTACTCGGTTTTCTCACGCCTTAATTTTTATTCCACGAACTAATAGCTGCGAGAATTGATATTCCCGATCTCCAATTAGCAGACTGTCAGAGAAAGTAACTCGATAGACATTTTTCAGCTCTGATTACCGCGAGAAAAAAAAAATTCCGACGTTTCTCCTTCGCGCCGTTTTTACGACCGTTGAGAAGAAAATCCCGAAAAACATTACTGCGAGACCTACACTCGCGACATAAGCCTCGCCAAGAGTATACAGACGTACAGTTTAGGAAATGGGATCAATGCCTCGCGGTCTATGAGTCGACTCACGATCAGGACGGACTTTGAAAGGTTTTTCTTACCGAAAGCAACCAACCAGCGTCAACAATCAACCGGAATTGTCGAGTAATCTTCTTATTGTCAGAGTCTAACGAAAGTCAGGACTGCACCATCAGCCACGTTCCCATAGGCGGAGGATATATAAGAGGAAACGCGGTACGAAACTGGGTCAGCCTTTCTTCATCCTCCAGGTGAATCAGAAAAAAAAGAAGCCGAAGACTTCGATATTCTCAAGAATCAGGGACCCTAATTATCCTCCAGGTTTGAGGAAGAAGAGCCTTGATTCATCCATCGCATCGACTTCCGCTTTCTGAATTTACATATTTCTCAAATAACGCCTTATCCCCGTCGAATTCTCAATGGATATAGAAGTTCATGCAAATTACCACCGGAGGTATTATGTCCGCCCAGCCCCGCGTCGAGCCAAGCCAGATTAATTACAGTTACATTAATGACTATAGCGGCTCTTCCCCAATCCACGCCCCTCTCAACCGCGTATTCTTTTTTTCCCTTCCCTCTCGCGATAAGACGATGCTCTAAATCTCCTCGATGTCTGTCCCCTTTCTATCACCGACCTTACGCCTGCTAGCTTCATCTTTTCGATTAAACTCAATCCATGTCTTCTTGTTCTCTAGCCTCTCCATCAATTCTATGGTACCCTGCTTTCAGGCCTGATTTTAGAGTTATTTGAAAAATCAGTGATGTTTGTATGAGAATATGTGGACCAAAAGGTTTGATCTGTAATCTGAGCACTTGAGCTCTGAGAAATATGAACAATTGACTTAGATATTAAAGCTTGAAATAATGACTGCGTCCTTCAGAAACTTCAGAATGCCTCAACCGATTTGGCTAAAACTTCAACTTTGTGCAAACCACTTTTCACCCCACCTATCAGTCAAATACTTGAATACAAATAACTCTGAAATCATGTCTCCCCTGAACGGAGTGGCGCTTGATCCGATTGCAAATAGAACTCGGAGGATGAATATTTTCAAAGGCAGACGTTTATGAAAAAATTATGCGGTGTGCGAGTGCGTGGAAAAGGGGGGGCGACAAACAAGCTGGTTGAGGCAGTCGAGCTTGATACGGCAATTACGAAAGTTGGTTAATTTAATCAGGCAAAGGTCTTGCGAGTGTAACGTAGGATGTCAAAACGTGAAACGAATACAGTTCTCTATCCAGTTGATTGTCTCTCGTGTCTTACCTTGAAAGTAAGGTATCAGCTTGCACATTGTGATACCGAAGACAAAATTCTTGAGCATTTGTCCCAGCAGGGTGAACGGAATACAGAATACTCCGAGCAGCAAATCGGACAGGGCCTGTAACAGAATATTATGCACTTGTAACGTGATTGAAAAATGCTTATTTTTCTTTCATTCTTCTTCTTCTTCTTTCTTTTCCGAGCTCTCAAGCTCGATCGAGCCAGACTGCGGGTCTTTTACTGCCTGGCGTATATCGGTCCGAAAAACCCACGGGGCGAAATGCGCGAGCTGTAAGTGGAGCGGAATACGAAATGAGATGCTCGCTATGTCTATGTATGTGTACATGTCTATGTACACATATGTCTATGTACACCCCCTTGACAAAGAAAATTAGCAAACTCTTCAAAATTCAGACCCGGTATCACCGACAAAGAGCTCCCGCAGGCGATGGTAAAAATTATTAATAAAGTAGCCAACCCTTTTTTGTTGAGGATGAATATTCCCAAAGTAAGAAGAAGAATCGCGAAGCAAGATCATCCGGGTATCTTTGAAAATCTTTTCTATATATGGGGCATTCCATGCCAAATCGACCTGCCGGTGACCCTCGACCTCTCAGATCTGGTCCGTGATTTTTTGCGTCATTTTTCCGACTTTAAATAGCATCGAGATTTTTTTTCAGATTTTTCAAAATAAATTTGAGCATGTGGTGAATTTTCGAAGTTTTTTTTTCAACACCTCGATGGCCGTAACCGAAAAATCTGGAAAAATTCTCAAAAAGCCTCTGTCCAAAATGAAAATTTTTGACCCAAATTGCACAATGTCCAAAGTTTTCGTTCAACCTGATTTTTAGATTTATCGATGAAAAAATTACCAAAAAATAATTGGTGTGGAGATCAATGCACCGTGAATTTATCGAATCACAGTAAATCATGAATAAAAGTAAGATAAAAATAAAAAATTTAACAAAATAATAATAAAATAGATAAAAGCTAAAAAATCAGGTCGAAGGAAGAGCTTGGACATTATGCAATTTAGGTAAAAAATTTTCATTTTGGACATAGGCTTTTTGATAATTTTTCCAGATTTTTCGGTTACGGCCATCGAGGTGTTGAAAAAAAAACTTCGAGAATTCACCACGCGGTCAAAGTTATTTTGAAAAATCTGAAAAAAGTCTCGTTGCTATTTAGAGTCGGAAGAATGACGCAAAAAATCACGGACCAGATCTGAGAGGTCGAGGGTCACTGGCAGGTCGATTTCACATGGAATGCCCCATATAAACCAGGAATTTTAATCGGATGGGGATTATTCGCTTCGTTACCCTAAGGTGGAACGCACAAAAACCCCTCGAGTCAAACACCCGAATTCACCCAGACTGTATATGGATATAGTCCCCCAGGATTATTGTTGGCGGACTTGATCCCCTGTTTCTAACAATAATGGGTATGATTATAGGAAATTTTGGTAGAGTCTGGGAATCTTGGCCTAATTGCAGCTTTGGGAAATTCGATTCTTCATTCGGTAGAGTTTCCTAGGTTAGAAAAAATGGAAGATTGTCGATTTTCAGCCGAATTGCCCCATCCATCTTACTCTCCTCCTCCTCCTCCTCCTCCCCCTCCACCGTCTTTATAAATTCTGTAAGAAAAAAACAAAAACACTAAAGTGAAAAGCGTCGAGTAAATTTCTTTCCAAAAAGCTTCTTACACGGCGTTATACCTACGTAGGAAACTAAATTAGCCCAGACGGCGACGGGGCACTAGACCTATCGGATATAAAGTGAGGCTGGGTGTACGGTATGGATCACGTTTTTTCCGGTTTATACCTCGCACTTGCCGGTAAAAAAATATATCCGTACCTACGAAGCTTTATCGGCGTTATATCGAGGATGAAATAACAGAGTTTTTTTCCGTTTTTTTCTCCGAAAACCGATCGGCGATACCGTTTCGGCTAGATTGGTAGGAAGAATAAGCTGCGCGTATAGTTCCTCAATTTCTAAACGATTTGCTGTCGTATCGTTAATCCGGGAACGATTACTGCGTTAACGATGTTCAAATAACGATCATCGTTAGCAATGGAAGGTTAAGCTTAACGATATATTGAATTTAACTACCGCTACCGGATCACGTTGGTCGTAAAGTACTGATCGGTTCTATTTTTACTTCCACTTTTATCGTTCCTTCACAATTGCGGGAGTGCTCGTCGCAGATCTTATTGCGAATATATATACCTACCGGTCTACACTGTGCGGTATGAAGAAAACTGGCGAGAGAATTGGGACCGGGTATCGCGCTCCACCCGGGCAAACAAGATTGCTTTGATACAACCCCGTCCTCAAACGCAATTTGACTAGCTCAACAAAGTTAAGGCGGACGAACAGTCAAATTTACTATTCTATTTTCACGAATCTCCAGTTCTCGTGGGCTTCCATTACCTCTTTCTACATATTCACTCCATCCAATCTGAGCCCAGCCTTCAGGGTCGTCGATTAATTGAAGAGGACGAGACCCTTGATTCCATGAAAGCAGGATCTCGCTGCCGAAAGGGTCTTCGGATCTCACGGTTCAGAATCTTGAGATCCAGATGCACCGAACTTCAGGCTTTGACCGCGGCGAACTGATACGAACGAGAATGGCAGGAGTGAAATCGCATAGGGGAAAAATGGCGGCTTTCACCTTCTCGAAATAAGCCGAGCGAATTAAGCCCCGCACCCAATCAGTTCGGATCTCGCTTCTTCATCCCCTTCTTCTGTGCTTCCGGCGATATTCCTGATCCCTGTTTCGAAAGCGATTTGACTTTGAGCCGAAATCGAAGAGGGCGTCTTATCAGATTCTGCTTGTCGAATTCCATAGGACCTCGACGTTTTCGAGGGATGATTTGACGTATCCGTTTCTCGGAGGGGGCCCGATTGACCGTAACGATTAAGACGAGATCCTTGGAATCTCCTAATCTGTCAGGGCTTCCATAGAGTCGTTAAAACCTGTATATTCGGGCTGCACTGCGAAGGGGTTAACCATGGGATCGATTACGGTCGGAGGTTTTGAGAGAGGGCCAGTCGAGAAAATACATCGAGAAAAACAAGCCATTATTTACCCAGGGAGAATAGAAATTGTTTACCCGTCGTAAAAGCGCGAGAATAGGAGGTGGGGAGGGAGGGTGACGTCTGAGCCTCCGACTCAGACGTCGAAAGAGATTCAAATCCTGGTAAAACAAAAGCGCGACGGTGATCCATTACCTACCCCCATCACGAGAAACGTACCTCTCTTTGGTAAAACACAAAGTAGGTATCTCATATACTTTCGAGAAACTAGATCCTTCGTATCTCGAGTTAACTGTTACATAGGGTCAGAATTAAATTAGAGCAACCTAAAAGAAGAAGAAGAAGAAGAAAAAGGAAACAGAAAATAAAAATGAAAAATTAGGTTTTTCTGACAATTTTTATTAAATTCTTGAGCCAAGCAGCAGCACATGTTACACGATATTTTTTTTTCTGCGGGGCTATTCCTGAATCATGTTGAGGGTATGGGATCAACCCATAATATATGGTAAATATCGAACCTCGGTGACGGTGGGTTATTATTCGTATGAAATATAGTTATGTGTGTAGAGACTGGTTCGGACACGATCCCGAGGTCCATGGTCAGCGTAATTCTCATTCCGCCCTTTCTCTCGATTTCGGAAGGGTGGAAGGGGTCGGAGGCTGTGAAATTTCATTCTTTCAAGACCGAGTTCACTTTCGTCCCGCCAATATACAGTTACCATAGGTTATTCCTCGAACGTGACGAACCTTTCTCAATAACAAAAAATCCATTCTCTCTATTCACAAAAGCTCAAACTATACGTGGATGAATATTATATCCATACGTGTGCTAAGCGACGTGAACCAAGAAAGGAAAAGGCTCTGCGAATATCACAAGTGATATCGCAAAAAGTGTTCGTCCAGTCACTCGCATCTATTTTTTTTTTTTTTTTTGACATCTTGGGATGTGCCCAGGGACTGAGATTTAAGACTCAGATTATAAAAGCAGTCGGTTCGTTTCCCTGTCTCAAGTTTGCCCCTCGCCGTTGGGTTGCGGCAGGTTTCAGTCAAACGGCACTCCTGGTAAAGCCTATAAACTCCGTGTGGGCTCCCTTGCTAAAAGCAGGGCCCCAGGGCTCGAGACTACACCCAACTAGTCGCGATCTGAGTCTGAGTACTAGTGAATATAATTAAATCTTATCGCGAGTTAGCGCTCGTTGAGGTTCTCTAGCTTCTCAAGTTCTCCTATGGAGCCTCGGTATCGTCTGAAGCACCTCGTTATTATCATATCTCCACTGCTAACAATTAATTTTGTATACTGTACACTCGTGACAAAGGATTGTGGAAAACAATGACCGTATTTTTTTCATCTGCTCGTCTTTTGCTCTCAGACAATGGTTTCGGATCTTAAGATTCCATCTGAGTTGGAAATCAGTCTCGATTTCAAAGTATACTTCAACGCCGTTTTACAATCGGAGTCCCATTTCGCTGTCTGTTATCCTCGTCTATTCTCAGGCAAAAGGAGAGTTGCTGAGTCGGTGACAAGTTATACGAGCAGGAAAGCTCAATGCGCTTCCGAACATTCTGGAAGTCCAAGGTGCTGGGACAATCGCGGATATTAGATGCCGATCCCACCCCCTACTCTCGCGCGAATCTTGGACTTTGCTAAGCGCACTATTCCTGCGACAAAATCCCTTCAAATTTATGGCTTTTGCCTCCCCCCCCCCCCCCTTTTTCTACTCCATTTTATTCCTTCTCTATACCCCCGTTTCTGTCGAGTAAATCCCTGCAGACGGGTGGACGATCTATACCGGCTTTCAGGAACTGCATCTGCATGTGCCATTTTTTCTCGCTGTTATTCTGTCTTTTTGTTTTTACTATTCGCAACACGAGGATGTCCTCTGGAAAGAGGACGACTTATCTTCTACACGTAGATGCGAGTTTGAGGCTTAATAATGATCAGAGCTATAGCGTAACCAGCCTAATTGCCCGCATCTGGGGGCACAATACCAATGAGGCTAAAACCACCCCAAAGACATGAATCAACCAGGATTTTTCACGTTTTTGCCTTTACCATACAGCAAAAAATCCTATGCTCCTACTATTTTTCTCCATCTCTATACTTCACTCCTAATCCGCGACGCTAACGAGACGTGTGAATGGATTAAAGTGCCTTTGACTTCTCTCCAGACCAAAATCCTCTTTTTCCTGGTACGTTTTGTTGACCCGTTTTTTCATCTGGATTCATACAGCAACAAAATTCAAGGATTATCTCTTGTTTGATACTTTCGAGGATTTCCACTATTCATCTATACAACTATGATATCAAGGACTTCCAAAGACTCTCATCAACCATCAGAACCTTCTAGTGATTACGAAAGACTTCAAACAACTTCCAATTACTTTCTGAACCAAAGAAATAATTTTTAGGGAATCCAGAGACTCTCAAATAATCCGAAAGATCAACTGACCACGATGAGGCATTTTTTTTACTTCTAATTACACTTCTTCTGACTTTCAGAGAATTTGAGTCTTCTATGACTTTCGAATCGTGGTTTACTGTCTTTTATTTAAAGACTAATTATTAGGTCAATTTTTATTCCCGAGGGCTTTTAGATATTGTGGATCTTCAACTAAAGTAACTTGAAATATAAGCTTCATAAAAAAATGTCAAAATCAATTGGTCGATTAGACCTACGTAGGTACATCAAATTGTGTTTAACAGGGGTGGAATTATTTCTCTGGGAAATCGATTGATGCGACATACCGGAAATTGCGAGGGAATAAAAAGTATCGTATATGCATCGTATATCATTGGACAGAAATACGTCGCGGGTATATGGATCGTTTAGCATATGGTCGACGGTATGTGTGTGTCACAAGTGTGATTATTTATGAGGGAAATTTTTTTTAACGTGTGAGAATTATTAACTACCTTTCTTACCGTCGTAGGTAGCTGCCTCGGTTATATTCTCAAATTTATAGCGTCTGCGGGACTCTTCTATGTGTTATTCTCGCAAACTATTTTTATAAGTAACGAAAATTTTTTATACAGATAAGAAAGTAACCAAGAATTCCTTCTCCGTTATCTGTCGATTGCAGGCTCCGTTTTAATCGACCCTTCTTCTTATGACGGCAAAGACGACAGGAGATTGGGAGACAGAAAAAGCTTAGGTACAAAAAAAAAAAGAAAACGAAGAGAAAAGTGGCTACACTGTATTCCATACCAGCATCTTTTGACCGGATATTAAAAATGTGATTATATAAAAGATGGATGAAGAAATTATAGACTTGGATTTAAAAAATTGTTCCGACGTATTTTTTTCTTTTTTCATCTTCTCATCGACGATAGCTGCGGTTTTGATTCATAATCGATTCAGGATCGAATTTGTGCAGCGTAAGATTCTACCAATATCGGAGGCTTCTAATCGACAGAATTTTCAGACGTCGAACTCCTAGCTCCTACACTTTTCCTATCGGATATCACTTTGTAATTTATTGCCTGCACGTGATATCCGAAAGATAGACGCGGTTCTTGAACGTGATATAGGACTAGGGTGGAAATTCGCGCTGAAACATCTTCCAGCGTTACAATATCATTCTCTGCATTTAATTTTCGTAAAGCAATCAAGAATGTATATTTTATCCCTTTTTTTTCCTTCATTACCAAAAAGCCTTTCTGACCATCTCTGAACTCCGAAGAGATTACCGGCGATAATTTGTTTCCCTTGAATACGGAGTTGCAGACCAGTAGGTAACCAACTCCGGTGAGAATGTCTGACGAAACAAATCGCCCCGGCTGAAGAGAAGTCCTGGCGTTCTTGGGGTCATGCTCAGCCACGTATACCCTGACTATGCAGATAGCGGGGTTAATACTTATAGTTTCTAGAATTCTGAATCCTGCAAATTTTGCTAACCAAATAACACAACTCGTGAGACTCAGGTTCGCCACTTGCCAAAAACGGCGCATAGCGGAGAACGTGAAATTCCAAAACCCTGTTGGGATATCTTGAGGATTGTTTTGCCTATTTAACACGTGAACATCGCCATTACCGCGTGGTCGTTAGCAATGGAGTCAATTTCGTCCTTCAAGTATTCCAACTTTTTACCAAGCTAGAAGCTACTTTTACAGTTTAGAAAAATGAAGGAACAAAAATCTGGTCTCGGAACATGTGAAAACGGAAGTGAAAAATATGAAATGCGGTATTATGCAAACGGTATCACTTCATAGAACTAATGTCGAAAAACTTATTTCCCAAGGGGTGAAATTTTGTAGTGTGGAAAGACACTTGCTGCGATTTCCTTACGCTCGTCGGGATTATCATTTACACATTTTTCGCTTACTTTTTCTAGTTTCTTCATCTATTCACAACAGAAAAACGACTCTCGCTTCTGTTCACTTTGATGAAATTACATTTTCACAGCTTAGACTAGACACTGAACTAAAAAATGTACAATTCACTCTAAGAATACGATAACTTCATGACGAATAGAGGAAATGCGAAGCAGCAATCAGACTTCGAAAGCCAAATGGAGTAGAGATACCATTTTATTCGTAACTAAAACCTCTGAGCTTTTACAGGATACATAGAAGATTTTGTAAAAATATCGAACTTGATATCAAATTTGACTTTTGAGTGATTTTTAGAATCGTTTTTGACTGTTATTAGAAAATGAGATCAGATTATAGAAAAACTTTTTTGTGAAAGCTTCGATAAGTAATGAAATAAAAATAGCTTATGAAATTCTGTATTGATCGGTTCAACCCTTACGGAGCTTTTCACTGTCTGTGACACCCGATGACCACGATTCTCAAAATGTGTTGCAAGTTTGTCCGTTTACTTTGGGTTTTTCTCATTCTTCGCGAAGTTATTGTATTTTTCAAATATCCCCCGCCTCAATTAAGGGTATCTGAAACCTCCTTGAAGAGAGGGTGGAATGAAACTCCGCGGATATTAAATCGTGGAGGATACTCAGCCTCCTCGATCCTCCAGCTGTTCGATCAATTTATCTTCCTACTAATATCGGAAAGCAGTCGTAACTAGAGAACGAAAAAAGAAAAATTCTAATACAGACTGAAATGTTTCCGTTTTATAATTTTTTATAAGTACACGTTTTATTATGAATCGTTCCCAGCGGAGTTTTGGTTCCATTTGGTAACAGGGGCACTGGAAGAGATGAAACCCATCAAATTATACTAACCCATATTTTAGGCGGAAGAATACCGGGAGAAGCCCGTTAAAAATATCGAAGCCCGCGCGCTATGCTCGGTATTATACTCTACCTGTGTTTGCTGGAGCGCGTAAAAAATATTAAAAATAAAAATAAATAGCTTAGAAAATTTTGATGAAAAAACAATGTCATTTTTTATTCTTTTTTATATTTTTATTTTCACCCCCACTTCTGCACACAGATCGTAAAGCTTATCCCAATAGCCTGCAGGTTTCCACAATTTTATCCAATTTTCTGTTCCTTCATTCAAATTTTTTACATTCATAGCTCAAAGATGAATTGTCAAATAATTTTTTTTCGCCGTTAATAGACATTTTTTATTTGTTTCATATATTTCGAGCTCGGAAGGAGCGGCGACAAGTGGGTCTATTTCCGGTCAAACTTGGAGATCCGCGGGAAAGCTCCCGCGGGAAAGGCAACGCGTCCTGCAGGAAACCACGAGATTGGAAACTTGCCTGAACAGCTCGAGGCCCGTTGTTTGAGAAATTGCAACGGCTACTGACCACCCGGGGGTGTATCCGGTTGTGTGGGTATAAATTCCTCAACCTCAACATCCCTGCGGATCTAATTTCCGACTTCTCAATCAGATTGGTCCATCGCTATCGTCTTTTCTAGAATCCTTTTTATCGCCTCTGTTCGTCGCCTGCGGGGAGAAACTCGCGTCAAATTCGAGACAGCGGAGATATTGACGGGGATCAATTTTCATTTTTCAGAAGCTTTTTCGATCCATTATAATTGTGCTATCTCGCACGATTAATTATGTACAGGGTAGTCCCAAGGGGACAAGACTATTCTAAAACGTGAATAAAAGTCGAACGCGTTGACCGATTTGCGAAAACTTTTTCCCACTGAAAAGGAGAAGAGTCAAGCTTCAATTTGAGTTTCGAACAGTAAAAAAATCTCCACCCATTGCCGAGATACAAGCACTTGAAAAACAGATTTTTACTACTTCAATCGAAAAAATTGAAGACAGACCCTAAAGTATTGATATGAAGTTGGCTAAAATCGAAAAATGAGCATTCGAACACTTTAATTGGTTCACAAATGTCTGAAAGCTCGGTTCACGATTCTAGCCAACGAGTCGTTAGGACGTCACCCTGTATATATGCTATCAATTTTGCTTCTTCCGTTGAAACAAAATTTTTCAAAAATCGGTCAAACCGTTCAAGTTTTAGAATTCTTCATTTTCCACTCGTGGGCTACCCTGTATAACATTCAACGCGAATTTGAGGGTGGAATAATTGTGTGACAGTCAGAATTTTGGCTACACGTATAATTTTGTTTTTGGGTATCATGACTCACTACTCTCTAAATCTGAATCAGCGAAATTTCGCTGATTGTCAGCGAATAGTCGCTGATTGAAATAGCTATAAGTATACCACTGAGAATCAGCGACTAATCGCTGTTTGAATCAGTGAAAAGTTATATCACTGAATCATTCAGTGAAAGTTTCACTATTTGAATCAGTGAAACAATACTTCACTCATTTGACTCATTCAACCAGTGAACGTACCATTCGAACCGGTGATCTCGCCAACACTTCCCAATTCGAAGCAACCAGCTCTACATGATCATCAGTTAAGATTTATTTTTGGGTATTTCTACCTCCAAATGAATCCTCATTGACAACCTTTAAAGTTGGCTGTTAGGACAATTCAAAATTTCACATTCACGAATCTCATGTTGTCAGATGAAAGGAAGGGGTGGAAAAAGTGTAAAATCCTCATTTTATCGTTCAAACAGGTCAGTAATTTATTTCAATACATATTATAAAAACTTACAAATATTTGTTTATTTTTCGACAAAAAAAACTTTCCCGGTTCAATGAACCTCTGCAAAAGTAGAGCAGCTTTGCCTCAGGCATTGTCAAGGATGATATTGATCAAGTTGACATGCAGGGAGGAAACAACACCTAATTTCAATATTCGAATTGTTTCCCTCGAAACGCCGAATGCTAGAAGCTCTCTTTCGACTTCTCGCATTGAATACTTTTCGTCGTCCTGCGGCTCGTTCATCACCGGATTTTTTTTATGGCTTGAAAAAAGATAATATTTAATAAATTGGGTTACAAACACAGAACACACAACATACGCTTGTAATTGATAGAGGTTATGTTTGCCTCAATGACACAAAATATTGGCGTGCGGACGCTAGAAAGTATCGAAATGTACTTACCACGTATTGAATAAATAACACTCACACTTTGATGTGGCAAATTCCGTGTTCTTCGTTTTACTTTTTCGTGTTATCGCGAAAAATACCGTCAATAAACACACGCTTGAAAATGGGAACCACACGTGCTGTGACTGCGCTGTGTAGGGCTGTAGTACCAGAAGCGGCGGAAGATAGTGCTGCGAGCGCGGTAGAGCGATTTTCGCTGTTTCTTCAGCGAAACTCGCTGATTCTCAGTGAAATTTTTGTTCACTGATTGTAATAGCGGAATTTCCGCTGATTCGGATTTAGAGAGTAGTATCGTCACGTAATGTGTGGGGATCCTTGCTTATCAATTGCTAGCCCTGTTCGTTAATCGGGGCACGTTTTACACACCGAGAAACCGAGAAACCGAGAGCCAGAGACTGTGAGTGAAACACGCAATTAGTAGGCCTGTGCTTTTGTACACGAGCCGGGTGAACCAGGGTCGGTAATCCGGTGGTTTAACAGGAAAATATGGTCCTCGTATATAATACAGTCGAGTAAGAATCTACTTCCGAGTATTAATCGTCCGTGTCGGTCCGAAGACGCGACGCTTTATGACTGCGAAATTCTGACCCCAGGTCGTTGTCCCTTTTCGGGATATGGGATATGGTGTATATATACCGTGACGAAGACAAATCGTAGTCTACTTCTCGACGTGACACAGATTCGATTCATTTTTATCCAAACTAACGTATACCCCGAGGGTATTATCTGACACGATAAGTTCGCGGGGGATCGTTCCGGCCCCCCGCAAGGATCGGGTTGAGACTAGGAGATTCTATCACACCCACCCCACAACAAATCTACCCCACTTTTACGGGTCTCACCTATTTTCTCTTTCAGGCATTATTCTCGCCCCCTAGGTAAACAAGAACGGTTACTTGTTGCTTCCGCGATATTCTAGACACTCTTCGCCCCCTAGGGTTGAGGGAGATTGCGGAAAGTGATGCAGATCTGAATCTACAGCTTTCCGAGTGAACTATGAGGCGTGGGACTCTCTGATCCTTGGTCTCAAAGGATTAAATTTTCGGTTTTATCGGTCAAGTATTTTTCGAGTTAGGTATTCAAAGAAGAACATTTTGACTAAATCGATTTCTGTTAACAACATTTGGAGAATTAATCTATGGATTCTGATGAAAATCATCACTGTTCATTAATTATCGCATTTCCAATCAACGATTTAAGGATTGTCGTATTTTGAAAATTCGCCTTTTTTAATTCAAAGTCGGCTTTTTAGCTGAAATTTTTTGACAGAGACGTGTTCATATGGCGCTGCAAGAATCAAACTGGGAAACGAATTTTGAATCAGCCTTAATTTACTTGAAATGGAAAAATTTCCGTCTTTGATCAATTTCTAAACATGCGCCAATCAACATTTCAATTCAAAGAAACTCAGGTGACTCCAGGATTAGCGCGAGATTTCTGATATTTTCGAAAATTGTACAAACTTGTAGGTGAAGAATTGAAAAATTCTAGGATATGAGCCCTGAATCCCTGACATTTCCCGGTTTTTCAATATTTCCTCGACAGCTACACACCCCGTCACACCAAATTCCGAAATGAATGTTTGTTTACTAATGTAGAACCCGAAATCGTTGTTCGACAAACACGGCTGCAATGTGTAACGTATTCGATCCAGAGTTTCGCATTGAATCGTTCCTATTGTCGACCCCCGGGGTCAAGCAAAACCGGAATGCAACCAAAACGTGGTGAAATTACCCGAAATATTGGAATCTCTGTTCAAATATTATGCGAATTTGTCGAAATTCCGTGACCACGGGGCAACGTAGAACGTCACAGGACCGTCTATGAACCCTCGAAACTATTCTAACCGTGAATATGGAACAGACAAAGTAAACCCCTAGGATTAAATAGAATTCGAATTTTGGGAACAGTGAAAGGGTGAGTAAGAATACTGTTTGGGAGTCGTCTGGCTCAATATCCTGTGTCCTGTAACTTTCCGAGAGGACGATAAACGGAAGGGAATAAATAACGTAACTTTTACGCAAGGAAAACCACTCGAGCGTGAACCTCATCGTCAGTCTGATTGTCAGCCGATTTATAAACCAACCATTGTACTACACGATTCGAGCCAAAAATATATTCACACGTACGCGCACAACACGTTCATCGCATAATGTCTACGAGAATTCGAGAATTTTTCATCGAATCGGTGCAGAGACGTTTTTCTTTTTTTTTCAAACTCTCACAAATTTCATTTGATTAAAGAAAGCTGAGAGTTTATCAGAGTCAATTATATACGGTTGGATATTGCGATAATGAATGAAATGAATTCCGTAGCTAAGAACATCTGGTACGATATTCCCAGGCTCTGAGATTTAATCCACGTCGTAAATTCTTCTTCCTTTTCATTATTCGCGATCTGAATTCTTTATTCTGAATTATCGAAGCGGCGAAAGCTTTTTTTATTGGTGTACTGCAACATCGGTAACAAATATAATTTTCATTTATTATTGCTTTTTTTGTTTCAAATAAATTGGACGCGTTCAATTATTGGATTGAATTCTACTTTGAAAAGTAAAGAAACGATTCAACGAAGAGCTTTTTTTTTATTTATATTACACATTTCGCATCGTTGAACTTGAAATTAGCAGATAAAAAGTTTGCGGATAAATCAAACAGCGAATCTATTGGCCCAGGTGTGTTCAACAGATTTATGCGATTAATAAAAAGAAGAAAAAAAAGTCGAATTGGTTCAGGTATCCGAATCGCCGTGAGAATTTGACAAGTGGGAATAATTCAGTTTCTTGTTCACGATCAGCCCCCGGAACGACGTCACGATTTCGCAACTGCCTGCCGGATACTGATCGCTATATTCCTCCCTGGCTGCTCGTTAGGGCCAGCTCGGCCTCGTCCAACCCATTACGATCTCATTAGCCATTCCAATTCTGGGAGGCAACACATTTTTTTTTTTTTTTTTTGTACACCAATTTCCTCCAGTCCATTTGACATTGAATTATTATTATTATATTTCTGAAAAAAAAAGTCCGAGGATTCATTCCGTCGAGTAATAATGTCTAGCGATGGAAGTTCTACAGCCATTTTAGATTCTCGCGGTTTTCTGAGAGAATGAACAAAAAATGGGGGATGCAGTGTTTAAACAAATTTTTCTCCATTCGTATTCTCAAGGGGATGGGGATAAACGAATGAAGAAAAAAAAATGTTACGAATTACGCGGTGCTCTTAGGAGTGGGTATAAATAATGCTTTCCACTAAAAATAAATATAACGAAGAAACAACTGTACAAATTTACCCACGGTGAGTCTGGGGGCAATTTTTTAACTCGAGAAAATATAGCTGCGAAAAAAAACCACTTTCCAACACTCGCCTTTATATTAGTGGAATTTAAGCTGCGATTGAAAATGAACTCGAAGCTTTAATCTTAGTCCGCCCTCGAATGAGAGCTAAGCTGGATGCATTCAGGCCAGGATTAATCATAAATCAGGCAAACTTCTGACCATGGATATGCAGGTTCCGCGGAGTTTGGTGTGTAGTCGGAAGTTCAAAATACAATAATTCATGATTGTATCGTAGAAACGTGGTTCATAGGAAGAAATATAGTTATCTTCTCTCTCGCAGTCTGATAACAGAAAAAAGGAACCTTTCTAATTTACGCCCCCGTTTTTTGAACGTCTTCTAAGAGAAAGAAGAGAGTAAAAAAAGGGGGGGTAGAACGAATCGAATTAGAAAGCAACGATTCCTGCATCGGGAATAGTAATTGGATTCCACCGGCTAATTAATGGCCTCGCACCGAACTCCTCGGCGTAAGAATAATAAGGTGATATCTTTTCTGCCTCCAAGTTAAAGCTGAGAATAAAACCGAATTATTACCCTCGACGAACTCGTATAAAATGTTACTGAGGTAAACCCGGCCCGGTTTCTGACATTGTAAGGGTGTCAGCTGGGGTTAATATTCGCTTGAAAATCAGAAAAATGATCTGATGGGGAAATCCAGGGTGAAGAGTTCTATTGCATAGATTGAGACTCCTTGAGCGAATCGATTAAAATTCAAAATTGACTGACTATAGTTATAAAGACGCAGTTTTCGATACTCCAACGAATCTGGCCTGGATACTAAAATTCGTTTTTGGAGCCGCTTTGGTAACCAGAAATATTTCATCACATTAGATTACCGAGAAAATCTCACTAGAAATTATAGTAAAATATACTTTATTAATTCTGGGACTTTTGAGATTCATTACCTAAAAAATCTGGTAAATTTGAATTTTTTAATTACTGCCGATTTGTGCTTGACATAAAAATTGTTCCCAAGAAATGGAAGAAAATATTCAAAGAGGTTTTATTTTTCTAATTTGAAGTAGAATTTCATCAAAAACTTGACATGATGGAAAATTTTGTTCTTCAGATCCGGAATCCACGCACAGATTCCATTCACAATCGTGTATTTAAATCCCAGAATCCTAATTCCGTTTCAAACTAAAAGCCACCAAAGATCGCAAAAATAGGCAATTTTTTTATGTTCGAACACAATTTTCTCGAAAACGTGACCTGACAGAAGATTTCTGTTCATCCATGTGGGATCAGCACAAAAATTTGCTCCAGAAAATTACTGTAGAATCCCGGTAAAAAATCAGGCCGCAAATTTAATGCAACATAAATGATTGAACAAGTCTAAAGTCTCTAAAGTCTTCGCAGTGACTTTCCTTCATCAGCATTGAGTTTTAACTTTAGATTTTGGACCAATAAAGAACACGAATTGGTCAAACTTTGTTCCTTGATATTCTCCACCATCAGCTGCAGGCTGCAACGTTGCGGAATAAAGTATAAGATAATTCTGGTCAGGATCAGAACCAGAGACTACGTGTTCGGGTTTTCCTAGTCCGGCAAGAAATGCACTATGCGTAATGGGTGCGGGTAACTAGTCGGTGTAATGGCGGTAGCGCCGAACAGTCTGGTTTCATTTTAGCCAAGAGCAAAAAGGTAAATTAAACTAGGACGTGGGTGGCGATCCGGACGAAGCGCTTTCTCGCCGAGCAGAGGTTTGTGTGTACAGGCGAATTACCATTCCGTTGTTCGCTATATACCTACCCTCGGACTAATTCATCTCGCGTCAACCGTGTAAACCGCCATTCGTCTCTTGATAATCCTCGCATAGGAGAGGGGAAACGGAGGCGTCGTAATTCAGGTAAGAAAGTCGAGAGGAAGGAGTCATCGCGTGTCCTGTTCAGCCTATACCTGGGTACCTCGAATGCAGGTCTGTAGTGATCAGGCTAAATTCGTTACTGTCAACTTTAAACACAGGGTGAAAGAATTGAGCGAGCTTTTCCCAGACGAGGTTACAACAATAGCTCTTCGTGCTGATATTGCACGAGTTGGGGAACGGAGTGTAATTTTCTCTTCGAATTCTGTCTCGTCCTTCAAAGCACAATTCGTTCCATAAAGCTCGCAGAAAGACCTTTCCCTGAAATTATTTAGGGAAAAGCACTTTTTGTTTCGGGTCTGTCGTACCGAGTACCGAGAAGCTCATCTACCATGACCGGAGGTTCCTTCTGGAGAATGAGCTCTTCGGGTTTTTCTTTCGGTATCAAAGATCATACCGTCTGAACATAAATCCTCATCGACGTTATTTCGATAAATTTATCGTAAAAAAGATTGTATTTTCCCTGAAAATTCTCATCCCGAAAGACGATCTTGTTTGTCAGCTGAAAAATGAAAGATTACGAAATTCGTCTGGCAGCATTGAAAACGATACTCTACTACTTTTTCCAACAAAGCTATCGAAGATACGAGAAAAATGTATGGAACCTTTGTTATAGAAAATTTAGTAATCTTCAGTTTTGATAATAACGTCCATAACGATAGGATCAACGGTTGTCGAGATATGGTTAAAAAAACACTGAATTCGAGCACCTTAAATAATTTTAGTTTCTAGTTGAACGTCGTACGAATTGTGGAGATTAATCTTATACTCACCAGGTTGAGGAGATAGACATTCGTGACGGTCCTCATCCTCTTGTTCTGCGCGAGTGTTACGACCACCAACAAGTTACCGATGACAGCCAGGACGAATATTGTCGCGTATAAAGGGACAATCAGGCCTTCGAGTAGATCGCCTCCTCCGTCTGGCCCCCCAGCTGCCGCCCCCCTGGCACTTGTAGTGTTTGTGGAAGTAGTTTCGTTCGAGGTTGATGTAACGGTTGAAAATTGGGGCTGAACAGTCGACGAAGGTTGGCTGAGGCTTTGTTGGCCCAATGCTAGTTCGTGGACAATGGATACGCCGAGATCTGATGCGGAGAACACCGGCGACGACATCGCGGTCTGTTTGATCGATTACAGATAAAACTATAGAAGAAAAAGAACGAGAATCCTGTTCGATACGATTTCAAATAAAATACCCGGCGAAAACTTGGGGGGATGGAAAATCTAAAAGCTGTGACACTCGACCCAAAATTCAACCATTAACACAGCCGCGCCTTCCTCGGGCTCGAAATCCGTGGACGAGTTCGCGAGAACCTGGAAAAAATAAGGGAAAATTGAAACTGATGATGAGGGAATCTTGGTCTTTGATCGCGTTGAATTGAATCGGGTTCGGCGAGGGACGCGTGAAGCTGGACTACAGACAGTTTGAAATACTGCATTTGATATTCACGTGTTTGAATCTTTTTCTGAGGAAAAATCCATAATTCAGTGGGTTTGGGAGAATATTACTCCTTGTGCCTTTTGCCTGTGAGCCGAAGGGGGCATAAAACAACTCGGTATACGAAACGTGAAACGTGAAGCGAACTTTTGTTTAAAACATTTGTCAGCGTCTGAAGCGAGTGTCTGAGAAGTGGGCGGTCCGAATCGGTGGAAAGGAATGTTTCGCCTCGATTATTAATTAGGCCCTAGAGTCTCGTCTCGGTGAGACAGTGGAGGCTCTTAATATCTCCAAAATGTCGGTATTGTGACGACACCGGTATAATAATAGCAGCAGTCAACAAGTAGCGAAGTAGCAAAGTCGCAATTCAGACCTGAGTAATTGGAAAAAAAAAATCCAAAGGCGGACAGTAAGAGATTGGAAAACCGAGAATCGCTCCGCGTTATCTGAAGCTCAGGAACTTAGCTGTGATAACGAACCAGTCGACGCTTTAGCGGGTTAATCAAGACGCTGTGAGAAATATTTTTATTCCAATATATGAGGAAAACATTTTCAGGGCAAAAAGCAGAATTGAATTCCCCAGATGATAAGAATAAAAAAAAAACGTTGTGCACGCTTGTCTCCGAGGAATTATTTGTAACAAACCGAATTACGTGGGAGAACAATTTTTTTCCGTTTCTTCGTCTTCAT
>JAEUYN010001807.1:0-10094 GCA_018257835.1 Euura lappo
TGAGAGGGGTACGTTTCTACAGGGTTCGTTTCTACAGAACACCACTTCTACAGAGTTCATTTCTACAGAGTTTGTTTCTACATAAGTATTATTCTACAGAGATTGATTCTACAGAATGATTTTGACTGCGTTACTACGGAGCTCCGCATATGCATTCGTTTCTACAGATAAATCTTTCTACATTGGTCGTTTGTACAGAATTCGGCGAGCCGGTTCGTTTCTACAGGGTTCGTTTGTACAGAATTCGTCTTTACAGAGTTCGTTCCTACAGAATTCAGTTGCGGAGGTTCATTTGTATTTGGAGGGTCATGGGTGTTCGATGAGTGGTTAGCCTAACTTCTTGTAACCTGTCCATGGAGGCGACAAAACCCCTCCTGGGTTGTTACCATGGCTCATGTGTGTTGGATTAGTGGTTAGCCTAACGTTTTCTAACCTGTCCATGGAGGCGAAAAACCACCTCCAGAACCGAAGTCTGTAGAAACTAACTCTGTACAACCGAACTCTGTAGAAACGAATCGGTAAAATCAAATTCTGTAGAAGCGAATCGGTAGCACCGAGTTCTGTAGAATCGAACTGGCTAATCGAATTCTGTAGAAGCGAACTCTGTAGAAACGAAAACTTGAGAAAAATTTATCTGTAGAAACGAACTCTGTAGAAACGTACCCCCCTTACAATGGGACTTAGTTTCAAAATCAATATGTAGAACCGAACCATGCAGAATAATTTTTCTGTAGAAATGAACTCTGTAGAAACAAGCTCTGTAGAAACGGAACCTGTAGAAACGATTTCTGTAGAACCGTGCTCACCCCATCGCTTTACCGGGAGTCAGACAATCAACTGAACCGAATTTCATTAAACTCTAGTCTCTCACATTTTTGCCGTTAGAGACGCTTCAGCTTTCCGAGTAGCCGGGAAATACTATTTTATTCTTTAATTATTAATTGGAAATTCACGAATTCGTGTAGTTCCATTTTTTATTCATGGATTTTTTTTATTCTCTTATCTGATTTGATCATTAGGATTGATGAGAAACACATCGCATCTAATTGTTGATGGTTGGTTTTCACGTGAATCAAGTTATCTTAATACAGCGTTTGAATTTCGCGCTCGCGTGTGACGTCACACAGTACCTTTTTTACGACCGTCTGACAGCGCTGTGGACAACCATGGCCTACAGGCGGTACTGTGTGACGTCACGGGGCGTTTGAAAATTCATAATTCTCAATTGCTGTGTACAATCACCTGAAGTTGATTACACAATTCTTATGGTTTATAAAAACTGTATTTAATTATCACGCAACCATTCATCGCTTTTTTTTATTAGGAGAAGAAGAAAAGATACAAAGGCTGGGATCCAGCCCATATTATAGTCTGAATTTCCGCAAAATAGTAAGCGTGATGCTGCCATCTATACCGAGTTTCTGACGTTCGACTCCTCGCATCGAATGACACGAATGAGTAAAATATATCAATTGAAGAACACGAGTCGCAGGTAGCATGGGAGAAGGCGCTGTCATAACCTGAAAATCTTTTGCCGTCTCCCCGTAGCGTGGAAGTTTTAGATCGTTGAAAATATTATATTAATATAAGAATGGCGGACGCGATGAGGCAAACGGTCGTCGAGATGTTGAAGGGCATCGAAAGGCGAGTAAAATTGTCCATATAACCTAGATGCGAGTTTACAAACACTTCCGATATTTGTATATTTGTATCACACACGTAGCCTTCCAGACGTCAGTTAAACTCGACTATGCGGTACGAATGATTAATTATTATTGTCCACCAGATACAACCCCGACAATTTATCTACCCTCGAAAAATACGTGGAAATTCAGTCGAGGGAAAATGCCTACGATCTCGAGGCTAATTTGGCTGTACTAAAGCTGTACCAGTTGGATCCTACCCGATTTAGCCAAAACGTAACTTGCCAGATACTCCTGAAAGCGTTGACCAATTTTCCCCACACCGATTTTGTACTGTGCAAATGCCTGCTGACGGAAAAAATCGTGAGTATTATACGGTATAGATATTCATAAACCCTGACAATTTATGAACCGGTTTGATTTATCGCAGATGCAAGAAGAGCCGATCAACCAGATCATGTACCTCGGCGATGTCCTAGAGCAGTGCGACTTCCAGCACTTTTGGGACAGAGTTTTGTCCATGCCAGAACTTTGCAACAGAATAGTAGGATTTCAGGATTCTATTAGGAAGTTCGTGTGCCACGTTGTAGGAATTACATTCCAAACTATAGACAAGACTCTGCTGGCTCAGCTGCTCGGTGGAGTTGACGGTGAGTTTATTTCAGGGCGAGGAGATGAAAGGGCGAGAAAAATGGGACTAATATTTCGTTGAACTTGTTTAGATTCTACGTTGAAACACTGGGTGAAGAAGTACGGCTGGAAGGAAGAATCTAAGAACGTTATTTTCATCGCTAATCAAGATGAGAATATTAAGACAAAGAATATTACGGAAAAGATTGATTTCGAAAACGTCGCCGGACTAATGGCTGCGTGTCTTTAATTCTGTCTGATGTCAAATATTTACAATAAATTTTGCGAAAACGTAAGCGATTGACGAATTAATTCACCCTTCACACTCCATATTTTCGCGATATAATAAAAGAAAGGATTTCCAGCAATTGCAGGTTTTCCAGAAAAATACTTGTCATTCTTCCAGGGCAAAAACGAAAAAAAATATCGAGCGGGCACGATTTCCTGGTTTTCCCTGTAGCTGGAAACCATGAAAGAGGAACAAAGAAACAGTTCTCTCCCATTACTAGATTGGGCTTGTAGTGCGACAGCAGGACTCGAAAACTACCATTTTCATTTTATTGGAGATGAAATTCTTATTCCAAGAATCTGGGGATTACAATATACACATAATATATTAATAACAATTAATGGAATGGTGTACCACCGCCGCCTCTGAATGATTATAAGTTAGGGACATCAATTCATGGTTTTTCGTTCTTTTGTCTTTGTATACGTATGTTTAAACATATATATATACATGTATATATATGTTTTATTGTGTGCGGTTAGTAGAACTCTGTTCGATATTTGATAAATTATAAAAAAAAAACATCTTGTAAAATTGAAATTTTTATGTTCGAGCTACATAAATAAATTATTTCTTAAATAAATAAATAGATAATTGGCAAACTGTATCTGGGCATCTACCAAAAATAGATTCTGTATTTTGCCATTTTTATCGATTTCTTCTTACATAATATTCATTTCTATTTTCGATAATAAAAAATCTATATAACTATTGTGATAAAAAATATCATTAAATTAGAACGTCGTCTTGCTGAAAAAATTGACTAGATTACAAAACGTCGAAAAGTTTATAAGTAACTGAGATAATGAAAATATACAAATTTTATAGCTTGAATAAATTTCTCATATTTGTTCAACTAATTTGTACGCGTGCCATTTTTTGTTCTTTTCGTTTATGTATCTAATAATATTAATTTACTACCTTGAAACTTTCCCAATTCTGATATGTATAAATTTTTCTCTCATAAATTCTTCCAGCAAACCGACGATACGCATTTCCTCACACCACATTCTATAGGTAAATAATAATTCATAATCACTATTATATTAATATCTGTGTCCATATTTAAGCAAGCGAAATAATTCAGCCTCGTCAAAAATCAGTAGCTATCCTCGAGTAGTTATAATTAATACATTTTTGTACGCAAGGAAATAGTCACATCCAATTATCCGTGAATTCAATCCCTAGAATATTTCTATGCTCGAAACGATCACAAAATAGTTGTAACTCGATCTGCGCATTCTTCGGGAAATTGATTCCAGGATATTAGGGACATACTCGGTTCTCCCTTTTATTACCAGGCCTATACTTGATGGTCAATTAAATGAGCATCTTTTCGGTATGAATAGCGCGGAGGGTTGTGACATGGAAGCAACCAAAATGCGGGATGACTCTTTCCGCAGACCTGAGCCAACAGAGTCAGAGTACGTGGAGTAGTTTTATTGTTGTGGTGATGATGGTGGTTCCCCTGAACCCGTTCGACGGCTGTTTCGTCTCCTAAAATAGCTTGGAACTGATCAACTAAAATCGCCACCACAAACATTCCGAACAAGGCGGACTCCAGCACCAATATCACGCAATGCAAGCTTAAAAAAAAAGAAGTTTCATCAGTTAAAGGCCTGTAAGAAATCGAAAAAAATCAATTATTCACCTCATTTCAGCTATCAATACTCATACTGTACTCACATTCGGCTCTGTTTTATCGCCACGTCGTTACTGCACTCCGGACAATCGAAGACCCAGGATAGGATGACCAAAGTTATAGCATAAAACGCTAATATTCCAACGTAGACAAGAAATTGTATAAAATATTTCTGGTTACGCTCTCCGACGCAATTGTTTATCCTTAAAAAAAAAAAAGCCAATATTAACATCCGACGTAGCGCAGGGAATATCCGTGACTCACCACGGACAGTGATGGTCCATTCTCCTGATACACCTCTTGCATATCCTGCAATGGTGCGCTCTCGGGGGTCTGTAAGTCTCGCACCGAGTGCACACCGTCCAATCGTCCCTCTCGTCGCAGTCGTCTCTACTCCCGGCTGTATGGATGTCCGAAAAATCCATCCGAGTCTGCGGCAGCGGCACGACCCCGGGATCGCTGCACACTGCCTTCAGGTGGGACATGACCAGCAGTAAAACGACGGTGTTGAACGTTACGACGTGGAAAGGACCCCATAGGCTGTAAAACGAGGGAATAAATGTACGGCGAGTTTTTATGAGAAAGTAGGAGCGAGATTTTGGTAGAAAAGGTTACGATGAGAATCGGGAATTCAGTTTTTTGGGACGGGTGTAATTTAGCGACAATGAAATATTGTTGTAGAACGATGTGTTAACCTGTCCTGCATCGTATGTAGAACGATCCATCTTACGACGACGTAATCGGCGTAAAATACGGCGATGTAAGTAACGATGATGCAAACAATGCCACAGGGATCCCTCACAAACATTTTCTTATCTATCTGAAAAGTCACATTCTCTCTTTCTCATAATATTTGATACTATTCATTTGAAAGGTTGATTATGACGATCGCGTATATCTTGCGCCTCTACAGTCTGAAGTTTGCGGAAGGTCCGAGTCTGCACACACGCGATACACGATTCCTTTCATCCGCTGATAACAGATATTCGATCTCGACTAGAATAGAATTTAATTTTGCTCAAAAAAAAAATAAACATATTCCGTTACTACGAATAACGTATAATTAACTGAAACTCGTTTTGAAATTCCGTTTAAATGAGACAATATCCATCACTGACATCACTATCCCTGACAGTCGATAATCAATCGTATATAATTCCCGCTATATCAACGCATCGATTAATGATTATTTGTGTACTGAATCAATGTTCACTTCTCCTATAGCTAACGGAGTGAGAAAATCCTCCAAAACTTTGTTCATATGGTATTATTCAATGATTGAAGTCGTGAGGTTGACAGAGGTTGACAGAAGCGGAAATGTCAGTGTCCGCGACCCGCGTGTGCCGGGGAGCGGGGGTGGGGGGAAATAAATGCCTATCATATCGAAACGTTCTACATCGTCGATAGAAATGGCTCAGTTACACAGAGCGGGTCACGTCACGCGTCAGAACGGTTGGCCAATCAGAGTGCCGACCTTCTTCTGGATTTCTGGTGAAGCTGTTCTCCCAGAGGTCATTACTGATCACACATGACGTGTGACGCGACGCGGTCTGACTGAGCTATGAAGTAGAAAGGAGACACGTCATAAAATTGGTCCTAAAATCCCACATTATAGGGGGCGCTGCGAACAGCCGAGAACCGTAGAATTCCGGTGAGCGGCAAATTTGAATATCACTTATCATTTTTAACTACGTTCAGATAAGAATTTTACGTACTCTGATGAAGAGTGAAAATAACTTGGGTTGAAAAATAAATGCTGTTTTCGATTGGTATCAAAGATAAGAGGAGTTTGCATTGGGTCACAAGTAATATAACTAAGAATAAACTTATAGTCGTCACAAAAATATAAAAATTTATTATATTAATATCATGAAAATAGTTTTGTTGCTCACACCGAGGACGCTGTGAAACGAGCAAACCGCTCTCTGGGCTTCGTCACCAGGCTTGGATCCGACTTCCAAAACGTTGAAACGCTACGGTCACTCTACTTGACTCTATGTCAGACCGATTCTATCCTACGCTTCTGAAGTCTGGGCGCCTCTCTACGCTCGTCACGTTGGTCGCCTCGAATCCGTGCAACACAGTTTCTCCACAAACTGTTGTCTGGTGCTGTAAACTGCCCTGCGCTACTTGAGCAAATCCCCATTCATACCCCCGCGAGGCTGGGCAGGACTGTAAGCGTTTTCTACACCTCTACGGCGAGAAACGTCTTCTCAGCCAGGTATGCCGTCCATAGAATGACGACGACAGCAAATAGTGTAAACGGCATGAACCTTTTCGGCGTATCAAACAGAGTCTTTAGATCCTCGGTCGAGGATTTTTTTGCTCCATTTTGGTTGATCTGGTTGATCTGCTCAAACCAACTTACGTCAGTCTCTTTACCCCACCTCGCCGTCTCTGTCTCATCCCCCCCCCCCCAACGCTGTTACTACCTTCTTGCTACCCATGTACATCTATCCATTAAGTTTTTTTTTTTATATATATTTTTTTTTATTATTATTACTATTACTAGTCAGCGCTTTAACGTTTTAATGTTTATTTATCATCTAAGTCTTTTATACTTTAGTGCAATTTTTTTTTTTTTTCTTTTTGTTTTTTTTGTTTTTCTACCAAGTCCAGTCCGTACCTTAATGCCTTAATGGCTTATACTCGCTGTCCACTCTTATATACCAAGTTTTTCTTTGTACTTACGCTGTATAGGGTTTTTACCCGTTGAGTCGAATAAATAAATAAAAATAAAAAATACATACATGTCCAGTGTGCTCCCGTAGCTTGTGTGAGCTAGACTGCTTACGCAGGAGTCTGGCTTTTCCTTTTTCTTTTTTTGATTATTTATTGGCTGAAATCTACAGCAAGCAAAATGTAGTCGCATAATCACTGACTGGAATGACTTGATTTCTCATCTACACTCAGGACCAACAACTTGATGTGTAGTGCTACAAATATTATAGATTATACTTTTATATCTTGTGTAGTTAAATACATGGTATATACAATTTGAATATACCGGGTGAATTACACTACATCGAAAAAATTAGAGAAACAAATTTTTTGCGAAATTCTTGGAATAAAAAGTCTTTGGCGAAATTTCCGAGGTGCCTTCAGTTTTCGAGTGAGGAATTATTTAAATGAACCAATTGACCTGATACAAGCTTCAAATGGTGCCAGGTTTCGTGTGTGCATTGCATTTCGCCTCGACCACACTTCACTATGCCGTCCGGAGGAGAGGATCCTATCTGTGTTTGAGCGACTTAAATTATGCCGTCCGGATCTGAGGAGCGGATTTGGGCTCCACCGAAATTCACTGTGCCCCTGGGAGAAGAGGACCGGATTTGGGCTACGGCACATTTCACTATTCCCCTGGGAGAAGGGCATCGGATTTGGGCTACGGCACATTTCACTATGCCGATGGGAGAAGAGGACCGGATTTGGGCTACGGCACATTTCACTATGCCGTGGGAGAAGAGGACCGGATTTGGGCTACGGCACATTTCACTATCCCCCTGGGAGAAGGGCATCGGATTTGGGCTACGGCACATTTCACTATCCCCCTGGGAGAAGGGAATCGGATTTGGGCTACGGCACATTTCACTATCCCCCTGGGAGAAGAGCATCGGATTTGGGCTACGGCACATTTCACTATCCCCCTGGGAGAAGGGCATCGGATTTGGGCTACGGCACATTTCACTATGCCGATGGGAGAAGAGGACCGGATTTGGGCTACGGCACATTTCACTATGCCGGTGGGAGAAGAGGACCGGATTTGGGCTACGGCACATTTCACTATGCCGGTGGGAGAAGAGGACCGGATTTGGGCTACGGCACATTTCACTATGCCGGTGGGAGAAGAGGACCGGATTTGGGCTACGGCACATTTCACTATCCCCCTGGGAGAAGGGCATCGGATTTGGGCTACGGCACATTTCACTATGCCGATGGGAGAAGAGGATCGGATTTGGGCTACGGCACATTTCACTATGCCGATGGGAGAAGAGGACCGGATTTGGGCTACGGCACATTTCACTATGCCCCTGGGAGAAGGGGATCGGATTTGGGCTACGGCACATTTCACTATGCCGGTGGGAGAAGAGGACCGGATTTGGGCTACGGCACATTTCACTATTCCGCTGGGAGAAGGGCATCGGATTTGGGCTACGGCACATTTCACTATGCCGATGGGAGAAGAGGGCCGGATTTGGGCTACGGCACATTTCACTATGCCGATGGGAGAAGAGGACCGGATTTGGGCTACGGCACATTTCACTATCCCCCTGGGAGAAGGGCATCGGATTTGGGCTACGGCACATTTCACTATGCCGGTGGGAGAAGAGGACCGGATTTGGGCTACGGCACATTTCACTATCCCCTGGGAGAAGAGGACCGGATTTGGGCTACGGCACATTTCACTATCCCCCTGGGAGAAGAGGACCGGATTTGGGCTACGGCACATTTCACTATGCCGATGGGAGAAGAGGACCGGATTTGGGCTACGGCACATTTCACTATGCCGATGGGAGAAGGGCATCGGATTTGGGCTACGGCAGATTTCACTATCCCCCTGGGAGAAGAGGACCGGATTTGGGCTACGGCACATTTCACTATGCCGATGGGAGAAGAGGGCCGGATTTGGGCTACGGCACATTTCACTATGCCGATGGGAGAAGGGCACCGGATTTGGGCTACGGCACATTTCACTATGCCGATGGGAGAAGAGGACCGGATTTGGGCTACGGCACATTTCACTATGCCGATGGGAGAAGAGGACCGGATTTGGGCTACGGCACATTTCACTATGCCGATGGGAGAAGGGCATCGGATTTGGGCTACGGCACATTTCACTATGCCGATGGGAGAAGGGCACCGGATTTGGGCTACGGCACATTTCACTATCCCCCTGGGAGAAGGGCATCGGATTTGGGCTACGGCACATTTCACTATGCCGATGGGAGAAGGGCCGGATTTGGGCTACGGCACATTTCACTATCCCCCTGGGAGAAGGGCATCGGATTTGGGCTACGGCACATTTCACTATGCCGATGGGAGAAGAGGACCGGATTTGGGCTACGGCACATTTCACTATCCCCCTGGGAGAAGGGGATCGGATTTGGGCTACGGCACATTTCACTATCCCCCTGAGAGAAGAGGACCGGATTTGGGCTACGGCACATTTCACTATGCCGATGGGAGAAGAGGACCGGATTTGGGCTACGGCACATTTCACTATCCCCCTGGGAGAAGGGCATCGGATTTGGGCTACGGCACATTTCACTATCCCCCTGGGAGAAGGGCATCGGATTTGGGCTACGGCACATTTCACTGTGCCGCTGGAAGTAGAGGAGCGGATTTGGGCTCCACCGAAATTCACTGTGCCGCTGGAAGGAGAGGGCGGATTTGGGCTCCCCCGAAATTCACTATGCCGTTGGGAGTAGAGCAGCGGATTTGGGCTCCACCGAAATTCACTGTGCCGCTGGAAGTAGAGGAGCGGATTTGGGCTCCACCGAAATTCACTGTGCCGCTGGGAGTAGAGCAGCGGATTTGGGCTCCACCGAAATTCACTGTGCCGCTGGGAGTAGAGGAGCGGATTTGGGCTCCACCGAAATTCACTGTGCCGCTGGAAGTAGAGGAGCGGATTTGGGCTCCACCGAAATTCACTGTGCCGCTGGAAGTAGAGGAGCGGATTTGGGCTCCACCGAAATTCACTGTGCCGCTGGGAGAAGAGGAGCGGATTTTGGCTCCCCCGAAATTCACTTTACTTTTTTTCAGTGATTGCAGTCCTACAAACTTTCAGCTTCTCGACCATGTCCAACAATTCTACCAGATCACTTTCACTCTTTGGGGGATGTACAGTCTGCAGATTGCCTGGTCGACTACCCAGTAAGATTTCCATTTT
>JAEUYN010001809.1:0-14268 GCA_018257835.1 Euura lappo
CTCTCTCGAGCCAAACGAGGTAGTTTCCGTCAGGACTGAAACGCGGGGCTCGTACCGCGCAACCGTCGCTCGAAATCTTAACTATCAAAATACAAAAATTGCGTTCAGTCGTTCTATTTACGTTTCTAGAGATTGAATCGATAATTCAATCCAATTACCAAATTCCTCATTTTTCAGATAAAATATCCACGATTCCCTGTTGGTACATGATATGAGCCCAAGATATCGTGGCTCGTGTCGCCAAGCTACTCCGACAATCCCCTCCCCGTTCGGAGTCCACTGAGGCTGTCCCGGAGACAAATCGTCCGGAACACTGGTCAGAGGTGTGATCGTATCCGCCTCCGTATCCAGAACCACGACTACCGGACGATGTTTGCCGACCAGCCGTTCTCCCCAATTAGGTTTCCACACATATTCAGTGCCCTGAAATCAAGAGAGGTGAGCGATTTCGTGTACCTGGGGAATTATTCCGCGATCAGTGTCTCAAATTAATTGCTTTTTAATCTTCATCATTCTGATTTGTAGTCAATCAGGCTAATTACTGCTCCTCTTATCTTGATAATTGAATAGGCAACATCAAAACTTCTCATCATCGGTCCGACTTAGTGGTATTTGCTAGATAACGAAGTAGAATTGAATCTCGCAGGTGCGTTTCAAGGGTCCGTTCAATGAAATTTCATCATAGTTCACCTTCGTAGTTTCTTCCTCCTCTGCCTTCGTTTTTGCAGTCGCCTCCTGGGCCGTTTGCTTATAGGACGGAGCAGACTTTGGTAATTTTTTTTCAGCTATGTAAACCAGCCTGGTTTTATCGGGCGACCAATTGAACGCCCCAAATTCAGCTGTGGAATTGAAGGAAACAATTGATTAACTGGATCTTGCATAAATCATCCTCCCCACTCACTGTCCGTGTAAATATCTCCGTGAACATCGAGCCCAGTCAGATCGTAATTTTTAACAAGACGCTCTTTGTCCCAGATCTCAACAAACTGCCCAGGTGCGCCATCTACGACTCTTAGCCTCAGCACGGCATCACGCTGTCCGTCTTCCGTGGAAGAAGAAAGGAGCCTGAATGTTTTACAGTTTCATTAGAATTGAGTCAAAATTCACGGGGTTCGGAGATTCTTACTTGGTAGAAATATCGGTGGGAGAAGTATTAGATATTTTATCAAAGCTGCTGGTCAATGAGTGCTGCAGAGTGAATCGCCAGGTAAAACTTCCGTCGAGATTCCGCTGGCTCCACGTACTCCGCACCCTCACATTGTCGATGACGTTGAGGATCCTGGCCTCGAAGAGGGCAGGATTTTCCACCACCGATTTGTAGTGTTTTAGAATATCCGTGATCTGGAATTATGAGATCGTGAGACAAAGAGAACGGGTGGAATTAAACGGGTCTTTGTTATGTACTCACTTGCGTCGATGTCATCTTGGAAGAGTATTCCGTTCGTTCACCTCGATTACCGCAGATATTATGAGGCGAGCCGCCGTCTTATACTCGGACAGTTTTACCCTCTGCTCATATCGGTACCGACCGCAATCTTATAGATAACGAATACCGTGTTTTTGAAAATATATTTTTGATGAGAGTTCTACTTCAGCAGACCGCAAATCATGCACAAAAATAAACACGGTATAGGTTAGGGTTAGGTTAGGTTAGGTTCGACACGTCTCAACAAGCATATTTTTCGATCCATTAAAACGTACGAATAATTTCCGACTTTCTCGAGGTAAGTCTTCAATTGGTTGATTCATTGTGTTATTAATAGCACTGTGAAGGTGATGTTTCAATACTCCGACGCCCCGCTTCAAATGTGGCTTGACGCCCCGTAGTCGAGTGATGAGAACCAAACAGGTAGCCCAGCATTGATTCAGTTCATTCAGTGCGATGGATTCGCTTTATACTGCTGGCTCAGGGGAGGGAGAGGATATACATACTGATTGTGAAACAACACAAAGACTGACAAATACTACACGGCTATCTGAAATAATATATTTATATCTTGACACTTTTATCTTATCTGGCTATCTGAACGATAATGTAACTACGACTAATGAAATCTCATAGGTATTAATAGAACTAGGGATGGGCGATTCTTGGAAAAATAATCGATGTTAGAATAATCGATTGTTTTTGAACGATTCATGGACATGGAGTAGAAGGAGACATATCGCGTGTCTAGTGGTATAAGGTCGTATCCACCAAAAAGTTGATTTTGGTGGTAAAAGGTCGTATATTTTTTTTTGTCCTTTGCCATTCGCTACTATAGTGTCCAAAACGCATATATCTATGAAAATTAGACGAAAGAAATAATAAAGGTGAAAGGTCGTAAGTACTGGCGGTTACATCCTTTCATTTCTAGATTAGAAAAAAAAAATCGTGTTCACTAATGATGTATGGTCGTATCCACCATTTTTATTTATATTATATCATTTTTTTTACAAAACCTCTAAAAACCTCTGAAACGCATAGATAAATCGAATTTCGGACGAAATTTCAAAATTTTTATTTTTCAACAAAAAAAATTATCAAGCTAAAGGTAAAAGGGCGCATCGACAATTTTTTTTAATACTTTTTTTATAAAACCTCTAAAAACCTCTGAAACGCATAGATAAATCGAATTTCGGAAGAAATTCCAAAATTTTTATTTTTCAACAAAAACGATTATCAAGCTAAAGGTAAAAGGGCGCATCGAAAATTTTTTTTTAATACTTTTTTTATAAAACCTCTAAAAACCTCTGAAACGCATAGATAAATCGAATTTCGGACGAAATTCCAAAATTTTTATTTTTTCATAAAAAAAATTGACAAGCTAAAGGTAAAAGGGCGCATCGACAATTTTTTTTTTCCGGACGGATTTCGGACGAAATTCGATTTATCTATGCGTTTCAGAGGTTTTTAGAGGTTTTGTAAAAAAAAGTATTAAAAAAAAAATTGTCGATGCGCCCTTTTACCTTTAGCTTGTTAATTTTTTTTATTAAAAAATAAAAATTTTGGAATTTCGTCCGAAATTCGATTTATCTATGCGTTTCAGAGGTTTTTAGAGGTTTTATAAAAAAAGTATTAAATACATATTTATGTACAACAGCATGCGCCGAAAGTAACTGTTTATTCGGCAAGGTTATGTTTTCATTGCGAGCCGTTGGTTTTACCTGGCGAGCCGAAGGCGAGCACAGCAATAGCAAAGCAACAGCGAGTACTAAAAACATAACCTTGCTGAACAGTGCACTGCGCGCCCATGCAATATTTTTACGGACAAGGCATTAATAGTCACTTTGACGCCGGTTGAGTTCCGCACGAACTGCGTATAGAGAGAGGGTAACCTGCGGTATAAGTGCCATTGCCGGAACGAAAACAGGCGTCAAAGTGACTTTTTAATGCCTGTGCCGTAAAAAAAAGAAATTGTCGATGCGCCCTTTACCTTTAGCTTGATAATTGTTTTTTTACGGCACAGGCATTAAAAAGTCACTTTTTGACGCCTGTTTTCGTTCCGGCAAATGGCACTTTATACCGCTAAGTTCAAAGTTGCGGTATAAAGTCTTTATTCCGCAACTTTGATGCGCAGTTCGAAGTGCGCATGTCAAAGCTGCGGAATAAAGTCTTTATACCGCAGGTTACCCCCTCTCTATACGCAGTTCGTGCGGAACTCAACTGGCGTCAAAGTGACTATTAATGCCTTTTCCGTAAAAAATATTGTATGGGGCGCGCGCAGAAACTAACTGTTCGGCAAGGTTATGTTTTAGTACTCGCCGTTGCTTTACAAGGCTCGCCTTCGGCTCGCCAGGTAAAACCAACGGCTCGTACGAAAAACATAACCTTGCCGAATAAACAGTTACTTTCGGCGCATGCCACATAAATATCTATTGTTGAAAAATAAAAATTTTGGAATTTCTTCCGAAATTCGATTTATCTATGCGTTTCAGTGGTTTTTAGAGGTTTTATAAAAAAAGTATTAAAAAAAAATTGTCGATGCGCCCTTTTACCTTTAGCTTGATAATTTTTTTTGTTGAAAAATAAAAATTTTGAAATTTCGTCCGAAATTCGATTTATCTATGCGTTTCAGAGGTTTTTAGAGGTTTTGTAAAAAAAAGTGTAAAAAAAATTGTCGATGCGCCCTTTTACTTTTAGGTTGTTAATTTTTTTGATTAAAAAATAAAAATTTTGGAATTTCGTACGGAATTCGATTTATCTATGCGTTTCAGAGGATTTTAAATGTTTTGTAAAAAAATGATATAATATAAATAAAAATGGTGGATACGACCATACATCATTAGTGATCACGATTTTTTCTCAAGTGGAAATAAAGACTTAACCGCCCGTACCTACGACCTTTCACCGTTAGTCAATCAATTTCGCAATTTCATGTTTCTGAACGTATTTTCACATGTTAAGCGGAAATACGGAGAAAAAATCGATATGCCCTTTTACCTTTACGCATGGTAAAAAGTCGTATATTTGCGTACGTCTTATACACTCAGCAAAAAAATTAACGGACCACCCAATTCTTGCCGAAAATTGGCGATTTTCAAACTAGCATAACTCGGTGATAAAATGTCGGAAAAAATGGCCAAGCAGCCATCTTGAAGATTGAAACTTCGTCTTTGATTTGGTTCTTGGAAATTTCAAGTGCGGCCATTTTTGACTTGTTCGTGCATGTTTGAACGAAGGGTCGCGGAAAGCGTGGACAACCGCCCGTTTCAAACTGCGCTATGGGAGTGAGAAAAAATCGGGGAAAACTGACGCCATAGCTGTTCTGTAGCCTTAGGGCTCCTCTTCAAAAACTGCTTTCGAAAATTTTACTCCGATTTTTTTTCACCGAGTAATTCAATTTTCAGTAATCTCATTCATTTGCGAAGCTATAGGAGGCGGACACGCGTATGTACTGTTTTGGCGTTACCCAGGATGCACAACGTGGAAGTACAGTTACACGCACCCTTGGGGGCCGTGCATAAATGACGTTACCACTCAAGGGGGGGGGGAGTCACCGAAAATGTGACGTTTTGTGACATGGGGACGGGGACGGGGGGGTTCACGCAAATGTGACGTCACATTTCGAAATTTCAATTTTTCTTCAATATTGAGTCAAAAAACCCTGTCTCAAATTTGAAAAGCCCGCCCGCGGGGGGGTATGTGAAATTTTTGTGACGTCACCTTGGGGAGGGGGGGGTCCAAGGTCTGTGACTTGGTGTGACATGGGGGGAGGGGGGGTCAAAAAAGGCAGAATTCATGGTGACGTCATTTATGCACGGCCCCCAAGGGTGCGTGTAACTGTACCTCCACGTGGTGCATCCTGGGTAACGCCAAAACAGTACATACGCGCGTCCGCCTCCTATAGCTTCGCAAATGCATGAGATTACTGAAAATTGAATTACTCGGTGAAAAAAAATCGGAGTAAAATTTTCGAAAGCAGTTTTTGAAGAGGAGCCCTGAGGCTACAGAACAGCTATGGCGTCAGTTTTCCCATATTTTTTCTCACTCCCATAGCGCAGTTTGAAACGGGCGGTAGTCCACGCTTTTCGCGACCCTTCGTTCAAACATGCACGAACAAGTCAAAAATGGCCGCACTTGAAATTTCCAAGAACCAAATCAAAGACGAAGTTTCAATCTTCAAGATGGCTGCTTGTCTCGACAGTTTATCACCGAGTTACCTGCTTATTTGAAAATCGCAAATTTTTCGGCAAGAATTGAGGTGATCCGTTAATTTTTGCTGAGTGTACCATTAGACACGCGATATCTCCCCACGTTTAGGCTTCTAAAAGTGGTCGTAAAATCCCACGGTAAAGGGGGCGCTGCGAACGAGTCTGTACCGGCGAATTCCGGCAAGCGGCAAAATTTGAATGTCATTTATGACGATCAATGTGGAATTCGCACTCAGCACATCTGCCAAAAAGAAAATTTTATTTCTTTAATATTACTCTGACCATGTAACTACGTTCAGATAAGGATTTTATGAACTATGACAAACAGTGAAAATACCTGAGGCTGAATAATAAATGCTGTTTTTGATTGGCATAAGAAATAAGAGGAGTTTGCATTGGGTCTCAAGCAATATACCCAAGAAGAAAAAAATTACAGTCGTCAGAAAAATACAAAAATTTATTATATTTGACTATAGTCATATCATAAAAATATATACATGTCCACTGTGCTCTGGTCGCTTACGTAAGTCTAGACTGCTTGCGCAGGAGTCTGGCTTTTTCTTTTTTTTGATTATTGATTGAGTTGAATCTCCGGCAAGCAAAATGTAATCGCATAATCACGTAAAATCTAACTGCTTGTAGGCTGGTAGTATGTTCGCACTTCTCGCATCCAATACTTTGTAGGTGTTTAGCTTGGAGCGTATTTAGAATATTGAATAGCGTGTTATTGTTCAATGCCGTTGTTTGGAGGACCTCTGTGATGACATCTTCGACAGCTGATATCAGCTTAAATAATTCGGTCGATGGTAATATCAAACCCCCTCTGCTTTTAAGTACAATCATTTTGTCCCTGTTCTCAGTTGGTTCCAGTGCAATCATTAATGCGATACAATCCACACAGTTGGTAATTTTTGTCATTTTTCTAACAACATATCCAGCTATGTAGGATTTCACATGATCTGTGGTCACTGGTGTCTCATTCAGGCCTTCATCAATCAATAGATCACCAGCATCGTCGACTTCGTCCAAATGATACCCAGCATCGAATATGGCATCTAAGTTTTCTAGAATCTCCGGCTGTGGCTCATTATAATTGACGTCTTTGGCATTGAGCAGAGACTTCAATATTTCCCCTTTTCCAATATTCGAACCACGTGCCGGTTTTACGAGTGAATACGCACTCAGCAACCGAAACGTTTGTGCAAATAATATTGGATCGGGATCGGTATTGCAGCCTCCAGCACTCCGAATCATGCCAAAGAATCTCTGCGGAAAATAATTGAACCGTTATGAAAATATTGTGAATAATAGTAGACCCTGCGACCTGCTTCCATTTCTCGAAGGCAACAATATCCTTGTTGAAACAGAAAAAATCAGAATTAGTTGCATTACAATTGTTCCATTCCATATTATACTCCAAAACTCGAAACCTAACCTGATAACTTACCTTTGGCGCTATGAAAAGAGTTTTTTTTCTTTACTTTTCCTTTTTTATTAGCGCTAATCGCACGTTTACTCCCCGTGGTGCATCTCGGGATCGCGCACGTCCTACCCATCTTTATCACCAATTTATTTATTTTTTTTTAAACCACTAGTTATTAGCCAAGGGCCATGTACCAAATACACTCGAAGGCGACAAAGAGATAAAACTCCAAAACTCGTTGAAGGAAAGATACCAAGGAGTAAGAAAGAGTTCTTTGGCACTTGATATCGGAAACGAATTTTGCCGGTTCTACTTTTTACTCCTCGATTTGTTTGTTTTGTTATGTTGGTACTGATTAAGCACTAGACTTGATTGGTCCGCAGTGTTTGTTTATATAGGTGTTTCAAAGCCCTTTCCTTAAGTCTTCCCCGGTAGGCTTGATCCCCGAGGATCGGATTGGTGAGTTGGTAATGTTTGGGTCAAAGTCCCGCAGTTTATAGACTGTTCTGCCGATGGTGCGATGGAGTAGCGAGAGGGGGCGTAGAGAACGAAAAGATTAGATGGCTGCCTCTGGTATTTTTTTCAGACAGAGGCCGTGGTGATGATCTCGTGACAGACGGTGGAGCCACTGTCTTGATGTTGAAATCAGTGGTTGTAGCGAGGGTTGATCACTCGTGTAATCTGGTGTACACCCCTTCGAGAATCTTTTGTAATCTTTTGTAATCTTATGTAATCTTTTGTAATCTTTGTAGTCTTTGTAGTCTTTGTAATCTTTTGTAATCTCTTGTAATCTCTTGTAATCTCTTGTAATCTTTTGTAATCCTTTGTAATCCTTTGTAATCTTTTGTAATCTTTGTAATCTTTTGTAATCTTTTGTAATCTTTGTAGTCTTTGTAATCTTTTGTAATCTTTTGTAATCTCTTGTAATCTTTTGTAATCTCTTGTAATGTCTTGTGATATTTTGTAATCTCTTGTAATCTTTCGTAATCATTTGTAATCTCTTCTTTTGTAATCTTTTGTAATCTCTTGTAATCTTTTGTAATCTTTTGTAATCTTTTGTAATCTAGTAATCTTTGTAATCTTTGTAATCTTTTGTAATCTTTGTAGTCTTTGTAATCTTTTGTAATCTCTTGTAATCTCTTGTAATCTCTTGTAATCTTTTGTAATCTCTTGTAATCTTTTGTAATCTCTTGTAATCTTTTGTAATCTTTTGTAATCTTTGTAGTCTTTGTAATCTTTTGTAATCTTTTGTAATCTCTTGTAATCTTTTGTAATCTCTTGTAATCTTTTGTAATCTTTCGTAATCTTTGTAGTCTGTGTAATCTTTTGTAATCTTTTGTAATCTTCTGTAATCTTTGAAATCTTGTAATCTGGTGTACACCAAATTGACGAGTGATCAACCCCTCGGACGCTCTGCATGCATTGAAATTTAGTGTCGACTTTAACGGTGTGATCCAAAAGATATGCCCTCCACGGTTTCACCTTTCATATTGTTGTCCAGAACAAATAAGTTTGTGGAAAGACCTAATGAGCCTTGATTTGCCTGCTTCATTAATCGTAATGGATGGCCTCGTTCAGAATGTTACGATGAGGGATTATACAACTGACAAAATATTCTCATTTATGCTTGCAGTTGAAGCAGCTGGGACCACGATTATATTGACTCAAGCAATCACAGAGAAGATGGGGCTTGTATTCGTTTTACGCTTCTGCAGTGAATTTCTGAAAAATAATGTTCCAATGCCATCAGAACTTGTCACTGGATACTCTTCCACCTTACTAGATGGTGTATCACTGGCTTTCAATAATTGCACATTCAGCCAATACAACGCGAAATGCTATGATTATATGATGCAGTATACATCTGCTCTACCACCAGTTGTAGTACAAGTGGACACAGTCAGCATAATTAAGGTTATTGAAGGATCGCAGTGTTTTGATGAAAAATCTGAACCAGTGAAGAAATTTCTTTTACTCAGCATCATATACCTAAGCAGCACTGACAAGTTCACTAAATTTGAAGAAACAGCGATAAGTCTTCTCACACTGATTCTAAGTCCCTACGAAAATGATTCTACTGAATCAAAGAGACTTACACTGTTGTCAAACATCCGAAACGAAGATATTAAAGCAAAATATGGAAAATATGTCAAGTACTCAAATGATCCCATCGCACACAGAAGCTTTTCTCATCTTACATTCGATAAGGCCGCTATATTTGACAATTGTTCAAAGACAATGGTAGATTACGCTAACTACTTACAACTTCAAGCCCGCAAAATTTATGAATCGGCTGACAATTCTCGCAAAGAAGCTAATGCCTACTATTGCCCGGAGTGGATTAACAGTAATTTACATGCACTACTAACACAATTCCCATCTTGGACGAGTATCATTAGAGGCCACTCCAATACCTTCAGCTTGGCTACATCATGTGCTATGCAACATTCCGTTACCCTCAAGGAACTCGACCAGCCAATATCTGCCTCAAAATTCGTACCTTACCACGTTGAAAAAGTTAAATCACTAGCACAAAAAGGACGTGCGTTTGTTAACGAATCTAAAAGCAAAGGTCGAAATGTTAAAAAAGTGGCATCCGTGAACATTCACGATTGCCTAAATGACCAGGAAAACTGGATGGGTAGAAATGAGTGGCAAGCAGATGATGCAGTTGATGACGATGAATGTATACCGAGTAGTTCAGATGGTGTGCTTGTTGCTGTATCATCCCAAGACATTGGAGTGGGTCGACATCCAGCTAAGGAGAGCAATCCTACAGACAGTATCTTCAAACCGTCAGCATCGTTAGAGACAAATCATCAAACACACAGTATGATCATTCAAATACTTCTAAAATATCAGTATCAGATCATGCAACTAGTAATGATTTGAATACCTGCTCGACCGCGCCTAACAAATAATCTTGATATACGTTTTGCAGAGATAGGAGCTGAGATAGTGTCCAATTGCGCAGACGGAGTACATACCACTGTATCTGTCCGAGAGAAAGAAGCCTGTCAACATGCAACTGAGGAGAGTGCTTCTTTGGACAATATTATTCAAACGTTGAGAGAGCATAACGAATCAGGATCGAATAATGGAGTCGAGAATGACATGAATACCTCTACGAACACATTGGACAACTTGCCTGAAATCATTCTTCTAAAACCAGAGGATGAGCAGTCGATGCAAACAGATCAAAGTATCGAGTTTACGCGAACATAATTATTCAATGAAGACAGATGAATGCAGTAAAAACAATCTGTTGTCGCAAAACATAAGCATGGAACACAATTATTCTCTCGGACCAAAGACAACAAAAGACTGCAATCTTGATGATAAAAAATCCATCTTGGAAAACAGAGCATTAGTAAACAGTCGTAAAAAGAAATACGTGACTCCCTTCCCTGCAATGAAAATTTACCATGAACAGGCTCCCTGTAAAAGCAAACTGAAGGAAACAATAATTCGAAACGGAAACTGCTTGAAGCCTAGGAAAGTATCTGGAAAACTGTACGTTTTCAACGATACGTCCACCGTTGACACTTTATTTGAAGTAATGGCATTTGCGTACAAAAACATCAAAGACTTTCGAGTGTTCGTCGACACACAAACTTGCAAATTCAAACGTAAGGGCATTCTTTTTTCACAAATAGTTATCGACTATTGTAAATCAGGGAATCCCTGGCGAAAAAAAATTCTGAAAAACTCCGCAATTTTCTCCGAAAAACTCTGCAAAAAATTCTACATTTGTCTGTTATTTGGAACACCTTTCAGAGAAAAATCAGAGTTTTTCTCAGAGAAAGATCAGAGTTTTTCTCAGAGAAAAATCAGAGTTTTTTTATTGAGAAAAATCAGAATTTTTTCCATAGAAAAATCAGAGTTTTTTGTTTGAAAATCTCTGTAGCACAAAAATTATTCCGCGACGCCTTTGTGCGTATCTATTTCTCCATTTCGATGAAAAATTGCGAAAAAGTACACATATTTCTGGAAATCTCCACAAGTACGAATTTCAGAAATGGACCCCGCCTGTAAATATCTGCATTTCCGCGGAAAATTCCCATAAAGTATACATATTTCTGGGAATCTCTTCAAGTACGAATTTCAGAAATGGACCCCGCCTGTAAATATCTGCATTTCCGCGGAAAATTCCGATAAATTATACATATCTCTGAAAATCTCTTCAACACAAGCCCTAGGCGTGCGCACGGGGGGGGGGTCGCCTCCCCCCGCCCTAAATCGGCCGCCCCTTATTCATTTGTGTTTACGATTTCGAGGCGAAATTCTGAAGAAATTGGAAAATTCCTGTGCATCTCTGCAAGTTAGGATTTCTTCATCCGCCTCTAGAAAATATTGGCCCGACAGTAGTCTAGGCACGGGTGACGTGGCCACGGTGCCGCGCCAACATATATCCCCACCGTGATTACTTGGCTGCGGGAAGCAACGCCGCCGCGTGGCGGTCACGGGTACTAAATTTCTCCGTAAAACTCCGGATTTTTCTGCTGCTGAGAAATTTGTACCTGGGGAAAATTTGAAAAACTCTGCAGCAGAAATTTCCAGAATTGACAATTGGAAATCATCGATTTCTATGCAAAACTTCGAATTTCTCTGTTTCTGTGAAATGTCCATAGGCGTCATTCAAGTATTACGTAATGCTCAGGGGAGGGTGTTACTATGGGGGAGGGGAGTCGGTCAAAACGTGACCATTTGTTGGGGGGGAGGGGGCGGGCGGGGAGGGGGGGATATCGTCAGACGTTACGGTTTTTATTTCCAATAAATACTTGAGAAACAAAAGCATATATCCACATCGCCAAACAGTTTAATTGTAACCATGAAAAATGATCCTATTTTTTTTTAATTTCCAGCGCTTTAGGGGCCGTGCATAAATGACGTCACCACTCAAAGGGGGGGAGGGGAGTCACCGAAAATGTGACGTTTTGTGACATGGGGAGGGGGGGGGGTACACGCAAATGTGACGTCACATTTCGAAATTTCAATTTTTCTTCAATATTCAGTCAAAAAACCATGTCTCAAATTTGAAAAGCCCGCCCGAGGGGGGTTATGTGAAAGTTTTGTGACGTCACCTTGGGGTGGGGGGGGTCCAAGCTTTGTGACTTGGTGTGACATGGGGGGGGGGGGGGTCAAAAAAGGCAGAATTCATGGTGACGTCATTTATGCACGGCCCCTTATCATAATCTTAGCAATTGGTAGCATAACGTAACACTTAGGAGGGGGGGGGGGTCAAAAATAGCGTTACGTACTACTTGGATGACGCCATACTTCAGGAAATTTTGAAAAACTCTACAGCAGATTTTTTCAGATTTTTCTAGATTCTACCAGCCAGTAAGGGCCGTTCATAAATTGCATGGCACCTCCTGGGGGGGTCAAAAATTCCAGTAAATTCCATATTTACGCTCATGTTGGGGAAGGGGAGGTCAAGAATGGCTCCAAAAGTGCTTACGTAATTTATGAACAGCCAGTAACAGAGTTAACATATCTGAAAAACTCCGACTTTTTGTTCATTTGCTTTCATAGATTTTTGTAGAAATTTCGCATAGATTTTTTTTAACCAGGCACACTGTGGAAAATTTGCAAAACTCTACAGCGGAAATTAACGAAATTTGTCATCGAAAATAATAAATTTCTCTGCAAAACTCTGAATTTTTCTGTTATCGTGAAATTTGTAAACTTTTGAAAATTCTGCAAAACTGTGCACCAGAAATTTTCAGATTTTTACATCAAAAATCATAAATTTCTGTGCAAAACTTCGGATTTTTCTGCATGGAAGATATTGCGCACACTTGTGGAAAATCTGCAAAACTCTACCGCGGACTTTTACAAAATTTTTCATCGAAAATCATCAATTTCTCCGCAAGGCACTGAATTTCTCTGTTGTCATGAAATTTGTACAATTTGGATAATTCTGCAAAACTGTACAGCAGAAATTTTCAGATTTTTTCATCGAAAATCATAAATTCCTCTGCAAAACTTCGGATTCTTCTGCATGGAAAATATTACGCACACTTGTGGAAAATCTGCAAAACTCTACCGCGGACTTTTACGAAATTTTTCATCGAAAATCATCAATTTCTCTGCAAGGCACTGAATTTCTCTGTTGTCGTGAAATTTGTGAACTTTTGAAAATTTTGCAAAACTGCGTGCACCAGAAATTTTCAGATTTTTACATTAAGAATCATAAATTTCTGTGCAAAACTTCGGATTTTTCTGCATGGAAGATATTACGCACACTTGTGAAAAATCTGCAAAACTCTACCGCGGACTTTTACAAAATTTTTCATCGAAAATCATCAATTTCTCTGCAAGCTACTGAATTTCTCTGTTGTCGTGAAATTTACAATCTATATATTAAAGTACGAAAATGCGGATGTCTGCAGTTCCCAATTCTACCGCCAGGGGCTGCCACATGCGGCTACGAGCCTCAGCACGCAACACGCGGGCCACGCGCCCCAGGTCGACTCCTCCGCGAATTCCTGACCCCTGAAGGTCGCGATACGCGGTTCATGCGCCCTAGGTCGACTCCTCCGCGAATTCCTGACCCCTGAATGTCGCGATACGCGGTTCACGCGCCTCAGGCCGACTCCTCCGCGAATTCCCGACCTCTGAAGGTCGCGATACGCGGTTCATGCGCCCTAGGTCGACTCCTCCGCGAATTCCTGACCCCTGAAGGTCGCGATACGCGGTTCACGCGCCTCAGGCCGACTCCTCCGCGAATTCGTGACCCCTGAAGGTCGCGATACGCGGTTTACGCGCCTCAGGCCGACTCCTCCGCGAATTCCCGACCTCTGAAGGTCGCGATACGCGGTTCACGCGCCTCAGGCCGACTCCTCCGCAAATTCCCGACCTCTGAAGGTCGCGATACGCGGTTCATGCGCCCTAGGTCGACTCCTCCGCGAATTCCTGACCCCTGAAGGTCGCGATACGCGGTTCATGCGCCCTAGGTCGACTCCTCCGCGAATTCCTGACCCCTGAAGGTCGCGATACGCGGTTCACGCGCCTCAGGCCGACTCCTCCGCGAATTCCCGACCCCTGAAGGTCGCGATACGCGGTTCACGCGCCTCAGGCCGACTCCTCCGCGAATTCGTGACCCCTGAAGGTCGCGATACGCGGTTTACGCGCCTCAGGCCGACTCCTCCGCGAATTCCTGACCCCTGAAGGTCGCGATACGCGGTTCATGCGCCCTAGGTCGACTC
>JAEUYN010001810.1:0-137378 GCA_018257835.1 Euura lappo
GCCCAAATCCGCTGCTCTTCTCCCAGCGGCATGGTGAATTTCGATGGAGCCCAAATCCGCTGCTCTTCTCCCAACGGCATGGTGAATTTCGATGGAGCCCAAATCCGCTGCTCTTGTCCCAGCGGTATGGTGAATTCCGATGGAGCCCAAATCCGCTGCTGTTGTCCCAGCGGTATGGTGAATTCCGATGGAGCCCAAATCCGCTGCTCTTGTCCCAGCGGTATGGTGAATTCCGATGGAGCCCAAGTCCGCTGCTCTTGTCCCAGCGGTATGGTGAATTCCGATGGAGCCCAAATCCGCTGCTCTTGTCCCAGTGGTATGGTGAATTCCGATGGAGCCCAAATCCGCTGCTCTACTCCCAGCGGTATGGTGAATTCCGATGGAGCCCAAATCCGCTGCTCTACTCCCAGCGGTATGGTGAATTCCGATGGAGCCCAAATCCGCTGCTCTACTCCCAGCGGTATGGTGAATTCCGATGGAGCCCAAATCCGCTGCTCTTGTCCCAGCGGTATGGTGAATTCCGATGGAGCCCAAATCCGCTGCTCTACTCCCAGCGGTATGGTGAATTCGATGGGCCCAAATCCGCTGCTCTTGTCCCAGCGGTATGGTGAATTCGATGGGCCGTCCGCTGCTCTTGTCCCAGCGGTATGGTGAATTCCGATGGAGCCCAAATCCGATGCCCTTCTCCCAGTGGTATGGTGAATTCCGATGGAGCCCAAATCCGCTGCTCTTGTCCCAGCGGTATGGTGAATTCCGATGGAGCCCAAATCCGCTGCTCTACTCCCAGCGGTATGGTGAATTCCGATGGAGCCCAAATCCGCTGCTCTTGTCCCAGCGGTATGGTGAATTCCGATGGAGCCCAAGTCCGCTGCTCTTGTCCCAGCGGTATGGTGAACCTCGATGGGCAATCCGCTGCTCTCTATTGATCGTTAATTCCGATGGAGCCGTCCGCTGCTCTCCCCAGCAGTGATCCGATGGGCCGTCCACTGCTCTACTCCCAGCGGCATGGTGAATTCCGATGGAGCCCAAATCCGCTGCTCTTGTCCCAGCGGTATGGTGAATTCCGATGGAGCTCAAATCCGCTGCTCTACTCCCAGCGGCATGGTGAATTCCGATGGAGCCCAAATCCGCTGCTCTTGTCCCAGCGGTATGGTGAATTCCGATGGAGCCCAAATCCGCTCCTCTTCTCCCAACGGCATGGTGAATTTCGATGGAGCCCAAATCCGCTCCTCTTCTCCCAACGGCATGGTGAATTCCGATGGAGCCCAAATCCGCTGCTCTTGTCCCAGCGGTATGGTGAATTCCGATGGAGCCCAAATCCGCTGCTCCACTCCCAGCGGTATGGTTAATTCCGATGGAGCCCAAATCTGCTGCTCTTCTCCCAGCGGCACAGTGAATTTCGGTGGAGCCCAAATCCGCTCCTCTTCTCCCAGCGGCACAGTGAAATTGGACGTAGCCCAAATCCGATGCCCTTCTCCCAGCGGCATAGTGAATTTCGGTGGAGCCCAAATCCGCTGCTCTACTCCCAGCGTCACAGTGAATTTCGGTGGAGCCCAAATCCGCTGCTCTACTCCCAGCGTCATAGTGAATTTCGGTGGAGCCCAAATCCGCTGCTCTTGTCCCAGCGGTATGGTGAATTCCGATGGAGCCCAAATCCGCTGCTCTTGTCCCAGCGGTATGGTGAATTCCGATGGAGCCCAAATCCGCTGCTCTACTCCCAGCGGTATGGTGAATTCCGATGGAGCCCAAATCCGCTCCTCTTCTCCCAACGGCATGGTGAATTCCGATGGAGCCCAAATCCGCTGCTCTTGTCCCAGCGGTATGGTGAATTCCGATGGAGCCCAAATCCGCTCCTCTTCTCCCAATGGCATGGTGAATTCCGATGGAGCCCAAATCCGCTGCTCTTCTCCCAGCGGCATAGTGAATTTTGGTGGAGCCCAAATCCGCTCCTCTTCTCCCAGCGGCACAGTGAAATTGGACGTAGCCCAAATCCGCTCCTCTTCTCCCAGCGGCACAGTGAAATTGGACGTAGCCCAAATCCGATGCCCTTCGGGAGAAGGGGGAAGCTGGGAAGCGGGACAGTGAATTCCAATGGAGCCCAAATCCGCTGCTCTACTCCCAGGGGCATAGTGAAATACAGTGTCATCCAAATCCGCTCCTCTTCTCTCATCGGCATAATTTTAGGCAATGAAACACAGATGGAATCCTCAGATCTGGGCGGCATAATTTTAGGCGATGAAACAGAGATGGGATCCTCAGGTCCGGGCGGCATAGTTTTACTCGATGGAACACGGATGCGATTCTCAACTCCGAACGGCATGGTGAAATTCGATGGAGCCCAAATGCGATCCTCTCCTCCGGACGGCATAGTGAAATGGGGTCGAGGCGAAATGCAATTATTGCACACACGAAACCTGGCACCATTTAAAGCTTGTATCTGGCCTTTAATTGGTTCACTTAAATCTCTCACTCGAAAACTGAAGGCACCTCAGAAATTTTGCTAAAGACTTTTATTCTTAGAATTTCGCAAAAAATTTGTTTCTCCAATTTTTTCGATGTAGGGTAAATCACCCGGTATAATCAAACTGTATATACCAATGTATAATCTATAATATTTGTAGCACTACAAATCAAGTTGTTGATCCTGAGTCTAGATGAGAAATCAAATCACTTCAGTCAGTGATTATGCGACTACATTTTGCGTGCCGTAGCTTTTAGTCAATAAATAATCAACAAAAGAAAACGGCAAATTCACACTCCTGCGCAAGCAGTCTAGACTCACATAAGCTACTGGAGCACACTGGACATGTATATATTTTCATGATATTACTATAATAAATTTTCATATTTTCGTGACTACTATAAGTTTATTCTTATATATATTACTTGTGACCCAATACAAGCCTCTTATCCTCTTATATTTGATACCAATCGAAAACAGCATTTTTTTTTTCAGCCTCAGTTATTTTCACTCTTCATCAGAGTACATAAAATCCTCATCTGAACGTAGTTACATGGTCAGAGTAATATTGAAGAATTAGTATATTGTGTATCAAGGACGCAAGACACTATTTTTCGAGTGTGAAATTTGCAGTACGAGCCGAACGCGAGTGTACTGCAATCACACTCGCCAAAATAGCCTTGCGCCCGTGTTGCACACGATTTTTTTCTCAACACCAGGTCTGCAAAAATGCCTCTTTTCCGCATGCCGTGCGTAAAGTTCGATTTTACGTACGCAAGCGTGCGTGTAATCGGACTTTACGTGCGTTTGTGATGAAAAATTTTGTTCGATACATGTGCGAAAGTTGTTTTTCTACTCGTGAGATTGTCACCCTCGCTTTGCTCGGGCGACAAACCTCCCACTCGTGCCAAAACAAACCTTTCGCACTTGTATCGAAATATACTATTTCAGACCAAGTGATCGGGCGCAAAACGGAACTTTGCGCCGAAAAGATCTGTTTTGCGCCGGCTCAAGAGGTATGAAAAGTGGCATTTTGCGACCGGGTGTGAGAAAATGAAATTTCCTTCTTACAATTAGTACATGTGCAGTTCTAATTCCACATTGCTCATCATAAAGATATTCAAATTTTGCCGCTCGCCGTAACTACAGTTCTCGGCTGTTCGCTGCGCCCCCTATAACGTGGGATTTTTCGACAACTCTTTGACGTCTAAATGTGGGGAGATATGTCCCTTCCACGGACTTCGTGGTCCCTTCTACCTACTCCATGGTCGAGTCTCATTCTTCGCCGTGTTGGTACGCCTGAATTTCCGTAGTTCTCGATAAATCGACCTTGGAGTCTTTCCGATTGAGATATATCGATCGCGCATCTGTTTAGGTGAAGTGTTTTGCGGCAGCTACAGACAGTAGTAGATATACAGTATTTATTCTTTGAACATTGTCGAGTGTCGACGTGATTAGTGATGGGCGATGTTGAGAAAAAAAATCGATGTTTTAATAATCGATGTTTTTAATCGATTATTGAAAAAAAAATCGAAACATCGATGTTTTTTTTTGTTTTGGTGATTTTTTTTTGGTGATCATGGTTTTGGTGTTTTTTTTCTTTTTTTTGGAGGGGGGCGGGGGAGGGGGGCATAATACTGCTTTTCATTTACAGCTAAGAGGTGACAAGCTATAGATGTCAAAGTACTTGAAAAATTAGACAAGAACTAAAAATATTAAAAATACTTTTTATTCACTGTAACCATAATTTTCAGATTTTTATTTTGTATCATTATCCGAACCCACGCCAATACACCATTCACGGCGGTTTCCACTCGTTTTCGCGAAACTGCGAAAGTCTGCAAGACTGCGAGTGGCGTCTAAAATGGCGCCCAAAGTGGCATCGATGTTTCGAGAAAAACATCGAACATCGATTAATCGAATCTCAAAAACATCGGCTCAAAATAATCGATTATTTAAAAAAAAACATCGAACGTTTCGATTAATCGGCAAACATCGCCCATCACCACTCCCATGGAGTTAGCCACTGCGTATGTCGCATATCCGCCAACTTCAGGCGTATGTTCGGTTGCCGTCTTCAGGCGCAGATTTTAAATTCGAAAAATTTGAATATTTTATACTTTCTTTTTTGATAATTGTTATAAACTGTATAAAGGATCTTTTATATTCATTACTGAGATCTGAATCAGGTTATTTCTTGGTTTATAGTTTAAGAAAAACCTCAAATTCTCAGTAGAATTTACTCATCAAGATAATTTGACTAGAAACATTAAACACTTACATTTTTTTAAAGTTTTCGCAGTTTTTCTTGACTCGACCTGATGATCATCGCAGGATTAAATTGACAATTGATAACTTTTCGTGTGAGAAAAAAAATCTTAACGAAAAAAATTGTTGTGGGGTTTGAATTTTTGTCATTTATTCATTACGTACTTCTAATGATGAAAAACAGACGAAAAACTTTACAAGTAGTAGATATTTGTTAAATAAAATATGTTAATGAGTAATAATCATAATGATAATTTCACAACTTTGTATAATTCGTTTTTTTTTTTTGTGAAATAAGAGAAAGAAAGCCCTAGAATAAACGACGGGAGATACATATTTGAGAAATAGAAAGAAAATCAGATAACTCGAAGGCCTGATAGCAAAATTGCTAACTAATGCATAACGTCTACCTTTAATTACCTTTCGTTCCGTAACTCAAGCTCAAAAATCAGATGTTTAGTATGATCCTCTGAAGTTACTAAAATCGCAGAGAATCATAAACCTTGGATCAGTGATATCGCCGTAATAGACAGGACACAACTCAAAACTTTCAGCCATTGAATTGAACTGAAAAAGAAATAGGAAAATAAATAATAACGAACCGGATGATTAGTTTGCACCCATTTTAAAGCAAATAATTACACTAAATTATTACGGCACGGATACACTGATTAAAAGATTCAATTCTCGGTCTGAAATTGCAATTTAAAATAGGTATTAGGTATTAATGTTGAAAAAAAATCATTGCTGGAACAGCGATTTGTTAGTTTGATGAAAACAATGTCATCACGATTATAAGAAAAAAAATTAAAAAATTAAAAAATTATCCCACAGCTATTAAAAAAAATATATTATACTAATAATAATTTTATGGTCAGAAAATAGAATTGCGATGCATTCATGGCCTTTAATTCTCAATACTCGAGGTATTCGTGCAATAGAATTCTTCCACAACGTTCATCGTTGAATGAGAACTAAAAAGAAATTTTTGGAACAATCGGAATTCCATTGCACCGAATACCGTGATTTAAAATGCTAGAAACTTGCGTACAGCAATTTAGCTATTAGTCTCTGGCAATCTAATGAACAACGATTATAATTAATATCCCTACTATTATATTATATTATTATGCTTATATGGCTTAACTATGTAATTATATACACTCTGAATATGATGAACGAAACGAACTAATCAACATCAAAACTGAAAGACAATAAGAAAAAAAAAAATTAGTTGTTAGTACGTTTTTGTGCCTCAGACTCCCAATCGGCTGAACACTCCGGGCTTGACCATCCTCGCCACCGTTGCAGTCTTGTTGAAAGTCACCTGCTTCGCTCCCGTCGTACCAAGACGAGCCTTTGCCGGCAAGGCGGAGGCCTGTTCGGAGGCTGAAAGACAAAATAATATCCAATCATTGAACATCATCAATCTCTCGCGATCGGAGTACGCAAGAGAAAAATCAGCCTCACCAAGTTTACTAGAGGTAGCTATCTTCCTTATAACTTTGGTTGTATTGGCGGCGGCGTTGAAGGTGATCTTTTTGTTCAATTTAACCATCTGTTTCGTCTTTCCGACGATATTTTTCTGCTTCTTTTCCTGGTCCGCCCTCATCGTTCCCGTCTGTTTAGCAGCGACTTTGAATATCTTCTTGGTGGTGAGTATCGTGTTCCCGACCCTGGTCGGAGATGTTTTCAGTATCCCAGGCACCGTGGGACTCGGAGCACCGTTTTTCAGTATCCCGGCGTAAGGCAGCTGTTCTTTCTGTCCATCTTTGTCTCCGAGTCTGTTAAAAACGCTCGAATTCCTCTTGAAAACATCCTTTCCGAGTCCAGTCACGTTGAAAGTCGGCGCTGCGGTCTCAGCCAGGTTCGTCGTACTAGTTACCGAACTGTCCCCGAGCCGATCAAACACAGTTCTTTTCTGGTCCAAAGCTTTCTTCAGTATTTTCCTACTCCTGAGCGTCGTGCCTTTCGGCATGATCACCTTGTACCCGACCTCATCTTCCGCAGGCCCTTTCTTCTCCTCGTATTCGTCGTCGCTCTCAAACTCCTCGGACCCAGATTCAAGCTTCCGTTTTAGGGGGACCTGCGCCTTTGGCTTCTCTATATAATGAGAAATCACCTTGGCAGCGACTGCGGGCTTCTTTTTAGCCGCTGCAGCCGCGTTTGCGAGGCTCTGTGTGTTTTTTACTACTTTTGGAGCGACTGCCGGAGCTGCAGTCTTCGGCTTGGCGACGGCGCCCGGAGTCAGCGCGCTACGAGTAACCATTTTTACCGCGGGTTTTTTCAGGAGCGGTTTGGACGTGATTTTTGACACTACAGAGCCCTCGGAGTCAACGAGGAACTTTTCGCAGGTCAATTCCTCGACTACTTTCTTGGCGTATCTGAGGATCGCTATCATGTCTCCCATCAGGGTGATTCCCATCTCTTTCAAGCTCGGCTTATCCAATTCCGGCAGCATGTCGGGGTCGATTCGATTGTTTGAAAATACGACCGCATGTTTCGTAGCTACGTCTTGTGGAAAACCAGCTTCGAGGAAAAACTTGACCCAGTAAGCTACACAGAGGAATCGAGAATCCGTCATTTTATTCAATATTTTCTAACCTCAAATTGTTAATTCTCTTGGTTCTCGTTTATCCACGATTCTACAATCATCGTAAAAGCCTCGAATCAATTCCGCGAGATTTGTTTGTCCAGATTAGAGCCTCGCGTTTTATTCTAATTTTCTTTGAAAGACTGAAAACCACGAAAATAGTGTGAAAATCGAAGCTAATCGGAATGTTCGTGAATTTTTTCGAGCATCAAAGGCTACAAGTGGTAGAAAAATGTCGATTTTATAGCCTAAAAAAATTATCGTATCAAAAATAAGTCGAGAGGTGCGAATATCGGTGCATAAATAATATTTATAAACAAATACGAACCTGACAGGGAGGCCGCCATTTTGTGCCAATGCGTTGAGCGACACTTTCGACTCGACGTATCGATGATCGTTCGATGAGTCGTTTGGTCGCTTACTCGTAGTTTGCGTGTAGACGCAGCTTGATCAATTTGTATTTTGTATCGGGTGATGGGGGTGGTTAGATTTTCTTCAACCTCTCAGCGGTTTCAGGATTATTTTAGTTCGGCGTGGGTGATAGGCAGCCACACAGAGCCCCAACACCACCGGCGCATGGTTCGAGAGTTATTTTGAACGTCGGCTCGCATTCAACCCTGTACAAACCGAAACGGAGTGGGGTTTTCACGAGAGAAGCGGAAAAAGAAAAAGAAAGAAAAAAAGGGAAACATATAAAATAAGAGTAGAATAGCAACGATCCGAAAAGACCGAAGTGTCGAGTGGTGGGAGGTTGCGTCGTCAGTCGTCGTCGTCGACATCACACAGAGGTAGAGAGAGAGAGAGGGTGGGGATAAGTTTGTGAGCCAGTGGTCCGATTGTCAGATTCTAGGCAGAGGGGTCAGCGCGAGGGCAAACGACGACACGAAAGGTTTTCTGGGCTTGGCGGGTATGTTTTAACACGGCGGTTTTCATTGAATTACTTTCTTCTAATCAACTGCTTTACCTCTGTAATCGATCGTCAACGACCGAATGAGTAAAACCAAGTTTTTACAATCGATGTAAACGATAATAATAAAAAGAACCGAGCTGCGGCGAGTTATAAATACTAATCGTACCCCTTCGAAATAAATAGAAAGAGATAAATAAATAGTGAATATCTAAGTTTCGGTTTGAAGGGGCGTCAAGAATGAACGACATGGAGGCATATGGGGATGGGTACATGGAACCCGAAGAGGAGTGGGAACGCGAGGGTCTCCTGGACCCGGCCTGGGAGAAGCAGCAGAAAAAAGTGAGTCGACCAAACTAAATTTCTATATCGAACAATACTCTCGGTCAAATTTTCCATCTTATCCCCGACCAGTGTTGTAAGCTGGAGGCTCCGAGGCCGCATTCCGCGACTCGCGCCGTTTGTTACTCGCTTGCGACACTTCGAGCGAGTTTACCTGTTCCGCTACGCCACACCGTCGTCTTTACATTCGGTCAAAAACAATTCCCCTCTCCCTCCCCCCCGGACGTTCGTCTTTTGTTCCGTTTTTCTGTGAAAACGTTTACATATCACGTGTAGACGTGGATTTTAGGTTATGTACATAGTTCGATTAATTTTTGCATTTCGAAGAGGAAAAAGAAAATTCTTTGGGAATCTGATCGTATTTTATTTTTCTTTCTCTTTTGTTATTTATCCCGTTGCGCGGATTTTTAATTCTTCTTCTTCTTTGAACACATCTCGATTAAAGAATTGGCAGAGATTCAAATTTTGTTCTTGCCTGCCTACGTAGAATATAGACCTTCGGATATATATTTTTGGATTTTATGACAAAAATAATCCTTCTGCTCTCTGACTCAGTTTCATTGCGAGACTTGTCTCTTCTTTTTTTTCTACTAACTACGATGTGAGAGCGTTTCTGCGTTTTCTAATTATCCAGTCATTCATAACGCGTATATCAATTTCTTCTTTTTTTCTCGGTATCGCGTTGCGTAGTAATTTCATACGATAAAGTGAATCATCTACGTTTCACTTCATTCATCTATGTAAACACGAGGGGGAAATAAAAAAAACTATTCATATCGTTATAAACTAGTCGATGATAACGAAGTCTAGTATCAAATCTGCCTATGATACCTCAGAATAATAATTTCCCACCAGACGATACAGATTTGATTAAGAAATTTATTTAATCCATTTCACAATATCAGATACTATTTTTTGGTCTGGTAGAAATGTTGATGTGATAAATCATATAATAATGTTTACCGAAATCGTCGTGTAATTTAGTTTGTGAATTTGAACAATTATATAAAAATTAATCAAATCCTGATATAATATGAAACAATTTACAATTCACGTAAAATTATATGATTTTAACACATGAATATTTTTTCGCTACGGATCGTTGATAAATAAATAAATAAATGAATGAGTACGTAGAAAAAAATCAATAAACGATCGATTGATCGAATATCTTCTTTATCAGCTGTTAATTAATTCATTAATAAAAGTACTCGAGAAAACGATACGGTTTGCGAAAGTGTTGACAAATATCTTGTTGTTATAGTCGCGCGTGTTCGCTGACGGACGTATAAATCATCATCGCGTACGATGAATAATGAGCGAATGTCATGTCATTATCTCCGTTGCGGAAAAAACAACATTGCCTTAAAAAGTAAAAAATATACGTACCGAAGTGACTGGTTGGATTCGTAGTTTACAGATTCTCGGTATATCTTATTCCTTGTGTACCATACCTATAGGAAAGTTCGTTTACCTAAGATAATATACAGATTGCTGAGACTGCGGTATTTATCTCCCGACTTGGTGTATAGAAAAAAAAAGAGAAAGATCACGTCCGACTAGTTTCCCGTTTTATAAGAGAATATTATTCACGTATAGAACCGTTTGGGAGACACCTCAGAGCGAAGAAACATTTTTTTTCTCGAATTCTCTATACCGCATAACGGTGGCGCCTGGATTATAATTATTAATCGATATTTTTTCGTAACAACGAATCGTTGACCTTTGGCATATATTTATAGAGACGGAATTTATTCTTCCGGAGATGCAATCACGCCGGATGACCCACTGGGGATAAATTCTCTGACTAAGAAAATTCTTGTTCGATGATTATAGGAGCCCTCAACTACGGGTATTGCATCGCATTCCCTCGCTCTCTATTTACAGACCTTGATTCAACGGTTTTAAACCACCGGCAATTTAACCAGCCTCGAATCGAGTTTTTCTTTCGTGACGGTGTCGATTATTTTAGCCACGTTTATTTATCCATCGACAATTATTCCGATCTGTACCTACTGTAACGATAAATGTATTCTCCTCGAAGGGGGGATCATCGGGCGACATAATCTACGAGGTATTAGGCGACGACCGTCGCCAGACCTGGCCTAGAGTATCTTCTTCCGATCCTCCTTGCCAAATAAAGTCTCCCCAAAAAGTTTTAAGCGGACAAGTTGAACAGCTGTAAATTGTTGACGATTCGTTACGATCGCGTTACCCCCGGGATTTCGTCTAATTTTTCTTATTTTTACGACAATTATTACATTATATAGTATTATAACTGCTACACTGTTGAAAATATCTTGAAATTTCTTATACGAACAGGAATAAAATTTACAAATCCTGGTGATTTCGATGAAATTAATGTAAAACGTCTTGAAATTACATATTTGTGTCTTAAGATAGAAAAAACATACAGAGTTTTCCATCGATTTATGAAACTGTTTTCGAGACTCAAAACATACCTACTATGATTCTTTTTTAGTTTTCAATGACAAAGCGGTATTTCAGTCAATTATCAATAGTCGATCCAATTAAATGCGTAAAATTATCATTTTTTGGTTCATTCCGCAATATTTTAGGATCCGATTCGGCAATTATTGTAGCATTGGAAACCCATTTTTAAATTAAATTATCATCAATTTTTATATCACATGAGTATTCAGCCAAATTTTCAAAACATTCTAGTATAATCTTGGCTATGAAATTTCTGATTGATTTTGAATTTTCAAAACTGTTGTATGAATATTCAAATATTGATAAAGTTGAATTTTTAATATAAAAAAGTATACTAACAATAAGCAGGGTGAAAGGACGATTTTTCTATTACTTGGATTTTGTCTATCGATTATCGAATTATGTAGGCAGAAGAAATAGAAAAATGGGAAAATCGCCAAACGATAGAGGATAAAATGTGTTTCTAATAAAAGCAAATAAAATGACAAAATTTTATACCGTGAAACGCGTGGCGTCGCGATATAATCAAAGAGGTCAATTGCTCTTTTTTCGTACGAGATATATAAATTTTTTTTTCCACCGGTCTAATTTAACGTTCGTTCAATTCGTGAATATGATTCTATTAATACACGCCTCCAGAGAATGCAGAGTTATTACACCCAGCACGTGTGGATTCAGAGAAACTGAGTAAAGAAAAAAAAATAAGAAAAACATATAGTTTTTCTAATCTACGTTAAATCATCCGTAAGACGTGTAAAACTCTTATAGTTGTAAATTATTCACCGTAAATAATTTTTATCGATTCATGCTTCGCTGAAAATTCATTCTATGTATACCCACATTGCTTATCGTTTATTACGCCTGAACGAGGTCGTCTCCTACTAACGGTGTAAAATTGCCGTAAAAATTGAACCGCAGATTCTATACGTGCATGGCGAATCATCAAAGCCCGGAATTTCGGGAGCCGATCAAATAGAATTTTTCTTTTGTATTCCTTGAAAATTAATAAAAATAAAACATGGTTTACAGTTTAATTAGAAGCGCGAGGGAATAAAGCCTCCGCGTGGTCTTGTATAAGGTAGCACACATCGTACGTCAGATAAATAACATTGAAATTTCTTATCGCTGACCACGACGTTCGCGTCGACCGCACGATGAGTAAGACACGGACGGATATCACAGCGGGATGTTCGAAGTGGGACGCGCACGGCACGTCTGTTATTCTTTTTCTTATCGAATCGTATGAGTAAGAAGTATGTAATATTGCACAAAGTAATAAGTCCACCCGCCGATCTTTCAACGGGGTCGTCGCGAGGCTCGTTTCACAACAATTCACGATCATTCCTCAGAATATAACTGGGTTAACCGCTATATTCTTGAAATAAAACAGCTACGCGATGCACGGAGTATCAAAGAAATACACAAGGATCATTCTAACGGATTTTCATTAATCGCATTCGGTTTGAGAAGATGGTTTGAATCCTTGCAGCCACGTGGGTCGCACTCTGAGGTCTTTGACGGCTGATTTCGATACACTTTAGATCATGAGATCGGAGATCGAGATTCTTGATTGACGCGGTGTCATTATCCTTCCCGTTTTTCGTTACGTGTGTAGGTAAGGTAGGGTACAGCCTGAGATCCCGGGGTTAGCTGTTTGGCTGTTACAGTTAAGTCATACCGCGAGACGAAGACGAAGCAAAGCGTTTCGGTATTATTATGGCTTCTCGCCAAACGTTTCCGTCTTCCTCGCCCACAAACCTAAAGCTCTGGGCGCAGGCAACAGTATTTTGGGTGTTGGGCCGCTACGGCCGCAGCTTACATACACGCGCACCGTCCTCGTCTAGTTTACGTAAACGCATTTTTTCGTTGCGATAGGATAAGGATAGGGAGACACTGTTAGAAATTTCTGTATTAAGTTTCATAAAAATGTATGTGAAGCAATTAGAAATATACTTTTTGTATATTAAAATTAAACGTTTTCGATATTTGAATATTCATACGAAAGTTTGGAAAATTCAAAATCATTCGGAAATTTCATAGTCAAGATTATACTTATAGAATGTTTTGAAAATTTGGCTGAATACTCATATGATATGAAAATTGATGATAATTTTATTTAAAAATGGGTTTCCAATGCTACAATAATTGCCGAATCGGATCATAAAATACTGCGGAATGAACCAAAAAATGAAAATTTTTCGCTTTTAATCGGATGAACTATTGACAATTGACTGAAATACCGCTTTGTCATTGAAAACTAAAAAAGAATCATAGTAGGTATGTTTTGAGTCTCGAAAACAATTTCATAAATTTAATAGAAAACCGTATCAATATTGAGATACAGCGATTGAAAACTCGGTATGTTTTTTCGATATTAAGACACAAATATGAAATTTCAAGATGTTTTACATTGATTATATTCAAATCACCAGGACTTTTAAACTTCATTCCTGTTTGTACATAAGAAATTTGAAGATAATTATCAACAGTGGCAGAGTCAGATAGTCAGGCTGGGAGATTTTATTTTCTCTTATCATTAAACTTTTTTTTTCAAGTCATCTTTCAATTCCTCCTTCGATTCCATGTTATTTATTGTTTATCTCTTTTCACTCTAATTGTCGAAGAGTTTTCATCGACGGAGTATAGGGCGAACGACGACGTCGAACGGTTGCGTCATCGGCAGCTACCGTCTAAAAGTGACGCCTAACAAAAATACCTTCTACCAACACCAAGCTGTCGTATATATCGTACAGACGTTTTTTTTTATCGTAAACAAACTCGAAGAGCGATAGAAAGAGAGAGAAAAGAAAAAATTATGATGCTCGAATATTTGATATTTGTGTATAGAAGAGGGATAATTTATAGTTTGTCTAATAGCCGCGTGGGTTGAATTCATTGTTTATTTGTTCTTTTTTTTTAATCATTCTTTTCATAATTGTGATTAATTCGTCAATCTAAATACAGAACTTCTCCACTGACGATCAGCAGTGACGATTTTTTTTCTCCTTCTTCTTCTTTTTCACCTCACAGAGTTGCGATTCATCCAACCTGACGCACCTGCTTTTCTCATGTGCAGGACAGGTGTTTTGCGGACTCGATACAACTCGCAACTCACATTAGCGTGCGTGGATGAATTTTTTAAATAATTTTTTTCATATCTTTCAATACTTTAATACGAAGTATTGCAGACAAAGAAATCTATTCCAATATCGCAAATATTATAGATACGTTTAGATGATCAATAACTCAATCTGTACGATATTGTAATCAATCAGAGATTATGGAAGAGAAATATGGTCAACTATACTTTATGTATACACTGCTGCTTGTACCCTGCGCGTACAGCTTATCGATTGATTGATATTAATCGTACAACCTACTTTACGTTGCGTTATGACGTAGTCTCGATGCGTTGTGAGAATCCAATCGTTAACGATGATGTTTATATTCAATTTTATCGTATTTCTCTCTTTTATTATTATTCTACATTTAATTAAAAATCGAAAATCGATCGATAATACAACGTATGTGACCATATCATGCGGTCTGTATTTAAAAGGTTATAAATTCGCACGTGACTGAAGATTGTCGGATGTTTTTTGAAACGTCTTGTAGCCGGCGAGAGAGAAGTCGATGTTTTACAAATAGATCGTAGCTGGGATTGAGGGTTAGGGTGGCCCATGTCCAATTTTGGCCCGCCGCCGCGTTACGCTGCCCGTATTAAGTTTCACGCAATATTTTTCTCCACAAAAAAAAAAAAAATTCATTTTTAGAACTCGCAAACCGTACAAATGCGATACATACATACTCAACATTTTTTTTATTTATGTTTTTTTTTTTTTGCAACATAACATTGGTCATTTGTACGTTATGAAAAAATTAAAAAAGAAAAAAAAAACAGAGACTCATCGCGATGTCATCAGTCTCCTAATTATCTACCCCATAAAAATGTAGAGTCAACACGGATATTAATAAACTAGGAATTATGTCCGCGTAGTGACAGAAGAATTGGACTTCTGCTAGTTAGAGAGCTATCCTTGACCCTGTTCTTAAAATTCTTCCGTAATTAGGTGTAATTGCTATAAGAGAACAGTTTGGCGGTAGCTTAAATTCGAATTTTACATTTTCGGAGCGAAACTTGAATATAGAAAATACTAGGAAGACATAAAAACATTATTTTTTTATGCTATATTTAGAATTAATTCAATTTATGATTCACGAAGATTTTTTTTTCTACTCGTTGAAATTGATTGATTTAAGCATTTTTGGAGTAAAGATTAGCACAATTGTCTCTTTCATATCTGCTCCGAAATGAATTCGCTTCATCATTTGTATTCGTGATGTAATTAATAACTCAATCAAGCGTTGTTCGATGCCTTCAGATATTTTAAGAACTGCTGGTTTAAATAGCCGCATGAATAATCTGTCTACTAGTTATTTATGGATTTAACTGCAGCGCCATTCATGGCTCAGGGATCAATTCACAAGATGATTTTCACACTGGAATAGTCTTTCATTTTTCTTACAAAGACATACTCACTAATTCTAGCTTCAGATTCCAGAGTTCTAACGATTCAAAAGGACGAGAAATGCTCTATCAAACTCAGAGCTTTTATCTCCCTTGAAATAGAATCTTAATATCTGAATATCTGTAAATTTCGACCTCGAAAAAATCTCGATTCTTTTTATAGAATTGATTTTATGATGCGATTGGTTGATTATTGATAGAAATATGAATAGAGGCGAGCTTTGAGGTGTTATTTTCCCTGGGTGAGAACGTTACCCAATTTTTTACGACCGTCGTCCGAGTCGGACTGGTAGCCAAGGTTGCATAATTCTTCAGTCGTAGGTGATATTAGCTAAGGTCACAAGACCTTGCTAAACTCAGACAAGATGCATTAGAAAACCTTACCATTAGTCTCGGCATGTTGCAAATCGGTAGGAAACGCCGGTGAGGAACCAGGCCGCGAGATATATATAGCATCAGGGATCGGGGTCGCTACTAAAATACACGCGAAGCTGTATCTCACCTCAAACACAATTTTGTGTTAGAATTCCTTCTTCATTCTATCAATCCCGTTTAATCATCCCCGCATACTTGTGCCAGTTGGCCTCCTTCACGTGCAATTGAACTTAGTCTCGCCCGATAGAACAGCGGCATGCAGTTTCCGAAAAGAATCAACTTTGTTGCGTTAATGGGAACACCGACCGCAATATAATCTAATGTTTGACCGCAGCTGAGGCTTAGGTGTGGCGTTTTTGAATCGGTGATGTGTTAAAATGACACGAAGGCAGGGCAGGAAATGAAGTGTATTGTCTTACTATACGTACCTACACTCTTTGCAAACCTAAGCATATTCAAACATGTAGATATCGTAGACGAGAATCGTCGCGGAACTCATGATGTCATCTGGAACATAATATTTGGATTATGTCCAAGATGTATGGACGGAGCATATCTTTATGCAACAGCAAAGTTTTTCACTCAAACATTACGATATATGTTTTATTATCGCACAGACTTTCACTGCCTGGTGTAACTCACATCTCCGCAAGGCTGGAACCGCGATCGAATCGATCGAAGATGACTTTAGAAATGGGTTGAAACTGATGTTGTTGCTGGAGGTGATCTCCGGCGAGACCCTACCGAGACCCGACCGTGGAAAAATGCGTTTCCACAAAATAGCCAACGTGAACAAGGCTCTCGACTACATCGCGAGCAAGGGAGTGAAACTCGTCTCCATCGGTGCCGAAGGTTTGTATGCGTCGAGTAGACGAATGCTGACAACAACTTTTTATGGTGGCTGAAACTGATAATTTATCGATAGAAATCGTTGACGGTAACCTGAAGATGACCCTGGGAATGATCTGGACCATCATTCTCAGATTCGCAATCCAGGATATATCCGTGGAAGAGATGACAGCCAAGGAGGGACTTCTGTTGTGGTGTCAACGCAAGACTGCGCCATACAAGAACGTCAACGTCCAGAATTTCCATCTCTCATTCAAGGATGGATTGGCATTCTGCGCTCTGATTCATCGCCATCGCCCTGACCTCATCGACTACAACAAGCTCAGCAAAGACAATCCATTGGAAAATCTTAACACCGCTTTCGACGTTGCCGAGAAGTACCTCGACATCCCACGCATGTTGGACCCGGACGGTAAACTCCGTTTTTATTTTTTATTTTTCTCGAAAAATATTAACGATAACTATCTTTACATCAAACTTAGGAATCAAAGATCTTACGCATAGCTGTTCGTCTTCAACGTCACCTGATTAGTTGCTTAATTGAAACTTTTAGAGACCTTGAAATTGTTCTTACAGCCGTACTGCCAAGACTTGTGGAAGTTATGTTCTACGGTTTTGGTATCTCGTTTACGAAAAGTATCGTACGGTGATACGATCGGTTGAAATTGTTCTACCAATTGTTGACAGCTTGTTGTAAGATCTGATAATGTGTATTTACATAGATTTGATCAACACCCCGAAGCCGGATGAACGTGCGATCATGACCTACGTTTCCTGCTACTACCACGCGTTCCAGGGCGCTCAGCAGGTCAGCGCAAATGCATTGCGTGTCCCTTATTATTCACAAACCCCCATATCACACCTCCTAATGTACAAAGTAAAACTACCCCCAGCGCATTGTCTCTTAATCGCACTTAATTACAGTTTATTCATGTAATAATTGTGACGTGTTTAAAAGTTTTACAACCGGCGTTAATGAATTGGTCAATTTATAAAGGCTCGATGAAAAATTTGATGGGTTCCCTTTCGCATTGTGTGATGCGGTATAACACGGAAAAAGAAATGTGTACAGGCATGATGAGAAACCGAGCTTTTCATTAAAAATGACCGATTCAGTCTAAAACTTGCAACCGCCTACATATAGGGTAGTCCAAAGGTCTGAGAATATACTCTGCGAGTGAGCTGAGTTTGTGTAAATCTGTTTGTGAATTGGCTAATAATAATAATAATAACAATAATAATAATATGATTGTCCGAACGAATCTGGACTGATGCACGACCCTATATATAATGCGTTGCAAAATTATGTTTGTATTTGCATTTAAGAATTTTTTCGATATCTACTTTTACATGTTTGAATTAATTAATTCATTTACTTAATGAATAATAATAATAATAATAATAATAATAATTTACTATGTTTAATTTAATTTAACTAACATCGCATGGTTTGTGTTTCTATTGTGTTTTTCTAGACATGAGAAATACTGCTATGCCTGACGAGAGAGCAGTGATGACTTATGTATCGTCATACTACCATTGCTTTAGTGGCGCGCAGAAGGTGTGTGTGTTTTTTTGTTTTTTTCCTCTTCTTTAACTTCGACTTCTTCTTTCTACTGTATTGATAATATAATTTCTAACTTCTATTATTAGATGTTACATGAGTCGTTCGGTATGTACTGTTCTATTTATATTTCAAAACTTTGATTTACCTATTCAAACAACAAGCCTTTTGTTATTCAAATTCTATCTTTTAACTTGAAGAACAGTACTTTTATCATTGACGATTCATTTATTGCTGCCAAATACCATCTATGGAATTTAAAATTAAGAAAGAATAAAAACTGTGTCGGCATGTTGTGAAGATACTATCGACATTCTATGGGGATTCTAAAACAAACAAGAAAATGTTAACTCAATAATTAATAGAAAAAAAGTGACTAAAATCGTAGATATTGTACTTCAAATTTTTTCCACGTGCGTAATTGGCTACAGGCGGAGACTGCTGCGAACAGGATCTGCAAGGTTTTGAAGGTAAATCAAGAAAATGAGAGACTCATGGAGGAGTACGAGCGACTGGCTTCAGACCTGCTCGAATGGATCAGGCGAACCATGCCCTGGCTCGCGAGTCGTCAGACGGACAATTCGCTCGCCGGTTGTCAGAAGAAATTGGAGGAGTACAGGACCTACCGTCGCAAGCACAAGCCCCCACGTGTCGAACAGAAAGCTAAACTTGAAACCAATTTCAACACTCTGCAAACTAAGTTGAGGCTCAGCAATCGTCCTGCCTATATGCCGACGGAGGGAAAAATGGTCTCTGATATCAACAAGGCATGGAAGGGTGGGTTAGAATGTATAAAAAATATTTACAGTCAATTTAAAATTCACCGGACTGTTAATTTCGTTGAATAAAGATGTAAAGAACGCAGTAGTGAGATCGACAACAAATTCAGTTTCAATAATTATTATTATTCTGCAGGACTCGAACTTGGAGAAAAGGCGTTCGAAGAATGGCTGCTCTCAGAGATGATGCGTCTCGAACGTCTCGAGCATCTTGCTCAGAAGTTCAAGCATAAGGCAGACGCTCACGAAGATTGGACCGCCGGAAAGGAAGAGATGTTGACGTCCCAGATCTTCCGTCAGTGCAAGCTTAACGAGCTCAAGGCGTTGAAGAAGAAACACGAGGCATTTGAATCAGATCTCGCCGCTCACCAGGACCGAGTTGAACAAATCGCAGCTATTGCTCAAGAATTGAAGTAAGAAACACGTCTGCGAAACTCGAGTGTCGCAGTTTTCTTGTTTTTTTCTTTCCATTTTAATAAAAACTCTCTTCCATCAAATCAGCACCCTGGAGTACCACGACAGCGCCTCTGTCAACAGCAGATGCCAACGCATCTGTGACCAATGGGACAGACTTGGAACTCTGACCCAGCGCAGACGCCAGGCTCTGGACGAAGCCGAAAGGATTTTGGAGAAGATCGACGTTCTGCACTTGGAGTTCGCCAAGCGTGCTGCTGTACGTATTTCATACAATAGTTATTCTCGACTTTGAAGTACGGAACTAAAGACGAATTGTTTCTGATTCAGCCTTTCAACAACTGGTTGGATGGAACTCGCGAGGATCTTGTGGACATGTTCATCGTTCACACAATGGAAGAAATCCAGGGACTCATGGACGCCCACGCCGCGTTCAAGGCGACCTTGGGAGAGGCTGACAAGGAGTACAACTCCATCGTCGGTCTGGTTCGCGAAGTCGAGTCTATAGTCAAACAGTTCCAGATCCCTGGAGGACTCGAAAATCCGTACACCACTCTGACCGCATTGGTGAGATTGTATTTCCAAGCTCACTTACATTTTCGAAATTCTCCCTATTACCAAAATATCGTTTTTCAGGACCTGACCAAGAAGTGGAGCGACGTTAGGCAGCTCGTACCACAACGTGACGGAACTCTGGCCGCCGAATTGCGCAAACAACAAAACAACGAAATGTTGCGCCGGCAGTTTGCTGAGAAGGCCAACGCCGTTGGACCCTGGATGGAACGCCAGTTGGACGCTGTTACTGCCATCGGTCTTGGCCTCCAGGGTACTCTAGAGGATCAATTGCACCGATTGAAGGAGTACGAATCAGCCGTATACCAGTACAAGGCACACCTTGAGGAGTTGGAAAAGATCCACCAGGCTGTACAAGAGGGAATGATCTTCGAGAACAGATACACCCAGTACACCATGGAGACCCTTCGTGTCGGATGGGAACAGTTGTTGACTTCCATCAACCGCAACATCAATGAAGTCGAGAACCAGATTCTGACCAGAGACTCCAAGGTAATCGATTGAAATTTCGTTGATAATAGTATTTTTTTTTTGTCTTCGTGTGCTTACACATTTATTTTCCTTCCAACAGGGCATCACGCAGGATCAGCTGAACGAATTCCGCAGCAGTTTCAACCACTTTGACAAGAACAGGACGGGCAGGCTCGCGCCAGACGAGTTCAAGTCTTGCCTCGTATCTCTGGGATATTCGATCGGCAAAGACAGGCAGGGCGACATTGACTTCCAGCGTATTCTAGCTATCGTAGACCCCAACAGCTCGGGCTTCGTTCACTTTGACGCCTTCTTGGACTTTATGACTCGCGAATCCACCGATACCGACACCGCGGAACAAGTCATCGACAGCTTCCGCATCCTGGCCGCCGACAAGGTAATTAATTTCGTTTAGAAAATATCGGTAGGGGTTTGAGAGAGTTTTCTGTAATTTTGTGTCTCTTAATAATTACAGCCTTACATCCTGGCCGATGAATTGAGGAGAGAATTGCCTCCCGACCAAGCCGAGTACTGTATCCAACGAATGCCTCCGTTTAAGGGAGCCAACGCCATACCCGGAGCCCTGGACTATCGTTCTTTCTCCACGGCTCTTTACGGAGAATCTGACCTATAAATTATTTAACGCGTAAAGTATACAAAATTATACCTTTTCCATACAGGCATATTTTAATTGTTTAAAAAACGATGAAACATCATTTCACCAATGCACATACCACCGTCATCTCTAGTTGTATAAACGAATCTAATTCAAATCTCTGTAATATAAAAGTAAACGAAAAAAAGAAAAAGAAACTACCTGTACAAATTATCCTGAATAATGGATTCTCTAAGCTAAAAACAATAGGAACTTGAAAAACAGATTCACGCATTTTTTGACTCGAGATTCATATTTTTCTACCTAAAATTTATATTAGCTAGTGTAATATATCTAGGATTTTAAAATCGTTTTTTACAAGTCGAATTGTCTGCGAGGAAAAGGTCTCATAACAATGGGATACTTTTAATTTTGTTTTGTCAAAATCCCATCCTGACTTGAGGAGATGAATCGATAGTGGGGGTCCTTTGCGATGGGGGAGGGAAAAAAGAAGACGTACCACGAAGAGAAACAAACAACAACGAAGCATCAATGGAAATAGTTATCGATATTATTTACATTAAATTTGAAAAAAAGGGATTCCATTGATCGGTCGACGTCTGTTATCCATGAACGATGATCTTTGCACCTCGAATGATCTTCCCTTCCCCTTACGTCATACGATAGTCAAGCTACGATATTTTTCTAACGTGATGGAAATAAAATTTATACATTAGTGTCTCGACTGTGTTAATGTCTCTTTTCCAAGAGAAGCATTTGCAAAATATCAAGTATCCAGTTTCTTATCGTCGTAAGGTTTGAAAATATCTAAGAAATAAAAAAAAAAAAGAAAACAATTACAGTTTGTTTTAAGAGGCACTAAGAATGCATATCACAAGATTATTTTATGTTACGTAAATACAGTAGCTAGATTATAATGTGTACCTATTTTCCTGTATATCGGGACGTTTTTTGTATCTCATTAACGATTTCTCAACACTTTCGAACATTCATTGATTTAATACGACTTGGGAATTGTATAAAAAAAATGACAACGATAAACGTTTCGGTATTAAGGTAAACTACGTAAAAGATAAAACTTGGTCATAAATGACTCATATGCCAAAAACAAAGTGATTTGCCATGTCCAGCTTGAAGGAGCACAGATTTAAATTAAGATTTTATTTGATCACACTTCGTCGACAGATGTATAAACGACGTTTTTGGTTCTTTGACGAAGTTGAGAGGAAAAAAAAACTTCTGTATCACCGATCATGAAAGTATTGTGTTCCCGATAGCGAATGAAATTGTAAAAAATATTAACTTATTGATGAAGAAGAATATTAAACTAATAATAAAATATAAAGAAAAAAAAAATTGAAAAATTGGAAAAATGTAATGATCTACAAAAATTATAAAAACATTTCTCGCCAAAAGAACGTGAAAACTGTACGATCGAATCGAAACTGTGAGCCTATTTTTTTAGAAAAAAGAAACAAAATAAAAAATGTAATGGCGCAACGAATTATGAAACGTGTCGCCTTGTAAATTTAGATCGCTTTAAATTAATTACTTGAAAAAAGGAAAAGAAAAAGGATTGATAAGAGGTGAGAAAAGTTGAAGGAGAAGAAAAGGTATGAAGAAATCAGTACGAAATGAAATAAAATGAAATAATCAAAGCGATACGATGAAATGAAATGAAAAGGAATTATTTATTTATTTGATTTTTAATTATTTATTATACCGATATATTAATAATTGTAGTGAAACGAAAAAGAAATACACATTTTTCATTTCAAAGTATTTATTTTTATAAATATTTTTGAAACATTTATCTCGGACCTGTGGTCTATATAATAAGTCATATCTCATTTGTGACGTGTTATTATCGCACAACATTAGGCAAAAGAAGAAGAAAAAAGTCATCCATCTGAATTCTACTAGAAAATAATGAAAAACAATAAACATCATTGTGTCTAATCATTGTTCTATTCGTCATGTCTATATTAGTTATCGAGAATGTCTCTTTATATTTATACACGTACATGCATAACGATAAAATATAATAAATTGAAAAAATAACAAAAAAATAAAAATAAAATATACTACGAATATACCGTAAGTTTTGTTTGGCTTTAGGCTTAACGCGCTTATAATATAAAATCAGTCGTCTTCGTGTTCTTCTTGTTCTCCTAGAGCCCTTGGGTTTTCAATAAAGGAAGGAAAATCGGTTTTGAAGACTTGGGATTAATCATTGTAGTTGCCATTCGTTATTTAAGCTATAGAAAAAAAGATGAAAAAAAGAACCAACACGCACACCCACATACCCCATCAATGCAACACGCACAAATATACGTACGACACTACTCACAACACGATATGAAATGAAATGAAAAACTGAAGAAAAAAGGTAAAAAAAAAAAAACAAGAAAAAAAATTAATATATTTACAATATACTATTATTATAATTATACAAATATACCTATACATTATACATGTACTTCTTATAATTAATTAAAATCATTATTCTAAGTTTAAGTTGTATCATCCCATATTGTACTACTACTACTGCTACTACTACTACGATCCCACCACCACCCCGCCTCGTCCATCAAATGATGTTTTGTTTTTGCCTATTTCATCCTCTACTGCTACTACTATTCTACTACTAGTTTTATCATTATTGTAAAACGATTAAAATGAAATGAAAATCAATTATGAAAGAATAAAGAATCTTTTGGGAAAGTGGCGATTTTTGATTATTCTAGCTTTGTAAGAACCCGCCGTAAGTCTGAATGATGGTTCATATCGTTGATCATTATTGGTTTCAATATTCTAGTTTCTCATAGGTAGCCCCTCATCCACTCTGATTGAAAATCTGGAGAACCTTGAAATCACAGAGAATTCCGGTTGCAGGGAATTCAAATTAGAAGTATGCATTTTTTTTTTTTTTTTGTATTTTGAAATGACGTGAACTTCGACGGTGGACTGACATATAAATATGTCGGCAATATAAAATTTCAACAGTTTTATATAATAGGCATAGTCCAAATTTGGGGTAATTAACAAATCAGTGACTAATAGCAGGAGGAGGCCATCATTCACCAAGAAACGTTCGATAAACGATCAAAACCAAAATCGATACACAATTGAATTTTCCCGCGCAATCGTTCATCGATGCGACCTATCGGCTATTTCTGGAAGCTGTATACTCTCGCTTGGGACTATTTTCTGCACCGAGTTCGACCTCTTCGGAATCTGTGCAGTCATTGTCGCAATCAGATCTCGAAAACTGCTGAAAATGGCTGACTGTGTTGTGGTCTTTTCTGAATGAGCTGTACTCGCGTTGTACTTCAAGTTGAATAATTGAACGTCGAGGATTTGATATAAACAAAACAATACCGTCAGAGGAGCTACTGACGGACGGTGCAACAGTTTGAAAACAAAAAACAATAAACTTACAAAAAAATAAATAAAAATTCATTGACGTTTACCTTCTTATTTCGAACGTGACGCAAATGGTTCTCTGCGTCAATAATAAAAGTACGATACATATCTATCGCTACATCAGACATATACAAATATTCGATGCGTGTTTCTTTTTCTTTTTCTTTTTTTGGCATGAAATTTTTCTTACTCCGTAACGCAGTTCGATAATAGCGAATATTTGATCAGATTTAACGAATTCAATCGCGGACTACTAAGCCGTTCGATACTTTCGTTTTCAGTTCTGTTTCCATTCAAAATTCGCTAATGACGATCAACTATTGGGCAGATGTATTATCGTTCGATAAATTGACAGATGGGTTGGTCAAATGAGCGCTTACTTCACGCGACTTGATACATACTCGTATCGTGTGATTTGCCACACCGAGGGGCTTTTGTTTTTGCGTACCTCTACCTACCGCACTGATGTGTGTTGTATAGTGTGGCCAAAAAAATATCTGCGACGTTACCGAATTCGCGTTCGGGTACATAGAGGCTTGTATTGTGTTACAAAACGGAGTTAATCCCGGCGAGATAACGACCCCAGTTTCAATAATAGACGACTTCTGAACTATTTCACGGTTCTATTATTATCGCTGTCACTTTTTCGCACTAGATGTCAAACTCCTGTAATCCCTCAACAACGAAACTATAAATATTTTTCTGTTAAATCGTTTATTTACTCAGTTTATGTCGCCAGGTTTTACCGATGGACAAATTAACACGGCGCTAGATGCTACAGTTTAAAATAACACCGTTCGGGGTCGGGTGCGAGTCGAGGTTCTACCAGGTTTCGTCGCCAAAAGGATAACCAGGTACGGCCGCCACGGCTTTCACCGAGATGGTCGGACTCGCGGGTGGCGGAGGACATCTTTATCCCTCGCCGATGCCCCCTAATCCAGAACGTAAGCATCAAACACCTCCGCTCTCGTTCATTTCTGATCCTTGTCTCCGAACGTAGTCAGAGAAATGACCGGAATCGCACCGAGCGCGCCTACCAGCGCCGACGCCTGCCTGAGCATAGTTCATTCCCTCATGTGCCATCGCCAGGGCGGAGAGAGCGAAGGATTCAGCAAAAGGGCCATAGAATCGCTTGTGAAGAAGCTCAAGGTTTGTTCGAGAGGCGTTATTTTCTGAAAATAGGTATATTGTTATTTTTTGTTATATTGTAGGAGAAACGGGACGAGTTGGACAGTTTGATAACTGCGATAACGACCAACGGAGCTCATCCGAGTAAATGCGTGACGATACAGCGAACGTTGGACGGCAGATTGCAGGTGGCAGGGAGAAAAGGGTTTCCCCACGTGATATACGCGAGGATTTGGCGCTGGCCCGATCTCCACAAGAACGAATTGAAGCACGTTAAATACTGCCAATTTGCTTTTGATCTAAAATGCGACTCAGTATGTGTGAATCCTTACCATTACGAAAGGGTCGTGTCGCCTGGAATAGGTAAAAATTCATCTTCAAATTGGTTTGTTACGTTCTGGCAACACGTGATTGCTCCCGATATCATCTAGACACGTGTTTCATGAAGCTGAAGCTAGCAGCTAAAAATATCAAGCTTCTCCTGAATAAAATCATGTAGTACTGATTAGTATTCCTTTGCTCAATATTCCACGATATTAAAATTCTGTGGCCCCTTATCGTCTCAATTTCATTGAATTCAGCAACTTTTGCCTGCCAACTTCAGCTTCGTACGTTTTTCACCAAATTTGCTTCATGTCTGTGTAATTAGCTCGAATTCAACTTTGTTTTTCGTCATTTGAAAGACACCGAGGGGCTATTTCACTCCCGAAATCAGCTGTTTCAGCAGCCTGGTTTGAAATCAGAGAAAGAATCGCTTAGAAATCAGCGAAAATTTGTCTAAACAACTTTGAAGTGATTGAAAATCATGCAGAATTACGTATGAAATCACGGAATGACTTCTGCACCAAAATAGCCCCTCGAAAGTAACGCATGAAATGAAACGAGTCCTAATGCATGTTTGCTAGCATAATTTTTGGTTCATTATTAATTCTCTGTTCGGTGTATGATGGAATGAATGGGTTCGTTTCCCCCGCACAGACCCGTTCTTTACAGACTTGTCCGGACTCACGCTACAATCCGGAGTCGGAGTCGGCCCCGGCGGTCGTCTGGTCAAGGACGAGTACACGGTCGGAGGTGGAGGAGGCGGGGGAGCAGGTACAGGCATGGATGTGGATGGCGAGATTAATCAGACGATTCAACATCATCCACCGGCGCCACCCCCGCCACCGAACAATCCTCAGCCACCTCAGCAGGCCTTCATTCCTGGGATACCGCCGCCCAATCCAGGTATCAATTATTTAAATAAGTCCTACATTTTAATTATGCACTGATTATCGATAATCCACTTTAAATCCCCTAGCCGTCGTCGTTTCTGATTAATTATTATTCAGTTATACCAATTCTGCGCTACAATTGAACATTTAGTTTCCGTTCCGCGCCAGTAGCTGCGATAATGTTCTTGATTGCGTTGATTTGAGTTTTTATTAAGTTTTGACGGTCGTTTTCCATTTCATCTTTCCTTCCTATTTGTTCAGTTATTGGTTTTACCATTATTTTCTCTTTTACTTTGAATCTTTTGCACAGCCCAGAGCGAGAGCATGTTTGGCGGAGGCACAAGTGTGGGTGGTGGTAACCCGCAAACTAAACTGGAGGAAAACAATTGTCCTCGACAAACGTGGATACCCACGCCACACCACCCGGCAGCTCGTAACATGCACCATCGTATGTACAGTTATTTTATGTTCTTTGTTTTCCAATTTCAGGGTGTCTAGTTGTCAGGAAAATCTGGGAAACCGGGAAATTTCAAGGAATTTTGGCTCATATTCTGGACTTTTTCAATTTTTCACGCGCTAATCTTGAAGTTACATTAGTTTCTTCGAGTTGAAATGTTTATTGCTATCTTTAGTAATTGATCAAAATCGAAAATTTTCCCATTCCAATTAAACAAGGTTGCTTTGAGCTTAAATCTTTCGATCGAAAATTTGTTTCATCAGAAGATTGCAATTTTTTTTAATTCAACAATCCTCAAATCATCGTTAATCGGAATCGCAATAATTAATTACATTTGGTAATTGCGTTTACGTGAAATCAAATGACAAGAAAAATGAATAATTTTATTTTTTATCGAAAGCTTCTGTTGTTCAAGGTGTAAAGAATTCGCACTCAAAAATTGCTAAAGCAAAAATTCCTCGGAAAATTGACATTTTAAACTTGAAAACCGGTAAGCCGACACTAGACGCCTTGAATTTTCAACATTTTATTTATTTACCTCTCTCTATTATCATTTACCTAATTCTCCAGGATACAACGGTTTTTATTTCATCCATTTATTCCCTCTTCGAGCACAAAAAACTGGGAATTCATCGTCGATGGTTTACATAACTTAACAAAGCATGCCTCCTCTGATTCACAGCCGTTGTTCACCCCATTGGACATCCGGTAGGAAATCCGCAACAAAACGCATTGAATTCCCCGGGACCGACAGGTGGAAATGGACAGATCCTAAACCCTGCCCAGGGACAGTCTACAGAACCGTTTTACGGCGCAGCCACATCTCCTCAGGACCTCAATCAGCCCCCCACAAACGTTGATGCGTTGACTGCGACTCTTGGTGAGAAAAAAATCGTCACACATTTTCCCTAATTCCATTTCAGCAACGGCGATTTTAACGTTTCCTTTTTTCTAATCGCGAAATAGGCGGCGGACAGAGCTCGCCCGTGTCTCCGGTCCATTTGCACCATCAGAATGGCTTTGCGGTGGCCACGGTAGCAAATCCTTACAATACAGGTGCTCCGCAGTGGACCGGAGCCAATACTCTAACTTATACTTCGAGTATGCAACCGCCGGACCATCGTCACCTTCACGCGGCTTCTTACTGTGAGAAAATAGCCCCCATTGCTAACAGAATTCGCATTTTATTCGAACCAACTGTGCTAACATTGCGTTTCAAACATCACGCAGGGGGTGCTGGACACGGAGGTGAAGTCGGAGGAAGTCTGGGTGGGCTGTTATCGACGCAACCGCCTCCTGAATACTGGTGCTCTGTCGGATACTTTGAGCTGGATGCCCAGGTCGGCGAGACTTTCAAAGTCAGCAGCGGGTGTCCGACGGTGACTGTCGACGGATACGTCGATCCCAGCGGAGGGAACAGGTTTTGTCTCGGTGCATTGAGCAATGTTCATCGCACGGAGCAAAGCGAACGTGCCCGCCTTCACATTGGTCAGTATATCATCAAATTTATTTATTCAACGATTGAATATTTACTCATTGCTTTCCGATACAGGTAAAGGAGTTGTGCTGGACCTCAGAGGCGAAGGCGACGTCTGGCTCCGCTGCCAGAGTGAGCACAGCGTCTTTGTCCAGTCGTACTATCTGGACAGAGAGGCTGGACGTGCACCAGGTGATGCAGTCCACAAAATTTATCCCTCGGCCTACATAAAGGTATTCGACTTGCGTCAGTGCCATAAACAGATGCGGGGACAGGCTGCAACTGCTCAAGCCGCAGCGGCGGCACAGGCGGCCGCGGTAGCCGGCCACCTTACTCACGGAGCTCCGATTACCAAAAGTAGGATATTCACGAATCAACGAAGCCTGCTTTACAGCGATAAAAATTGAAAAACGTTCGTTCTAATAGGTTTAAGCGCAGCGGCTGGAATCGGAGTGGATGATTTGAGGAGACTTTGCATTCTGCGATTGAGTTTCGTCAAAGGATGGGGACCCGATTATCCTCGACAGAGTATAAAGGAGACGCCCTGTTGGATCGAGGTTCGTCGATTTCTGAATGTTCCTATTGCAAGGAAAAAAATATTTGTTTCAAGCAAGAATTGAATTCATTCAACAAAATAATGATCTTTGACCTGTCTAGGTTCATTTGCACCGAGCTTTGCAACTGTTGGACGAAGTTCTGCACACGATGCCGATCGACGGACCTCGTGGTATTGAGTAAAGAATTACCAACGTCTGCGTTCGATTGTAAGTCAATTTTGAATTTCTCCGTCTCTTTCCTGTTTATAGTAGGAGAATCTTCGAGAATTCTCCATTTTAACAGCAAATGGTGAGACTATAGCTAAATTCACTTCTCTCTCTGCGTCAGAAAAGATATCAATTAATGTTTCCAGCTCTTTGTTAGAATAGAAATAATTATTCTATGATATGAAATATGTTAAGGAAGATTCGGGACGGGACGGTGAAGAGCGTCGTTTGGAGAACGCCCGGTGAAAAACATTTTCACAAATGCCAGTGAATACTGATTAAGCAACTGAAATGGTAAATGAGATAAATTATAAGTTTTTAGATTTAACAAAATTATGATTTTAGATCACCAAGAACGGTAAAACGTTATATCCTATTTTGAAATATATCCTATTCTAGAATTCGTTTTTAAATACGAATGTACGAAATGAGTAAAAAAAAAGGCGATGCTTGAAAAAAATGCCATGTACAAAAAAAAAGGAGAAGAAACAACAAAAAACTAAACAAACAAAAAAAAAAAAACACGGAATATTGGCATTTTGGCTGTTGTGCAATACGAAATTTTATTTTTTGAACATTCAAATTAGATTTATATTTAGGAATGATGGAAAAAAAAAACACAAAAGATACGGAGATAACAATAAAATATAAGCAAATGTATTCTTATAGCGCAATTTGCGATCTTTCTCAGTTGAGATTTTTCACCTTATTTTGGAAAATATAAAAAAAAAAAACATAATTGAAACGACGATACGTGAGAGACGCCAATGTCGTTTGAAGTACGATGAAACAGCTCAATATTTGTAATAAATTGATAAAAGTAAAAAAAAAAAAAAAAAAAAAAACGAGGAAAAATACACGCTGATCACGTGATACGGAGGAATTTGAGTCACCGATACAATTATTTATATATTGTGATCAAGAATAATAATATTGTTCGGTACTTCTGGTTAATATCCAACCCTTAGTGCTGCTCCGAGTATGTTTTTATATTATATCAACTTAATTTGATGTTTATTCTTTGTTTTTATTCTCTTAATAGTATAAAATAATAACAATCAAGACATTTTTAATTGAATTGAATAGGTTTTTTTTTTTTTTTATTAGATTAGTTTGTATTTGTTGAAAAAAATTGAATTTAATTAGCAATCAGTTTTATTATACGTAGTATATATATATATATACGTATATATATAGTATATGGTAATTACTACTATCCCCCTCCCAATTATTGATTAGAGATTTGACCAAAATTTTTTATAAAAAAAAAAAAAAAACTATGAATTATTATTACAATTAATAATAATTGTTTTATCGCTTGTTTTTATTGTCGCGTATTATATTTTTTGCTTTGTTGTAATGGAGTAGAGAGAAAGAGAGAGATTGTTTAGCGATTTGTTTTTATTATCTTTGACGTGTAATAATATTGACCTTTGATTAATTAATTAGTTGATCAATTAATTAATTAACTATTATCTATAAATATACATATATATACACAATATTATAGTATATATTATAGTGAAGAGTATCGTATTAGTTCATTATTTCTTTTCTTCAACAAAATGTTTACCACCTTTATTACATACATACACAAATACATTAAATACGTCTATACTACAGTATCTCGTACGTTATAATTACACATTATATTTAATGTCAAACAGAGTTTGGTTGTGACCTAATTACATTGTGGGATTCATTCTTCAATTTGACGTTCGTTAAAGTTTCAAACATGTTACATAAAGAAAAAACCGATTTACAGAGAACATTGCTTATAGCAAAAACCTGACAGATCTAACTGCGTGTTGAAACGATCGCATTAAACGTGTTATTAAAAAGTTGAGATCTTTTTCGATATCCTTATAAATGTTATCGATCATTGTTCGAATGGCGAAATTTTAGCGCATCTACCTATATCATAGCAATGTATGTGTGTCATTATCCTGTGTACTAAGTTTTAAAAAAAGGAGTAAAAAAAAGAAATACATAGCATGGCATTTGATGCAACGTTTCGAATACCGAACTACGTGCAATAATTTAAATTAAAAAAAATTCAACAATGATTTATAACAACGTTTATGGAATACAGAGAACAGAAAGAAAAATCTATAATGTTTTATGTTATTACGGACTAAAAAATACGCAATTATGTAATTTAAACTGAAACGAGTAGAAAGGATTACGACTATCAGAGTTTACAATTTAAAAGAATATCGATTGAAACTGGAAACTGTGTAGTATTTAAAACTTTTTAACTATGCTTTTGAACGGTTTACTAAAATTTATTATACAATATGCAACCCGGAGTAAAGAAAGAATTTTATCTTGTTAATTACAAAAAAAAAAAAAGATTTTTCAGTTGAGAAAAATAATTTATACATATAATCGATTTAAAATATAAGGAAGTTTTGACGTATTATATACACATATATATAAAACGGTAATTTAGGTAAATATTATTTGAATTATTCAAAAAATATGTATCTTATCCTTTTCAACCGAACTATGATCTCGAACGTAAAATAATCATAGCTTAGTTACTTTCATATTATCCACATACATATATATTATTTACCCATGTTATTATTATTATTATTCAAATAATTCATTACCATCATGAAACTAGATGTGCCATGAGATGATTTAGAAAGCGGAGTTCAAGAGATAGAGAAAGAGAGATATACCAGTATAGAAACTTAATTAAATAAAAATAAAATAACAAACGTAGCGTGGTAATCAGAAACGATACTGAATTTGTAGAATATATTTTTCCACCTCTAAAACAACAATAACAACAAACTTGAACTCTATTCAAATTTGCCAGAACAAACTTTCTCAACGAATCTATAGCTAATAACATGTTTTTAATGAATTATTATTTTTTTTCTATTTTATAAGATGAAATAATGCCAAATGTTAACCAGAGATTTTCGTAAAATTGATCTGTTTGGATCCTAAATCTTGCCATATTTTTTTTTTCTTTCAAAACGAATTATCAGTTCTCTTTATTTAGATGAGAGTGAAAAAGTTAAGAATACACGAATATCTGGGATTCATTAACGCTCTACTTTCTAAATCTCCAAACAGATCAAGATGCCTTCTTAATTTTCCTTTTTTTTTGTCTCTTGTAAATAAACTATGTTTTTTCAATAAACGAAATTCTATAACAAGAAAAAAAAACCAACAAACAAATTGTTATCATTGTTCTGTTTTTTTTTTTGTTTAGATCAAAGATTGGGGAAAAGATGAGTGTTTAAATGAAAAGGAATTCAGTTTGTAAAGTATACGTTTATTGGTAACGATTATTAACTCAGTAAAATACGACTGAGAATAATTGCCAGTTCGACATTCCATCCGCCTGTTTTTACTTATTCTTTTTACAACAGAGAAAAATCTACAAGATAAACTTTGTCTAATCAATTGCGCTGGAATCTTTTTTGTTTTCCATCATCTTCGCCCTCTGGTTCGGCGTATTTTCCACGATGAATAGTTCCGCTTCCGTCAATCGCCCAATTGTGATCGACGGGATTGTCCAAGGCATCTTCTATCGCCTGATCTATATCCTTTTCGGATATAAACGTGACCGACTCCGCCTTGACCCGCCTCACCTCCTCCTCCATCTTCTCCAAATAACCGCGGTCCCGTTCCTCCTTGGCGAGAATCTTTTGCAATATTTGTTCCCTACGGGCTTCTCTCTCCTTCGCCAATCTTATCTCTCGACTCTTGGCTATCGACGCGTTCCACGCCTCGTTCAAAGCCTCGCATTTCGCGTCGTCCTCCTTCTCCGCAGCCTCGCGTAACGCGGTGTCGACCTGAACCGCGCTTCCGCTTATCGTTTCTCTGATATGACGGCTGAAATGGGAAGGAAAAATAATGAAATTTGTATAGTTTAGATAATTTTTGGAAACTTCCAACAACGGCGACGGTTAAAAATCGATAATGAGTCTAGTTTCGTGTGAAAATATTTTGAGGTTAGGTCATTGTTCTTCGTTTATGCGCTCTAATAAATTACCGTATCGATCGTATCAGGGTTTTATAGTTATTATGGAGTCTTTGGAGTTCGATCTTCTCGTCCTCGGGTATAACCGGTCTCACAGGCACCCTGAACATCTTGCTTTTGGCTACTGGAAACCATCGCGGCTTTCGTCGCCATCGTACGCATTGCACGCAAACGGGTGTCGGCAGATTGGTCAAAATCCCGATAGAGTTATTGGCGATCGATCCGCCGAGCATGAACGTCGTTCTCAACATTTTCTTTGATCGATATTGCGAACGCTTTCGATACACCAAACAGATATTCAACACAATTCCAGTTTCCACCCCCGAGCCTTATCCCTGGCTCTGATATGAGGCAGAAGACAGAAGTGGGTTTGATAAATTTACGTAAGCGCGATCACCGCGCATGCGCGAGACTCGAGAGTCAACGACATCTCGCATCACTCGCTTCATTTATTTTTCCCGGTTAATCGGTAACCAGTCTTCACGGTTCGATGGATAACTCGACTCGTAGATGAACACGGATCGAGTTATGAGACTGACGGAGAGATGGCGACCCGGCTTGCATCGACGTATCGTATATAAGAATAACCACGCTCGGTGTATCGAGGTTCTTCACGAATTTTTTCACCTCTAATCCGATAATTTGATGATTAGAGCTGATAAAAAACATATTGAACCTAATCGTTTTCACGTAAATCAAGTTTTCTTAATACAGCGTTTGAATTTCCCGGTCGCGTGTGACGTCACACAGTATCTTTAACTTTAACGCACAGTTTTACCGTCCGACGGCGCTGCGGACAACCGTAGAAACACTGTGTGACGTCACGTGGCGTTTGAAAATTTATAATTTTCAATTGCTGTTTACAGTCACCTGAAGTTGATTCTAGAATTTTTATAGTTTTCAAAAATTGTATTTAATTATCACGCACCCATTTATCATGGATATTTGTTAAGATTCAATCTGAAAAACTTCCCTATCTATTGTTCATTATCTTCATCGCTACTCAAACGTTCGAGTCGATCCTGCAGGAGCCTGAAGTTGGTTGCGAGATTGAAACAAGCGAAGAACAGTCGGAAGTTGGCTAGAATCGAGAAACAAGGTTTTAGACAGTTCGGAACCGTTTATTCAACTGTCTGAAGGTAATTTCTCGATTCCAGCAAACTTCAGACTGTATAGAGGCGCATGCAGTTAGCGTAGGATAAGGAAGGTGTGAACTGTGAGATGTGAGTTTGGTCGTAGCTAATGTCTAGTACGAACGTTTACAGAGGTATTAAGAGTATAACTAGCCGACACACTCGGCTGGCACTAAATGAACCGAGCCAACAGATAAACGGAGATATTTTCCACCTCTGTTTAATACTTCCAAGTGTATATGCACTGTGCACGAGGACTGGGTATAATAAGCGCGAAGGTTTTATGTGTAAAATGTAATGTTCTCGCTTCGAGCTGCGATAACGATGCCACTAACGACTGGTGGCGAATAAAAAAAGTACAAAATAGAAAAAAAAAAAAAACGAAACAATGGTGAAATTTATGAAACGAAATGACGACGGGGAAAAAACACTCGTTTCCGACTGCGGGATTTTGAGAGACATATGATCTAATGATACAGGTATATGCATGCCTTCGTGTACCCATTTTGCGAAGGTTTCAATTCTACCTGCTTGCTTTCCATGGCACATATGTTATATGCCGTAAAAACGAGTAAGAGTGAGTTTAGAACCATGAGAACGGCGTTCTCCGCTAGGGGCAGCACTTTCCTGGTTTATTTCACCGTTACTATGGTTACGAGAGTTTTTTTTCCCTCCTGCCAAAGTTTTCTCCTCGGTTTATTTCCTCGGTCAAATTAAAACTGTGACTTCCATCCCGTTAAGGAGGGCAAAAAATACGAGTTTTTAATGCATGTGTAGTAGAAAATCTGTTTTCGGTTGTCTGTGCGAGGGACGAACATCGAGAGAAAAATGTCGATATCAATATCAAACTGTGTATCAAAATATCAGTATATCGGTGTTTGATAATCTGGTCATAAAAACTGATAAATATATGCGGTCATAAAGGATTTATCGAGTACGTTCAATTTTTCAGCCTCGAAGCATCATTATTGATGTATTATGTCGCTGGTTTCAAGAAATATTATCAATGAAGAATTTTTTTTTTTTTATATGTCGACAATTATGGAAGAAACGAATCATCGCCTACTAAAAAACTTGAAAAACTTTGTGAATATACTTCGATATCGATATTGGAGCATACTTGTTGAAGCAAGAGTAATATCGATGTTTTATGTTTAATCCCTGGTCTGTATTTTTTATGAAACTGAACCTAGCAGCCATAATTATCAGCCAAAATCAATCGAAATGAAAGAATGAGGCCGAAGTATAAAATTTTTGCGGAACATTATGATAAATGAATACTTTTCGAGCTTTTAGAAAAATTATAGACACAAATCTGTCCTACTTCGTAATTATATTCAGGAGAAGCTTGTAATGTTTGGCTGCTAGCTATGGCTGCTAACTTCAGTTTCGTGTATTTCTTTTGTCCATCGCTTTTGCAAATCGATGGATAAAAAAGCGAGTGTATTCAATTGGGGCTGCCGCGAAAGAACACTTTTCGAAATAAAGTGTTGAAACAACTCCACGAAACATTTTATGTTCACTTTTATATTTTATGTTAAAATGATATGAATTTGTCCTATATCGACATAAAAATAACACAAATATGTAGTCGACGTACTGGGACGTAAAAAAATGAAATGATAATAATTTTGGGGTTTTATTCCGCATTTAATATTCCGCCTATTCTCTCATCGAAGAAGAAAGGAGTTTCAATAATCCCAATAATTTATCTTTCAATGTTCCGATAATTTAGTTTCTCAAATGACATGATTTTTCTATTCGATCAAAATGGACGTCAGTGCCTTTTCTGGATCCTCTGGACTCTCATCGATCACGATCGATTAGTGGCCTAGACGAGGACGATTCATAACAATTGTGCAACAATGGTGGGTTGGCTGCACTCAAGTCCAATTTTCAGCATGGTGGCCACGGTCAGGGAAAACCGGGAAAACCGGGAAATGTCAGGGAAAACAAAAATTGGTCAGGGAATCAGGGAAATGTCAGGGAATTTCAAACTTGGTCAGGGAAAAAGTAAAAGAAATTGCTAACGTGTCGTAAATGATTTGGCAAGAAATTTAAAAAATGTCATATCGCGTGACTAATGGCATAAGGTCGTAAGCGCCAAAAACGCGATTTTGGTGGCAAAAGGTCGTATAATTTTTTTTTTCACGTCATTCGCTCCGAAAACGGTCAAAACGTATCGATGAATTGAAATTACGAGTTCGAAAAATGTAAGTGCAAAAGGTCGTAAGTTGGGCGGATACGTCGTTCTTTCATTACAATTTTTAAGGAAGATTAAAAAACAAAATAAAAACAGAAGGTCGTAAGCGCCAATTAAAAAAAAAAATTTTTTTCACGTTTTTTTCAAATAGCTGTGAAAACTCGTGAAATGCAAAGAAAAATCGAAATCGACGTCGTTTAGAAAATTTCGATAAAAAATATTCGTACGTAACTGCAGAAGGTCGTAAGCGCCAATTTTTTTCAAATTTTTTTTCACGATTTTTTCAAATAGCCGTAAAAACTCGTGAAACGCAAAGAAAAATCGAAATCGACGTCCTTTCGAAAATTTCGATAAAAAATATTCGTACGTAACTGCAGAAGGTCGTAAGGGGCCGTCCATTTATTACGTAAGACAACTTTCGCCCATTTTTGACCCCCCCTCCCCCCTCAGTAAGAAATCGTAAGAATTGCAAAGTCCCCCCCCTCCCCCAGAAATCTTACGTAAGATTGAATAAGTACCTGAAATATTCAAAGTGATTACAAAAATCGTGACAGACGTGGGGCCTAGGGAAATTTTGGCGCAATGTCGAGCTGATTTCCGATTAAAAAGAAAAGAAAAATCTTACGTAAGATGTCTTCAGAGTCCCCCTCTCCCCCAAGTAAGACTAAGTAAGAAATGTTGAACCCCTCCCCCCCCCTAAAACGTCTTACGTAATAAATGGACGGCCCCTAAGGGGGCGTCCACAAATTACGTGAGGCGATTTTTGCGATTTTTTTACCCCCCCTCCCCCCTTGGTGAGATTTCGTGAGATTTGGCTCGACACCCTCCCCCACCCCCCTAATCTCACGTGAGATTTTTAAAAATGCGTATTTTTAGTATAAATACGTTAATCTGTGCTTGATCGCGTTGGATTTCTAATAAAAAAACATAATTTATGAATAAAAAAAAATTATGTGATATTGGCCGAGACCCCCCCTCTCCCCCACGTGAGATTGGGTGAGATTCGGCTCGACCCCCTCCCCCCCCTAAACGCCTCACGTAATTTGTGAACGCCCCCTAAGCGCCAATTTTTTTTTATTTTTTTTTTCACGATTTTTTCAAACAGCCGTAAAAACTCGTGAAACGCAAAGAAAAATCGAAATCGACGTCGTTTCGAAAATTTCGATGAAAAATATTCATAGGTAACTGCAGAAGGTCGTAAGCGCCAATTTTTTTCAAATTTTTTTTTCACGATTTTTTCAAATAGCCGTAAAAACTCGTGAAACGCAAAGAAAAATCGAAATCGACGTCGTTTCGAAAATTTCGATAAAAATATTCATAGGTAACTGCAGAAGGTCGTAAGCGCCCAACTTACGACCTTTTGCACTTACATTTTTCGATCTCGTAATTTCAATTGATCTATAGGTTTGGAACGTTTTCAGAGCGATTGGCGTGAAAAAAAAAATTATACGACTTTATGCCATTATAAACAGCAAAACGTCGTATAATGGCGCTTACGTCCTCATGTCATTAGACACGCGATATAATTTTTCCGAACATTGTTGGATTTCCTAATCAATTTGCATCGAAATGAAATCAAGCAATTAGGGGTATTATCTTGTAGCACTAGTTGACACAATATTAGAATTTCGGTCAGGGAAAATTGATCAACCAGTCAGGGAAAGTCAGGGAAAAGTCAGGGAATTTTTTTCCCGAAAAAAAGTGGCCACCATGTTTCAGCATAGTCTTTTTATTAAATTAATTCAAAATTTATTCATGTTGCAGTTTCTTGTTCAATTCAATAAGTTACACAGAACTTCCAATAATTTATCTCATTCTTGATCCTTGTCGTTTTGTTGCATAATTTTTCATATTGTATAGTTCATTTCTTGTTAATTATCTTCACCAGATTTTGGCGAACAAGTGAATGAAATGAACGTTTTTCTTCCTTTTTATCAATCAGATATGAATTTATCTTCTGAATCGAACCGCATTTATACCACGATTCACTGTTTTTGCGCATTTTTTGGACTTCTATAAGGCTATCGGACTTCTATATAGATCGATTTCAATTATATTTCATAACGAGTTTAGATTTATCTCCAAAATAATTGAATGGTTGTTTGGGTCTCAGACATTTTAACCCTGTGTCTTTTTTTTCTTTTTTTTTTTGCCCGTGCAGGGTTGAATTGTGTGGTGTAAAATTGCACCTCCCCATCCCGTTTTTAGTTTCTGCTGGCGCATCTGCAGTGTCCCCCGCGCCAATCAATTTCCATCGTTATTTGTTCTCTGCTGCGGTGAGAATGAAATGTGAAGAATAAAAAAATTCCAATTAATATCGTTCTTACGTTTTTCTCTCTCTCTTTATGCGACACACTTTCCAATTGTCACATTTGAGAATCTATCTATAATGCAAACGAAAGTCTGCATGAATCTGTTAATTATAGCCATTGGATTTATTATAATTGAGCCATCAGTGTCTTTTCAATTATCACATATCAAGTTTCTAATCTGAACCTGAAAAACCTTCGATCGTACGATCGTTGAAAAAAAAAAAAAAATTCCCATAAAATCAAATTATTTCCAAGTTTCAGGGAAAAATTCCTATAGATCGACTTCCTAAAGAATATTGAAACGCACCTCGTTAAGAACTTGAAGATAACTTAATATTTAATTGTTGAAAAAAAAATGTGATATGATCGAGTGGAAGATTTGAGATCATCTGGTTTTGGAATTTTCTCTCAAACGCGCGGTGATATCGCGATATTGTGGTAAAATAAATTACGCACAACCTGAGCAATCGTCGCATTATAGGCATTAGGCACCGTATAGACGAGAGGTGAGGTGAGACTCTCCTCAGGCGTGGGTCGCGTCCGCGGTATCGTATCTATAGGTCGCCCGGTTTTAACGCGAACGTCGGCGTCACGGCGTCGCGGCGCTTGCGTGCGCGCCCGATAGCTGAGTGCGGCGTAGCGAACGACCGCGAGCGGCGTCTCCCCGAGCTCGGGCTCGGGCGTTGCGAGTCTCGGTAGTAGTATACCAAAAGTCGGCACCCCGCTCGAACACGCCATCGCACCGACACTTCACGTAGGGCCTGATAAACCTGCACCGACCGACTCGATAAACTAATCCGTCGGCTGCTGCGAGTATATCCGAAAAAAAAGAAACAAAATAAATTGCAAAAATTAATAAAAATGCGGGCGAGCTTGGCGACGGGACGGTTTTTCGTAAGAGGCGACGATACCCGTTGAAATAACTTAACATTTCACCCAAAAAAACAAATAAAAAAACAAAAAAAAAACGTTACGTTTGTTTTTGTATTCTAATCTCGATTAATTAATTGATACATTATTCTTTTTTACACAGAGTCATCCTCGTTATATTGTTATTATTATCTCTTATCACTGTCAAAAAGAGAGAAAATAAACGTTGAAAAATTGAAATGAGGTTTTTTTTCAACCGGAGTGATTTTTGTTACACGGTTTTTACACACGTGACGATTATATTGGTGCAGAATATTGAAAAGTGATAGATCGGAAACCCCCCTCCCCCCCCCTCCTCCAAAAACAAAAGAGAAACAGAAAAAGTATTCGTTCATCCCTTCCATAGTCGAAGGACGAATCCTTGAGGGGTCGAAGTCGCGCGGTATCGAGTTGCGAGAACCGCGAGCGGACACAAACACATCCGTAAAGCGGTCACCCACACGTACGAGTTTGGATCCAGAGCCGAGTACCAGCGCCGTTTTCCTCGATTCCGGACCGAGCTCGGACAATTTAGCGAATTTGGAAAGGATTGAATTTCGGTATCCCGAACGAGCGATAATAAATATCGCAGGAAAGTCTCGTTGAACAGCTGTGGAAGAGTGACCGTTTATAGCATCGGGGAAGCCGACCGCAGTGGAGGAAAAAATAATTCGACGAATCGTTACGAGTGTGATAAGACTTTTGTTTGAAAAGGAAAAAAAGCAATAGCCAGATTACGCGGAGATTTTTCACTCTCCGTCTCGCCGTTAACGACCGCAGGTCCATATAATCGAACGCGATGACGATTTGCGTCGGCGTTTATCGAGGTTCAACAAAACCTTGACGATATCGTTTGTAAAATTCTCGTGCCAGAGACCCGAGGAGAGAAGGAGAAGACCGAAGATAAGAGAATACGCAGTGAGGAAAAGAACAGAATAAGAGGAAGAGATAAAGGGAAATTCGAGAGAGCAATGTACGAAGACTCTGGAATCGAAAGAAATAAAAATCGGTGAAACAGGGAGATTTGAGTCCCGAGCTCCCGAGGAAGTCTTCGGCTCGATACCCGGTCCACGCAGGTAGGAGGCGGAGGGATGCGATCTTCCTGGTTTTTTTTGTTCAAATAGTCGAAGACGCGCGATGATCTAGTTCAGACCAAGTTCGATCTTACGTTATAAAAAATCTAAAATAATAATAACGGTAATGATATAAGTATTATAAAATATTTGTGAATTTTTAACGCCCGGTATAATAAAGTGTGATTCGATTTTAAAAACAACTTTTTTCTATAATATATATACCTTTACAGATATACGTAAAAAACAGAAGAAAAAATGAATAAACGATGATATAGGATTAAAAGGTTTTTTTTCAAGTAAATATATGAATAACGTATAGTGGTAACATAGTTAAAAAAAAAAATAATAATTGTCGTTGGTCGCGTGAGAATCGATAGACATTAATCTCGAGGGATATTTAAATCCCCTATCTGATTTATGGGGGACTTTAAATACGGTCCTGCAGTAATATCAACCCTGGACTACTGCTCCAGTTTGTTCGCCAATAACCAAGTACCTGCGTCGAGCAAGCCGACCCCGACGGCCATGCAGGAGGACCTGATGATAGAGAAGCAAACCGCTAACAAACCGGCACCGTTGTCACCCGGTGGAACGGAATCGACACCCGCGAGCGGCGCCGCGGTCCAGGACAAGTCGAAGGACCAGGACTCTGACAGGGAGGTCGGTTCGATATCCACGATAGGATCGATCACAGGCATGAGCTCGATGACGTCGATGCCGCCCATGACCGTCTCGACGTCCGACAAGGACGGCGCCCAGCCCTCGTCCTTCCCGGATCCCGTGAGGGTACCGAGCCTCTGGGCCGACGACGGGAACCTCCACACGCTACCGGTGAACGGTTCCCTGGCCACGTTTCAGAATTTTCCTGCGGGAGGACCGGCGGGTCTGTTCGCGAGTGCCGGAAGCGGCGGTGGGAACTCTTCGAGACGCGCGATCACCGCTAGTCATAATTTCCCTCAGCACGGTGGTGCCGGTGGTAATCAAGGTGGTGGTGGTGCTAGTGGTGGTAGTGCAGGTGTTGGTGGTGGTGGAACTAGCGGGGTCGGTGTCGTTTCGAGACACGGAGTTTTATCGGTATCATCGCCGCCTCAACAGCAATCGCAACAGTCCCAACAGACGCAGCAGTCGCAGGCCCAGCAGCATCAGCAGCAAACCGCCGCGTCAAATCACCCGGGTGTCTACGTCCAGGGGAAAGGATACGCCGCGTGGTCAGGTGGCTCCCAGTCCGGGGTCGGTCCTCAGCAGTGGGGCGGAGGCGGAGGGCCGCAGGGGGGCGGAAGCCCGGGTCTGCAATCGCCGTGGAGCAGAGGAAGATCGGTGCCGAATTTGCCACCGTTACATTCCTCGCTTCACGTGGCTGCGGCCGCGGCCGCGGCCGCAGCCAGTCTTCAGGGCAGGAAACCGAGCCCGACCTTCCCGGGTCATCCGGTTCATCAGGGGCACGGTGGACATCCGGGTCATCCGCATCCTGGACACCCGGGACACCAGGGCCCGACCGGTATCAGCCCGGTTAAATTCAGGCGGAGTACTTCGTATCCTGGTAAAACTAGCCTCTATCCGCCCCCGACCGCGCCGACCTTCGAGGTGACCGGAGCCGACGAGAGGGATCTGTTGCAGTTGCCCCCTTATCAGCAGGTGCGTTGGGTCTTATTTGAGAGGGGCTTCGCCGATCGACGCAACTAGAAGAAGCATCGATCACGAATAGTTGTTGATTTTCTTCTGAATGCGTTTTTGTACACTGAGCGTACGCACGAAATTTCATTGAGTAATTGCGAAAATTGTTCGAGTTACTGATTTTCATACCTCCAGATGTGAAGTAGAATAATAATTTTTACGATTTTTAATATTTTTTTAATCAAATTTGGGATTCACACTCGGTTCACCATCCTGAACAATCAATCCTGGCAGATTTCTGATTGTGTTCTGCGTGCGGAAATTCGTCGAGATTCAAATCTAGTTTTCCCGCCTTGGGCTGCTACCACATGTTTTTTGGAACATAAAACAGCATTCAGAAAAAAGCCAGCTCTGTGTGACGGATACTTCTTGTAGCTACTCAGAGCGTTGTAGTTCGTTTCATTGTAGCGGTCAGTACCACTGTACAGGGAAGAATCTCTGTGGTAGTTGTTTTCGAGTGATATCGCACGGCACACAGAGGCTGCCGCATGTCATGAGATTATTTTAATCACTTGTTGAGACTCGGGTGATTATTTTTTGTACAACACACTCTAAACAATCACCTTCTAATATTACGCGATTGTTTGTCAAACAATACTTTGTACATTGAGACCGACGTGTGGAAGGGGCGATATGGGTCACGTACCACTACAGCATACCGTAACATGAGGCACTTTCGTAGGAATATATATAGGTGGCTAATGAGTAGTGACTGATGGTATTAATGCGTTAATGCCAACTGCATCAAGAGAGAAAGAGAGAAATAGACAAAACGAATCAAATGATGAAGAATTCTAGTGCAACTCGATCAGTGAACTATAATCATTTACGTGATAAGTATTTAGCTCAATGGGATGCTATCTCGTAAAGTTACGCAGACATGAGCCGAGACACGCTCCAATTATTAGTTTTTTCCCCCAATTTTTTTCTAAACAGTTTGACACTCGTCTCTATCAAACATTTGACGCTGCACATGTATCTGAATTCAAAGTAGCCAGGAACAACTCTTAAAGTTCTAGACAATGTCACGAGATGCATAATGCAGTAGAAAAAAGAGATAATGAGAGGAGGTTATTCAGCGGTTTGAAGTAGTCGTGAAGCGAAGTGAAAAAAAAAAAATATATAGTAATTGATGTCCTATTCTTAGTCGACGTCTGGGTATTTATAAACGTACTAAAATAATTCTGCACTTTAGACCAGAGAGGATATCGTCTATTCCTATTGAACTGCAAGTGAGCCAGTTTCTTTTTCTTTTCATTCTGTCGTCGCGCAGTTGGTCATGGAAAGAATTTAGATTGTAGAGGGTCCATTGGTCATTTGATTTCTGACGCAGATCTTGATTCCTCTGCCAGACGTAGAGCAGCATCTCTGAGACAGTTGCCACGGTTACGACAGAGTCAGAGACACCCGTAGATCTTCTGGTATGCGGAGAGACCCGAGCGTAGGTAGCGTACGTAAATATACGCAGACTCATAACACATACAATGTGTATATATGTATATGTAGGTGAAAAACATATATACTGAAAATTTTCTAGGGTATATAAAGTAGAAATATCCCCGGTGTTCTGACCGCCTCTAGGTTACCCACCGCGTTGTCTCACACACCGTCCCGTGTCCGGATGACGTTTTCCATCTATTTTAAGAACCCGCTAAAAATAATATCTCCGCGTCCAATTGAGTCGCGAATCTCGTTAGCTCGTCTCAGGTGTGAAATTGATTGACGATTAAAGATTCTTAGACCCTGTTTCCTGCCGGCGGTCGACGCATGATATAAAACAGGGTTCTGATCCGTCTATCAATTTGATCATATTTAATGATCAATCTATAACAGATTCCCGTGAGTTTCCCCGCGGACGAATGAGAGACAAGAAAGTTAGTAGACCAGACGTAGACGCGTCGGCCTGGTGAAGACGACGTGTACACACACACACACACACACACACATATATAATGTTGTACACATAATTATTTTACCTTTGGCGCACGCGCTCAGACCGGATCCGAGGCGTTACGTAACACTCGTTGGAACAAACATATCGCGCAAGAGGCGATAAGAGGCGCCGCGGCCGTTTTTACACTGTGTGTGCGCGTGTGTGTGTGTGTATCTATACAAACGACACACATCCACACTCGTTAGAAATATCCTTGCATGTGGATGGATAGATAGATATAAGGTACATACATACAGCTGTGTACAAGGGTTTAATACTTCACTGGTGTACGTACGCGGTTTATGGCCTCGAGTTTATAAACATATTCATGTGCGTACGCGTACATACGTGAAAACGTTAAGAAGGAGGAGGAGGAGAGTAAAACGTATGTGTCCACGTTCGTATGGTGAACACACACACGCTGGGGGGGAGAACCGTCCCGCGCAACGTGGAAGCAACGTGGTTCTATATAACAACGTGGAAGCAATTGCCAGGAAGTGTACCATTAACGGACTCGTTGGCGTTTGACTCGGTTCTACGATTAAACTACGTGCATGTAACGTCAATATGCACATTGACTCTCCCCAGACAGGACAGAAATCAAACTTGTCGTACGGACGTCAATTGTGCCAATTTTTTACGTCTAAATCTTGTCTTGACTCTCAAAGACGTCTGTAAGAGTCAAGACAGGATCGAGACGTCAAAAAGTCGTACATTCGACGTCCATACGACAACTTTGAGTTCTGCCCTGTATGGGGAGAGTCGTTACAGCTCCGTTTGGTCCGCGATCCCCGTCTACCCTCGGCAAAAGCCTACTAAAAGTTTCGTGGCTGGGCTTGATACCACCTTCCACGTATCTTTACGATCGTATGCACCCGGTACGTTCTGATTGCGATGTGCATGCGGCTCGTTAATTCGTCGCTCGGCCTAGTTTCGTACCAGCGGTTCTCGACTAGTCGCATGTAACCATCGCAGTACGTACTACTTCGCACGTGTGATACATGTGCATTTATGCGCATTTAACAGTCCGATGATAAACCTATGCGATCGTCGATGGTCTCTTAGCGGTCAGGGCGACCAACCGGCTGACAAACGTGTTTCATCCTCGCACGTGCCTCGGGTCTGTTCAAGGTGATTCACGCGCGTAATGCAACTTATACATGCTTCAATATTCTTCCCTATTAAGTATCTGCGATAGATTACGAGTGCCATGAAACTGAGCAGACGATGTTGTCATTGTATCCGATACGAGTCAGTTTTAGTTATAGTCGAAGAGAACCGCGGTAGGTACTCGAAATTCAGAGTATAATCAGGACGTTCGATGGGGGCGTGGTTTCACCTGGTGGCAGGATTCGAACTACTGGCAGTAGGGCGTTTGGGCGTCGGTGTGACTGAAAATTAGGGATGAGCGATGTTCAGGAAAGAATCGATGTTCGAAATGAAAATCGATTACAAACGCCGATGACTTTGCAAAAACATATCGGTTGGTACATTGATAAGTCAGTTCATGAATACAAATGAGGCGTTAACCCATTTTTTTTTTTTTAATATGTACATTGTTTGCGGTATCAGGGTGGCCACAGACCCTGGAAAACATGGAAATGTCATCGAATTTTTTTTCCCACAAATTTGTGGCCACCCTAAATATATCAATCTTTTACAATTGCCATTCATGATCAGCTGTTGTTGAACAGTTGACTTGGAAGACATGACAAAATCTGAATAAGAAACATAAAACCCGAATTTTCCGATGTTGACTAAAAAGAATATGGGATATCGATAAATCGAATAGTTGAAACATTGACGAAAAATAATCGATTAATCGGAGAAAAATATCGACACACTCGATTAATCGAAATGACCTACTTTCAGTAGTTCTATGGAAAGATTGAACATTCCAACAGGGTATTCTGAGTTCTGACTGAACTGTTTTAGGCTTCTAGTCAGGTGCTACGTGTCACATGGTGATTACTGTTCATCGTTGCAATTATTCACTCGGCTATAAGATGTATAATTAAGTTCTTGTTCTTCTATTTATACTTTCACTATCGGATAGGGGATGAAGAGCGAAGTGGAACGTGAGGAATAGTTTCAGTCTTGGGATCGGTTGGCATGAAAGTTTATACGTTTCTTTCTGCACACATCAACGATCACTTTGGGACCAGTATATCTGGTCGTATAACCAATTCACATCGGGGAAGCTGCCCTCCAATCTCTGGCTCCTCGTTACCGCCTAAGATTCCGCATCGGTCCTGGACGAGGGGATGGACCCTCGTTTCTTTTTTTGGATCTTATTTATTTCTTCCTGGAGGGGAACAAAAACGTTGATTTCGTCCCCGGTGATTCGGTATTTGGTACTTTTTTGGCAGAACAGTATCAATTGGATAATTTCAATGTAACTGAATCGATCGGATTAATTCAATTTTCTTATCGTTTTCACAATCAAAGTCATAGCGACCTCATTAGAAAATAGAAATCGTAGAGTCTCAGAGGTATTTAAATGCATACCAAATGACTATATAGTACTTGCAATTATTTCACTCTATCGTGATTCGTGAATATAAATGCACAAGACCATTGCGAGGTTTACACGATGTCGTTACCATGCCGGTGTGCAAAAAGAAGACAATTATAGCTCGAGGTAACACTCTGTCGTTATTGGACACTGTCGTCACAATTTTTACCTCCATTTATGCAGGTGGTAACACAATCGGTACAACTTAATTAATTTTTTTCGGAGAAAACCTGGAAAATCAGGGAACTGATCCACGGGGAATTTTTCCTCGCCCTTGTTTTTTGGGGTGAATATTTGAATGACGAATGGTATCATCGAGTATCTTGTATCCTAGCGTCGACTTGAATCCTACAATGTCAAAAACACAATCAGGATCAGAGTTGTTAAAATCTAGGTCCAGAATTTCTTGCTTTCCATGCACTGAAGCAACTTGACACTATTTGGATTTTTTTTTTTTTTTAAAAAGAGATGCGAATAATGCATTTTTTCAGTTAAATTTTTGCCACCATGCTTTGGTCTCAGCTTGATACTGTGATACTCAATTTTCAACTTTCTTGAGAGAAATCGAAGCATAGGTAAATCGACAAATTAGTATTCTGTAATAAAACAAAAGAAGCGTATCGCATGGTGGTCACGGTCAGGGAAAACCGGGAAATGTCAGGGAAAACAAAAATTGGTCAGGGAATCAGGGAACTGTCAGTGAATTTCAAACTTGGTCAGGAAAAAGTAAAAGAAATTCCTAACGTTTCCCAATTTGCATCGAAATGAAATCAAGGATTGGGGGTATTATCTTGTAGCACTAATTAAGACAACATTAGAATTCCGGTCAGGGAAAATTGATCAACCAGTCAGGGAAAGTCAGGGAATTTTTTTTCCCGACAAACGTGGCCACCATGATATTGACTGCAATCTTGCAGGTTCGCCAAAGTGGCTGAAGAAAAAGTCGAAAAAAAGAAGAGATCATTCTGGTCGAGATCACGTTGCTGTGGCAATGTTTGGCGCGTGTCCGCGGCGTTTGTGGTAAGATTGAAACGGACATCGTGGAACGTGAATAAACGGTCGAGTTGCAGGTACAGAGAACGGGACGTAGCTCTAGCTGAGGCCAGATAATCCGCCAATGACTCAGAATCGAGTTGTTCTGAATTCAAAGAGAGACACGAGAGATATACCTAATCGCCTGGGGGAAAAGAGAAGGACAGTCGATTCATTAAATCTGGATACGGTTGGTAAAAACGCTGATAAAAAGTGTGTCTACGTCTAATTTGACGCGAAAAAAAACTACTCGTAACAAATTAATAGGCCGGATTGATTGCGGGAGAGAAAAAAAAGCCAGACGCACGTGCTCAGACGATTGATGTGGCTCGTTATTACATACGCTGCAATCCTCACCGAGAAACGTTCGATGATTGAATTTAAAATGAATCTACAGACGATCAGTATGTATATCGCGAAACGTTCGTCCAATTATATCAGGATTAGGACGGACTCGACAAACGAATACGTAGTACAAGATCGGATCTCATTCATGCCGTGATCGATCAATGGCTCGGTTAGTTCCATACTTTTAGACCAGCAAATGCATAGAATTTCTTTCGCGTTGCAATCCTGACAAATGCGCACTGCAATGCTGCGGAACACCCTTGGAGGGTTCTGACGCGTAGAAGAGTAGCTTGATATTCTCTATTTTGATTCTGCCACGTGTAATAGAAACTCACACCATCCTCCTTCCACGCGCGTGTCTCGGGGTTAATAATTTACACCGACGATGCAGGTCATATGAGCGATAAAAACAGGCTCGATTACCTCTTACGAAGCCATAAATACGCATGGTGGTACCTTATTCAGGCTAACAGTATCGACGTAGTCGTGAATGAATGATAAAATCGACACCGATTTTTAGACTGAGAGACTTTTTATGAGAGTAGTTGATAAAACTGTATCAAAGTTTGATGTGTTACGTCGAAAGTCGGGGAGACTACGGGAATTAGGGAGGGGGAAGGTTAATTATTCGTGGCTCCATATCGAAGTTTGACAATGCCGTTTGACAAAATGGCAAGGTTTTTCGAACGGCTGATCATATTTGCAAAATTCAAAATAGTTGTCAGCCCAAAACCCGCTTGTCGTTCGTTACGTTTCTGCCGATCCAAAATGGGGAAGATGATTAGCCTCAACCTTGAAGCCTCTTCACTCGTGCGTACATATGGTTCTATTCTTTCAGTTTTTACACCCACGTAAGATATCGACCGGTGGTCGTTTGCGGCCGTGTCTCCTCCACCTTCTGTGACTATAGCTCAGTCAGTTGTTCCTGTACGCGCGTGCGTGGGCGTTGTTACACACTGTTACACATATTCCACCACCACCAACGGTTGATCGTACTCGGAGGCCGAGGGTTTACGTGTAGCATGAGCTACGACCATTAAAGGCGGAGTTATACCTCCACGTGTGTACGAAGGCTATGTACCTAGTTTCTGCTTATATACACCGTGTATTTAGTACGACGAGTATATAAGGTGGTACAAGCGTGTACACGGCTAGGTTTACCGGCACAGGTCGATAGATGCGCTCCAGCATTGTGGAGTCGCATTCCACGCGCTGCTTACGGTCAGAAACGACGTGGACTACAATGCACCACAATTTTTATTCTCAATCCTCGATTTTCCTAGGAACTACAATTTTTTTCCCCATCAACGATCGTGTCTGGAACAAATTTGAAGAACCTCTTACAGCTATGAAAAATATGCGAAAACAAAAAAGTGTAACGTAATTCTGGGAATCGATGAACGATTATCGTGGAACGTGCATAGTTGAATTCTCAGTTTGGCCCACTTTTTTTTCTTCTTTCTTCTCCACCGGGGTTCGTTCTATCATAATGATCGATCGCAGCGACTCGAACCGGGCGAAGGCGGCGCTTCTTGTACCCACATCCGCGCATTTGTAGTAGTAAAGTTGTAAGAAATAAAGTGATTAAATCCCCAAAGTTCACGGCGTCGTTGCGTTGAGCTCGACTCAGAGTTTTTCTCCTCATTATTATTCTAATTCTCGCGACGAGATCGCGACCAGAGAGACCACGGTGGCCAGAGTTATTTTAAGATTAGCTCGCGGTTTAAATTCGCGGCCGGGCCTGAGAGCCGCAGTGGCCTGACCCAGTGCCAGGGGTGCCGTTGCAGTCGCTAAGGTAGGTCACGCCCGGGCGCGGCTCATAGATACGCCACCACGGATCCAGTCATACGACGCGTGACAGGTGTCGCGAAGCCTTCCAGAAATGAGAATGTATCCCTTTTCAAAAATCCACGAACATTCACTCCGGACGACTAGTTTCACATCTGGGTGTATTTTTGAAGCGAACTTGTTATTATTTGTAGTCAATATACCATGATACGAATTTCTGCTCTTTTCGAGCTACGGCAAATATTTTGTTATCCTTCCGAGTGAAAATTTAACGCCTTTTTTGAACCTCAGTTCCTGTGTAGAGATTGAATTTCAAGTGGGAAGAACTATCTTGGGCCCCTCCCAGAAACGTCACGCTCAAACGGAATTCCGTGAGGGCCCGGGAAACGACCCTGGGTAGATTTCCCGACTTGAAATTCAATTTCCACATCGGTTGTGAACTATTTTTCTATAGAAATTCAGATCCTCTTTAGCGCCTGTCATTCTTAGATGCCGGACAAAATGCAGAATTTTAGGGTGAAATGAGGATCTAAATGTCTCTAGAAAAGTAGATCACAAGTGAAGTTCAAGACAGGCGTTGAATTTCTACTCGATGCTCGAGCATCGCGATGAACCCTGGGAGGCTGATGATCGCCGTAGCGGAGAACGAAGCTGTCCCAACCGCGGAGGGAATGCGGTAAAATCGAGTTACACGACGACTACGCCAATCCGTGGTGCAGAGGGTGGAGAACGAGGCCGGGGCGGTGATGCGCTCGTTGCAGGGATCGGGGCTCTATGCCAGCCGGTGTAAGTGGGTCAACCCGTTAGCGCCGTTCGAACGTGGTTTTCAGCGGTTCGCGTAGCGCAGGGGTTGGTGCCTCGGGGATGGAGGAGGCGCTCGGGGGTTCTCGGTCATAATCGTCTGGGTTCGGGTACTCCCGGAGAGGAGGATCGCACCGCGTGCTATACCCGTTCTGTACCTTCCTGCGGACGTCACGAATCAATAGAGCTCTGCCAGTGTTGCACGATGCACTTTGCACGCTCTCCAGTCCACATACCTTCGCGTATCGTTGTCGCGGTATTGCGATCTGAGGTACCAAATCGACATTCATATTATCCACTGTGGCCAATGGTCAGGGAAACCGACAAGTCATGGAAAAATCAGGAATGTCAAAAAATGGCCAGGGAAGTCGTGGTCAAGTCAGGGAAACCGAGAATTCAGGGTAAAGTCAAGAAATCCGAGAAAATGGTCAGGGAAGTCGTGGAAAAGTCAGGAAATCCGAAAAAATGATCAGGGAAGTCGTGGTCAAGTCAGGGAAAAGTCAGAAAATTCAAAGAATGGTCAAGGAAGTCGTGGAAAAGTTGGGACATCCGAAAAAACGGTCAGGGAAGTCGTGGAAAAGTCAGGAAATCCGAAAAAACGGTCAGGGAAGTCGTGGAAAAGTCAGGAAATCAGAAAAAATGGTCAGGGAAGTCGTGGTCAAGTCAGGGAAAAGTCAGAAAATTCAAAGAATGGTCAGGGAAGTCGTGGAAAAGTCAGGAAATCCGAAAAAATGGTCAGGGAAGTCGTGGTCAAGTCAGGGAAAAGTCAGAAAATTCAAAGAATGGTCAAGGAAGTCGTGGAAAAGTTAGGAAATCCGAAAAAACGGTCAGGGAAGTCGTGGAAAAGTCAGGAAATCCGAAAAAACGGTCAGGGAAGTCGTGGAAAAGTCAGGAAATCAGAAAAAATGGTCAGGGAAGTGAGGATGCCTGCCTTGACCCCGTGTGAACGGTATGACTCCGACTGGATTTTTTTTCTCAATGGCGTATCTACGGATTCCTGAAAGATGTGGATCATTTTATGACACTTATCCATGTAGATAAGTGGTTTCATCTCTATTCCGACCGATTTCACGGTGCGATAAGCGCAAATCTTGATACCTGCAGAGTTGATTCTCTTTGAAAGAAACTCGACTCCGACTCCAATTCCGGTTCCCCTCTTCATCGAAAATAGGATCATCGTTTAACGAAGTCCTTTTGAAGTTCCAGGTTCCTCGCAGGGGTAGATTCTCGGTTTTGAGGTCTGTAAATAATAAGCAGCTTAGGTACTCAAGAGCCGTGAAATACTCGATATATACCTACACCAGCTCTCACTTCGGCGATGGAGTCTGTAGGTGGGTCTTACGGCTGGTTGACCCAATAACGCCCCTTTTTACCCCGAGAAGGTTGTAGGTACAGAGATTCGATCCCTGTCCCTGTTCCCGTTCCCGTTCCTTCCCCCCCTCGCACGGAAAATGGCCCCTTGAAACCGTCGAGTCGATACTCTTCGTCGAACTGGGCCACCCGTAGATCTGGGTCAAGCCCAGCTTCTGCCCGTTTCCCGAGTAATCGGTAATGTTACGCAATCGAAAGTTACTTCTGACACAAACCGCATGCGCGAGCTCCCTTTGAGCTCGATGCCCTCGCCCGCTTCGTTCCTTAACCCTTCGTTGATATCATGTCCAGCAGTTTTCCGGCTTTTCAGATACGCTCGTTATCCATTTTGCTTCTGCCCCTGATCCGAGAATAATTGACGGACGGTTTTTAACTACCCGTTTCTCTGTTTTCAGAGAAAATTGGAAGTTATTGTAATCAGCCCGGAAATGAAAAGTTGAGTTTTTAACGGATCTTCACGTTTTGGGATCCGGAGAATCATCTCCGACTATTTTGAGTTTTACTTTGGATTTGCGCTGTTTTCAGTATCGCAGGAGTGAATTATCACTCCAATGAAGTGAGTTTTCACTCCAAAAAATTATGAGAGTCTCTAAATTTTTTTTTTTTTTTTTGATTTTTTTTTTTTATTGATAACGGATCAACAAATTTTAATAGAATTTGGTACCATACAGTTTTTTGGATTGCTGATCACGAATCTGAAGTCAGATTTGCAAAATTCAAAATGGCGGATCCAATTTACTGCAAAAAAAAAAAAAACACCCTCAACATTCGCAATCTCATAAAAATTGATACTCGGTTTTTTTTTCGACACACTGATCAAGAAATCTATAAGATCAGATTTGCAAAATTCTGAACAGCCGGAAACGAGATAAATGAAGAGAAGTTCGAAGGCTGGCCTCATGTCAGCCCGAACCCGCTTGTTTTTTATAAAGTCGCACGAATCAATACCTGTACTGTGTTCTTGGGGAAGATGAAATAATGGATAAGAGTCAGTCAACTGGGAATTCTTTCGATCATGAAGGAAGCTGCAGCCAACGACGGGTAGAATGGGCAAGACAAGGGAGAGGAACGACCGCGGTAAGAGCCCCGGGGCGAAAAGGGAGGAAGAATGAGAAGTAAAAAAAAAAGAAAGGAGAACGGACAAAAACCATTTGACCTTTTGGGTTCGCGAAAAGTCCTTCCATAAAACTGAGAAGAGAGCCGTGAAAAAGTTCGAATGACGCTTCTGCTTTGGGAACCTTTTATGTTATCTTATACACATTATTTCGGTAGTTATTTCATAGACGAAGTGGAATAACCGTAGAGCAAATATGCATAGAGAGAAAAGAAAAGAAAGACTGAATGATAATCAGAAAGAAAAAAGATTGAGTAACGAGAACTTGTTCAAATATTTGACATCTATGGGTATCCAACGTGACTTGGAGATAGTAAAAAGTTCGTTAAAATTATGATGACTTTTTTGTTATACCCGCTGAATTATGAATTCTATAAAAAGGACTAATTCCGTTGTTCAAATACATATATGTATATCAAAGACCGAGAATTTGTGCGATCGAGCGAAAGATACACATGAAATGTGAAAGAAGAGGAAAGAAAAAAGGATCTGCCACTGCTCTGGGAGATAAGTCAAAGAAAGTTATCTCATTTATCAAGATTCAAATTAACTTCGAAACATCAGCTCTCCGGAGAATTTATTCATAAAGACATTACCAACGTTATAACACGTGTAATTAAGCGAAAATCGTATTTAATTACCGGCAAATTTCTTTTCGTCAGGGTGATTTAATTAATTACCCAGTTATTGATCAGTTGACAGAGGATCGACATTCTCTTCGCCTCTTTTCAGTCACATCTTAGTAAAATATTGAATAATTTTGATAATTCTGTCTTTGATAAATCTACCGATAAAATATCATCAAATTGAAGATAAATTCCGTCAAGTAAATCGCGATATACGTGCTGAAAGACTTTTTTCCCCCTTACACTGTTAGAGCAGATCCACAAAAAATTGTACGTCGATTTCAATATTTTTCGTTGTATCATCGAATGAGAAGAATTTTCAAAACTACATATTGCATGTTGAAATTATATGGATTTGTGTCAATCCGGGCTTGACAAATCAATTTTTAAATTTGAATTAATTCGCATTAATATTTTCGAATCAATTCACTATAATTTGAATTGATTCTTCAATTCTTAATATGATATTTCCGGTTAATTCCGATCAATTCGAAATAATTTTCCTAATCCAAATGAATTTCATTCAACTTCGTTAATTTGACTAAATTCTTTTCCATTTTTCTGAATTCTAAATGATCCACTTAATTCATGTCAATTCGCAATTATTTCGATTATAATTTTTATTAATTCTGTTGAATTAAATTTTTCAAATTTTCTGACACTGTTTGGTGTATAAGACCTGGAAGCAGGCTGGAAGATCAGACTCGACCAGCGCGAGAATAGGCGCCGGGTATCAATCCGATCTCATTATCAATTCAACCAGCGTATATCGCCCCCCGCGATCCCCAGGTATCCGGAAGTGTAGAATGAAAAATAGAGCATAAAAATAGTATATGGGATTCTGAGGGGGGGGAGGAGACGATCGTCCCAAGTTATCTCTCGTATCTCTCGGGATCAGTTCACCGGTTCACTCCTCGAATCCACGTTCTCCGTCTCGAAGCCATAATGCATGCGGTACGCGGTTCGAGGCTAAATTGATTTGCACCGTCTTCCGACGTAACGATCAATTTCCTCCGATTTCAACCTCCTCGCTCGAACCGCTCTGATCTTTGAAACCGGAGCAAAGAAAATATGAAACTGAAAATGAGAATGAAAATCGCATCTCGCGGGCTGCACGGGGGGGTCACCTCGAGATTACTGTGAAAATAAGTGGCCGTTATATACGTCAGCGGGACAGCGTAACGGTGTTTGACGAGAAACAGCCAATAACGATCGACGGGCGAGGCGGAGCTGGCGCGGGGAAAACGCCGGAGCCAAACGCTGAGCCAGAGCCAGGGTGGTCGCTGTCGACGCCCTGGTGCTGCTTGCCCGCCGCTTCCTGGTTTTCCTATATTGATTTTCTACCCTCCTCCTCCCCCCCACCCCCTGACACCCGCTACGGAGTCTACCCCGCTCGCTCCGAGATAAACAGAGAGGGCCGAAGGAGGACGGAGTTCCACCTTCCACCTTCCACCTTCTGTCTCTTCCGACTGTCACGTTTCACGCGTGCGGGTGTAATTTATGTGAACTAGGGGCTCTGCCCCTGTGCGCTTCGCGCCTCGCTGTTCGGCGCTGCGCGCCTCAAAAATTGGTTCTGCCCCGTTTCATTGCCTTAGGAGTGGAATTTCGAAAAATGCTCAAACTACTTTTTAGGTATTTGAATAAGCAACCATTTGAAGCAAAGACGAAGGCAATATCTCATCGGGCCGAGGAGATATCGATGAATCCGCGAAAACATGTCTTACCTCGTTTAACCCGCTTGGGGGACGAATTTCGAAAAATCGCTTCTTAGTGGGTGTTTATGTTGCCCAAATTTCAAGTTTCTAGGTCAAGGGGTTTTGGCTGGGCGTTGATGCCACTTGTTTCTTTATGGATATATACAGCGTGAGTTTTCTCCGACTCTGAACGAGGGAGGGGCTTATTACTGCCAATTGCTCCGCCCCTTGGCCAATCACAAGTTGTTATCAAAATCTAAGTTGACGTTTCAGAGAGCAGAGTCCGAATGATTCAGATAAGGCTACAAGAGTAAATACTTGGTAATCAATAAACAGGGGTTGAAGGTCCTAATCTGCTCATTGTTTTCATTCGACGATCATCAATACCTTACTCGACCAGACCAGGTATGGACGGCTTGATGTAAGGTTAGATTTTGATAACAGCTTGTGATTGGCCAAGGGGCGGAGCAATTGGCAGTAATAAGCCCCTCCCTCGTTCAGAGTCGGAGAAAACTCACCCTGTATATAGAAGAAGAAGATAGAAGATAGATGGAAGATATAGATTAGAGGAAATCGAAAATATGTGAAAATTGATGAATTGATGACTGTGTTTCTATTTTTCTAATTTTGTTCGTTTCGGTTTGCTAACGAATCAATGGAAATTGCGAAATTCATGGACGCCATATACAGAGCGACACCCTACGGATGTGAGATGAGAGAACGAGACGATAAATTATTTTGCTCGATCTGATCCGGATGCTGTATCCCTTTCGCGTTTGTATAAGGTATTCGCGGTGGTGGACTGCGCGAATGCGGATTTGAATCGCCGGTGGAAACGGGGGATGTGTTTTTAAATAATTGCGGTATCAGTATGAGAGATTGTCTCAATGATTCACGGTTTTTTAGAATCCCATCCCAGTCACTTTGATGGCACATTGAAATGAAACTGTAAATGAAAAAAGTGTCGTGTTGCGATTCTTCATTTTATTTTATTCAGAGTTGACCTCACTGAGTTTTAGATTCATATTCACTACGCAGGACTTGAAGAAAAAAAATGTGAGTCTATAAATTCGTTACATCCAACATGGGGAATGATAAATGGTCCCAATGATTCACACTTAAAAGAATTAGATTTTCATTACTCTCCACATGTTCGATCCAACTTTGATGGTACATAAAAAGAAAACTATAAAAACACGTGGCGATCTTTCATTCTATTCATCTACACATAATTCTTATAATGGATTTTATTAATCGCTCCGACTATACCAAGAATTTCAACACATAATTCACAATTTTTAGAATTGGAAAACGAAAAAAGCCATCTAAAAATTCGAGATTTTCAAACGTTTATGAATGTGAATAAAAATTATTATTGAACAGTTAGAATTTATGCTGACAATGGGACGAAAAAAAAACTTATGATTTGGTCAAAAAAATTTAGCGGAAAGCCGGTGAATTTTTTTTTCCGGACCATTTTTATTGGCTACCATTTGCGGTTCCTTTTCGATCTTCACGGAACGTTTATTCCGTGTTTAACTGCGCAGAGAGAGAATTTTTTTTGTTCATTTTATTTTGGTCTATGATCGTGTTTTATGTCCCGCACGACTACGAGGTCCCTTCCTTATTTAACGAAAATAAATCGTTGCGGTGTAGAATGTAGGACGAGTCCTGGGACTGTGATCCATATCGCAGCTTCACTCTGTCTCTTTCTCTGCCTTGTTAGAAATTTTGGTATTAAGTTTCATAAAAATGTATGCGAAGCAATTAACATATAAGTACTTTTTGTATATTAAAATTCAACTTTTTCAATATTTGAATATTCATACAACGGTTTAAAAAATTCTAAATCATTCTAAAATCTCATAGCCAAGATTGTACTGAATTTTATATACAGAATGTTTTGAAAATTCGGCTGAATACTCATATGATATGAAAATTCATGATAATTTCATTAAAAAATGGGTTTCCACTGCTAAAATAATTGCCGGATCGGATCATAAAATATTGCAGAATGAACCAAGAAATGAAAGAAAATTTTACGCTTTCAATTGGATGGACTATTGATAATTGACTGAAATACCGCTTTGTCACTGAAAACTAAAAAAGAATCGTAGTATGTTTTGAATCTCGAAAACAGTTTCATAAATTTAATAGAACCGTATCAATATTGAGATACAGCGATTGAAAACTCGGTATGTTTTTTCAAAATTGAGACACAAATATGAAATTTGAAGATGTTTCATATTACTTTCATTCAAATCACCAGGATTTGTGAATTTCATTCCTGTTTGTATAAGAAATTTCAAGATATTTTCAACAGTGCAGGTACCAACGATGCATGTGATAATCGATTTCGAACACGATATCATTCATATTCCAGTAGATTAAATCGAAAGTGGACAGTCTGTGACTGTATATTCGTTAAAAAATATCTTCGTTTTCGAAATAAAAATACATAAAAAACTGTTTTAGACGTGACTTTTACTTTGAAAATCTTGCAACGTTAAACCGCGAGACAAGTGTTACCTTACCTATAATTGTAGGTCATACACGCCTCTGGTTAACCCGATCCGCCTCTTACGTGGAACCGAAGCTCGAATTACACGTTTCAAAAATAACAGGTGGATTTATACCGTCTATTTTTATAACCGCAGTCCGGTTTCTTTTCTATTACCGATCTCTAGCCGCGCCTTTCGCCTCTAGTTAGAAATAACAATAATATATTAATATTAGCTTAGCTGCAGTTCAATCTTTCACTCGCGTTTCTCTCACCCTGCGGAAGTTCCTCTCGTTTCACTTTTCGATATCGAATTTCGACGATTTCTTTATTCCAACATGAAAGGGAGAGAAAATCGCCGCTCGTGTTTAAGGGCTGAAATAAAAATCGAGGGGGGGGGGGACTCGGGTACCTTGAAATCTGATTTTTCTTTTCTCTTTTTAATCGAGCTTCGTCAGCTTCCCCAATTTTTTATCGAATGCCCCGATAATCAATGGAACCTCACATCAGAGAAAAAGATAAATCCAGACTCATCAAAGTTTCGGTTGTTTATGGCAATCAAATTTCTATCACGTCCGAAATTAACGTTTCGGAGGTAATCTGCATAGCTAGCAGGGAGCTGTATGGCTGCGTAGATTATTGTACACGTACCTACGGCACAGGCGTAGGTGTGTTTCGATTAGCCCGCACGGACTGTCGTTGAGCAATTAATTTTAACACGATTATCGGACTACGTTGTTAACCTACGTTATTAAACTCGACGGTTTAATATGTTTTCAGGACCGAATGACAGCCAACGGTAATTCACCGCTGGACAGTATGAGGACCCTCGAACATTACCTCAGTGACATCATGCGCGCAGGAGCCGGCGACACACCTGATCATCTCAAAGGTCAGTTCGATAAATTTCGCTAAGGAAACTGATTTTTCCGACGCAGCTAACTACCGTAAAAAGACTTTTTATCTCAGTCCTGAAGTTAGCTGTGTAAGGAATTCCGCTTCACAGATCGAAAAAAGGCGTCAAAAAGTCACTTTTTCATCCCTGTGCTGAAGAAAGTCTTCTTAGAGCCACTTACTATGGTAAAAATACTTTTTAAGACAGTCTTGAAGTTAGCTGTATGAAGAATTCCACTTCACAGATCGCAAACAGGCGTTAAAAAATGACTTTCCGATGCCTGTGCTGAAGAAAAGTCTTTTTAGAGCCACTAATTATGGTAAAAATACTTTATAAGACAGTCTTGAAGTTAGCTGTATAAAGAATTCCACTTTATAGATCGCAAACAGGCGTTAAAAAGTGACTTTCCGATGCCTGTGTCGGAAGAGTGCATTTGGGCCTTTTTTTTTTTTTTTTTTCAAATCTTTGAATACTCGGAGTCTCTGAGAGTCTTATAGGCAGTTGATAGCGACTTTAATTAAGAGTTTGGAAAGTCTTCTTTCCGTTTTGTTGGTATAGCGGGAGGTGGAGAGAAAAGGGATGAATTTTGATGAAAAAAAGGGACCAGCCGGGATCCGGTTAGTGGCTAGTCCTGTTAGCGTTCGATTCAAATAAGACGAAATATCCTGGCGACCAATAAATCACGTGTCACCCGAGAAAATACTTGAAACTGCTTGATATATGCGGGGGGTGATATAACACACGTGCAGACAACGACCGGAGCTCTACAATCTATTTCTATGGCTACATCTATACTGGTAGGAGCAGGACATCTCGATTGGATCTCTGACAATCTATTCTTTGCTCATATCACGGCTGATAGAAATTCAGAAAATACAATTTCGTCTTTCGCGTTACATCAAGGTTGATAGACAAACTGCTTGAAATACATTCTCAAATTTGAAAAATACTGAATTATCAAATTTCGAAATAGTTCCCATCAAAATTTTCCTCAAAATGAGATTTTCTGATAATCTTCAAACTGCTGATCGTGAGAATAAATGCGAGCAGAGAACTTTTTGATCCGATCTTAAAATTCATCGGGTTACGAATTTTTTCTGAAATTCAATCATTTGATTCCTGTTGTTAATTTAATTTATGTCTGTCCATTTGACAGGCATCTTTTCTTCTAACAGTTTGAGACCATCGAATAAATATTTTGTACAAAATCGACTCACACAGAGACGAAGGAATTTGTTTAAAAAAAATTAGAAAAACGTTTTTAAGATATTTTCAAATTGTATCTTTTTTTAACAAAAATTTCAACAGATAAAAACAAGAAAACTCGACATTTATTTTCTAATCTGTCTTTGGGAATTCGATTTCGATGAAATTCGACTATTTCGAGACCGATTCCATTCCCCGTTCTTCGCGTTTCCTTTCGGTACACAGAAAACAAGTGAGGTATTAAAAAAAAAAAAAAAAAAAAGGAGGAAAGGGGAAAAAAATTGCGTAGTTTTGGGACAAGGGTGACCGGCAAAGCTCCCTCGGCATCCACTCAGCTTTGCGGACCCCTCGCTCTCTCCGGTTTCCTACCTACTATTATAGAGACCCTCTTCGCACTCATCCTTTTCGGTCCTCTGATCCTCGGTGGCTGCGTTTGCAACCCTTGGACGAATGACGTAGTCGAGGGCAGAAATTGAGAAGTGTACCATGTACAGAGAGACACGTGGTATAGCAAAGCTTGAATTCTCTCCTTTTGACGAATTTTTATGTACGAGCTTTGTAAATTTTTGAAAGTCTTCTGACGACTACTAAACCATCTCACTCGAAGAAAATTCTAATTGAATTGGGTCTAATAATGAATAAAATTATTGAGAATATAAATGTTAAAACTAAAAAAGAACGATTTGTTAGGATTAAATCCTCCAATGTATGACTTTTTCTATAAAAAAGAACAGCCGAAGAAATTAATGATACTACCCCTCAGAATAATAATTCAATCTAAAAAAATAGCCATCACAATAGTCTGAAGTTGGTTTCGAATCCAAAAATGAGCTTTTAGAGAGTTTTGAATGACTGAAAGCTGATTTCTCGATTCTAGCCACCTTCAGACTGTTCAGTGGTTAGGAATTCACCCTGTGTCTCATACATCGTCGATCTTTTCTTATCGCGAGGGTACATGGCGTTAAAATTGCATTATTTATACAATACCTGTCCTGGTTCATGGAGATGGAGAGCTTTATCCGTCATGATCACATTGTTCGAATGAAAATTGGTGAAACCCGCAAGAAAGTCTGCGGTGCTTACACACAGCATTGGAAAATAATGGTGAAACTCCTGGCTCTTTGCGGATTCTTCCTTCTTCTTTGTTTCAACGTTTTATTATCATTTCTCATAATCCATTCAGGTTTTAAGATCAAATTATCATTCTTCGGAGTTTTTTTTTTGTTTTTTTGTTTTTTTAAACCGGCGTCTTCATTGTATCCCGGTAATCATTATCTCTGCAAGTTCTGCACCGCAAATATAATACACTTTTATCACACCGCGTTAATTAAAAATAACGATTGACATATAGAGACACTGATCAGACTTGTATGGTCAAATAATCTAGTTGAAACAATTACAGTATCTGCTTGAAAAAAAGGGCAAAAAAGTGAATTTGAATTTTCTTTTTTTATCATGCCTTCCCCTTATCTGGCAAATAATTGTCAACCTCGCCAACCGCATTCTTATAAATATGCAAAATCACGCTTGGAATATATTTGCTCGAACATATTTCGCTTTCGCATATTTACCCCGCGTTTTTTTTCTTCTTCTTCTGTCCGTTCCAGAATCCCTTGGAATTAGTTTTCTGTTTAGACTGTTTTCTGTTTAGACTTTAGTTACAGTCAGGGAAAGCCTGTCGACCTTGTGGATGAGAGTCATTAGACGATTGTACTCTATAGAATCAGATTCTCTAATACAGACTCAGAAATGTGATTACGAACTACAATTGAATCCCTGAATATCCATACCATCCACTCGCATGCAGTACGACGACGAATACGGAATAGGGGTGGATTCTGAGGGGTTGGCTTGCGGCTACGCGTGTAATAAAGTACAAAACGTAAAATAATCGTAACCGTAACACTGCGGTATAAACTGATGTCGTTAAATTTACAAATATAAACGTATATCGTAACCACGAGGAAGGAACGATTTTAATCCAACAATTGACAGGACGTTGAAACCCCCGGAGCTCGGGCATGAAGCTATCAAAACAAAAAATTTTCACTCAATTTTTTCACGCTTCTGTATCGCAAGGACGCAATAATAATGCGAAATAATCAGGTCATATTTTGTTAGATTGAAAATGGTGATTACAAATGATTCAGATTGTTGAAACGTCAGTGTTTCTTTTACCCTGGGGGTTATTTCGTCCAAACTTTTGGCGAAAAAAGGATTTCATATGATTCAAAGTGATTTGAACAATATCGAAGCGATTTTGTACGAATACTGATGAATTTCAGCTAAGTTCTGATTCTTCTGATAACGAGAGTTTGAATTGCAACAAATTTTTCCAAAATTAGGCAGTTTACTTTTACATTTTCAGCACTGCGACCCCCTCAATTGAATTTTCTCAGATTTGTTGATACGTGGAACGAAAATAACGAATAAGAACGTTAAAAACCCGGATTCGGCACCCTAGAGGATACTTTCTGACTATAAAAAATGATGGTAGCAACCAGCATTCTAAATTGAAGCTTTAAATTACGTACTTGTAAAAACAAAAGGTGAAAAAAGGCAAGCACAAAACATACCTTTTAGTGAATGGATCCTCGGAGTGCCGAAAATAAGAGAAGAAAAGGAAAGATAGAGCGCCGAATTCTGTTCAAAATTCAACCCCCAGGACGCTCGTTAGTCCTAAAACGTTAGACTTGCAGTTTCTATTCACCTGCCGACGCTTGATGAGGGTGAACATTAACCCCGTTTGCTTCGCGTTCTTAAAATCGTACCCGAAGCAATAATTGATACCGCAAGCACATCGGTTGATCCAGTTTTCAGTAAGAAAAATATTAGACGACGTTGAATTGATGATAAAGGAATTCAAAATTTTACTGTAAAATCGTGAAAATGAGAATAAAAAAATGATCGATTTTCGAAACCTCAGGATTAGGTAATCAATTAATTATTTCGCCTCATGGGAAACAAGCTTTCGTATTATACGATTTTGTTCGTATTCAACGAGTTTAGAATAATCAGACCTCAATTATTCCCATTTGCGAAATGATTACATCGAGTTTCCATAGTTCCTCGTTTCGTCTGGCTCGTTGGCTACTTTCGTGGCGAACCGCAGCTCCGTTCAAAGCTTTCGGTGCGAATTTCTCCTTTTCACCTTTGCCTTTAGCCTTTAGCCTTCGGCCTTCAGCCTTTTGCTTCGCTTCCTTCCTTCCCTTCCCTTTCGCACAATTGTCGACGTTGTATATTTTCTGAGAGTTTTGACCTACTAGCTGGGTACCAGCCTACGGTACGAGGAGAATTTAAATTGTCGCGCTGACACTTCTCAAGATGGCGGCACACGCTGCAACCTCCACCCCCACGTCTACTCAAGCTAAGGCTTCACAATGCCTCTACCCCAAGAGAGCTTTTTTGTTCTCGAATAAAGAACTCAGCTACCACAAGGCTACAGGCTACCTATCTATGTACCTACTGCTAGGCCTTTACTTACTTCGATACGGGTATCGCATCGACGTCAAGTACACCCACCCCTATATACTTGAAAGTCGCCTATGTACCGTCAGCCCTTGTGCATTTATTTTCGGATTATTAATTGTCGAAGAGTATTAGGTTCGTGGAAGGATCGTATTTTCTTTGGATAAATTGATCCCAAAACTGATTAATCCCTTAATTAGACCCTCTCGTTTCGATTTATTCACGATTTCACGAAAGGGATGCGAAGTTAGAAATTTAACCCCAGAAGTACAGACTTATTTTTTTTTACCATCAAAGAATCTTTTCGTTTTTCGATAAGAAAAAAAAAATGGCGAGAAGCAAATTCGATTTCATTGAAGAATAGTTGGTGAAAAATGTGCTTAACTTCCCTAAAGCGCTGAAGAAAACGAGAAAAACGTCATTTTTCAATAATTTATATTAGGTATCTGGTAGACGGTAGGATAAACGTCGTTTTTCCATAAATCCATTTCCGTAAATCCATGAACTGTTAAACTCATCCAAAATTGTTATTTCTGACAGAAAGGATTTAAACAGACGAAACAGCAGAATTCTTAATGCGATTCCGAACAAGCAAACATAATCAAATAATTCAGTTTTACACAAAAAATGAAGAAATTGTATAAAAATGACCAAATCACTGTTTTAATACAATTTTTCAATTTTTGCACGAAATCAAAATGTCGCCGTATATTTTTTGTTCATTTTGATAAGGTATCATAGAAAAAGAAAAAAAGCACTACCTAATTATTTCGAACTACTCTAATGTAAAAATTGAAGAAAAAAAAAATGAATGCGAAATCCCAATTCCGGTGTGAAGCTTTCGACATTCGTAAATGTCTAAGTATACGAGTCAAAATCGATTACAGCCTCCCCTAGAGATTTTATTTAAAAAAAATTCTTCCCACGTTGTTCATTAGAAATGTATACGTAATATCTAGATTGAAACGGTTCGTCGACCGTGAAGTTTTGTCTAAGAGAGGCATAAAGCTGGCTCTCCCCAACGCCTCTGCCTCTGCCTCTGCCTCTGCTTCTGCCTGGTACAACGGTAACGCTATGCGTCTGGTACGCGACGACGTCGTTTTCATGTTCTTCTTATTGTTTTCATTTCAAACTCGCAAAGTATATTGTTCGGTTCTCTTCTTTGTCGAGAATAACGTTGCACTACGTGAAGCCGATGCGTTGTTACAATTTTTATTCCCTTCTTTTTCCTCCCAACATTTTCCTCTTTCGCTCCAATTTTTATTTTCCCCGCAAAATGAGACGTGAAATACAAAAAAAAAAAAAAAAAAATCTTCATCCCCTCATTACGATTAGATTCACTCTCTGCGCGCTTTTTCTTTCATCCCTGACACAACGTGGTATCAAATTTCGTTTCAAGAGTTGAATTTTTACATCGAGCTGCGTATTCCGAGAAGAGCCGCGGAGAGACCCGAGATAATATCGCACATCTTTCCAGAAACAGTAAAAAGAAAAAAAAACAATGGGGAAACCCTACGTGTCGAGAGAGAACTTGGATAAACATAAGTTGAAACAGTGGATGGTCGAAACTAGCGCGATCACTCGACTAATTGGACCCCCGCGGCGCACGCGATCAACCCCGGAGCGAATGGATGTAGGCATAAGTAGGTAATTACGCGGGTAGGCTTCTGCACCCTGCACCTCGATTTTTATCCTAATTTTCCACGCGGACTGCATATTTTTAACGCGGATTTTCAGACACATCCGCAATCCGGGCCGGAAAGGGTAGGGTGATGAGGTTCTTGGACGGAAAAAAAAAACAATCACCACGATATACGTGATACATTTTACAATTATAGCCATACGTGACTTAACTTTTGATCCAAAGTGTACCTACGTAGGTGTACAGAGGTGTACATAGGCATACACACCCCGAAGTCAGGGCTGCTTCCCTCTGGCGTCCTTTTCCAGCACCCTTGCGTCGATAGACTTCCGCAACCCCCGACCCCCGACCGTCGGCGCCTTGCGCCCTGCGCGACTATCCGCCAATTATAAAAATCATTTTTTCACCTAATTACCACACTATTTGGATCTAGTTTTCGTAGTTTTTTTCATACAGTTGATTGATCGACGGTTGATTCGATATTGTAGTCGAAATATTTTGACACAATTCTCGAGTGCGAATGTATAGAAGGGATTTATTGAATAACACGAAGATGAAAGAACGAAAAGAAGGAGGGGACGTGCGGTAATGGGTATTTAATACGGTTATGGTTTATAACGTATACGGGTATCCGGGATGGTAGTAGTAGAGTCAGCGGTACGGGCGGACAATCGACCCACACCGAACTGGTAACAACGGACTGTGACTCGTTCTACTCAAAGCTGGACCCTCATTTTCGTTGATTAATCAAATGCAAAGGCCGCGTACACGGTGCGTTGGCACTGTACGAGGGGTGTGTTTTTGTGGGGGTCAAAAAGAGGAAAGAGACCAGATACGACCTATGGATAAACCCATGCGATGGTATCTGACACAATTTACGACAAATTTGTGTAAAAACGACGCGGTTTTTTTCAATCTCATTGATTGCTATTGAAATACTATTGGGAAAAGAATATATGACGAAGTTTCATCAAAATGTATGTGAAGCAATATATTTGAATATTCATATAACAGTTTTGAAGATTCTAAATCATTCCGAAAGTTCATAGCCAAGATTATACAAAATTTTGTGTAAAGAATGTTTTGAAAATTCGGCGGAATACTCATGTGTGAATACAATAATTGCCGAATCGGATCATAAAATATTGCAGAATGAACCAAAAAATGAAAATTTTACGCTTTTAATTGAATGAACTATTGATAATTGACTGAAATACCGCTTTGTCACTGAAAACTAAAAAGAATCATCGTATGTTTTGAATCTCCAAAACAGTTTCATAAATTTAATGGAACCATGCAAATATTGAGATATAGTGATCAAAATTAAGACACAAATATGAAATTTGAAGATGTTTTATATTAATGGCATTTAAATCACCAGGATTTGTAAATTTAATTCCTGTTGGTATAAGAAATTTCAAGGTATTTTCAACAGTGTACATGTACCGCACACCCTACGTTACGTAACGGTAATGGATGGACAGACGGTAGATGTGAAAGTGCATAGGGCACAAACCCACCTTTATTCCATACTAGATTAAGGTACAGAGCATATATGCACACGCGTAGTAGCTAGCCGGTACCTAAAATATAGATTGGCACACGTCTACGCGTTTCTGCGGTAATAAATAATAAAATTCGCGTATACTATAAAGGGGAGATGGATATCTACTGATACACGCACATGCGAAGCCCAGACTTGTGTCTCGGCTTATCACTCAATTATCGTTGGTTCTTCGCACGAGAAAAATTGTGTAACATTTTTATTTCTCAATTTTTTCAGTTACATCGTCAACGAATTTCGAAATGCTATGACGTTGGGGTTGGTGAAGTGAAGAAAAATAAAAAAAATGCTGTTTCAAAGATTGAAATCCCAGCTTAATCCCAGAATTTTATACACTACTTTTATACCATTATGAACTGAGCTTTTATTCTATTGAACAGATTCTTCCTTCGTCCTCTTGTTGCCGATTATATGGATAAAAACGTTAATCTAAATTCCGTAAAACGTTATCATCCAGTAAAAAATTTATAACTCCGCCAAATTTCGATCTATCAAAAATCTGGTGCATAGAAGCTCACTTCATGATGATATGAAAGTACTGTATAAATTTCGAGCTGATCGGGTGAGTCGTTAAAATGGAATCGTCTCAACACTGGAATTTCGACGCCATTCGAGGACTGCTACTTCAGTGGCCACAACGGCCACAATTTTCAAGTTACAACGTCGATTTTTGTTTCAAATTAAAGCTAGAATTTCAATCTTCAAAACTGTATTTTTATATTTTTTTCAGCGTTTTGAAAGTAATCGGCGTTTTACGGCGCTCGAGACTCGCAAGCCCCCTCGAATCGTGTTTGAATATTGATTTATCAGACTCGGAAGTTGAGCCGAAGACACGTAACGAATGTCTGGTTAGGAAAGGCCGTTATTTCGCTCCGATAATTTCGATCAGTATGATTGACCGTGGGAAGGGACGACGGTTTGGTATACTAAATCTGCGTCACTATTCCAAAAACTAAACCATGGTAGTTGCAGTTGAATAAATTCTAGCAGCTGCTGCATACTTAAAACTGTGGTCATCGACGCGAGGCGAGGCGAGGCGATCATCATACGCTTCGGTACATGAAAGCGATTTCAATTTTTCTACCCGGTTTCTCTAATAAAAAATAGGGGCGATTCTCAATCTTCTCTTTCTAAAAAGTCGATTTTCAATCTAACTAAGCGCCTGGAGTTTTTTTTGTTTGTTACTTTATGATTTGTTGATTAATTTCTCAAATTGTGAATCAATTCAATTCCACGTGAACAATTAAAAATCGAACTGCAAGTAGATTTTTGAGAAATCGATTCGTTCGATCAAATTTTTTAGAAGTTCGACTCTTCTGAGTTTCATCCAAGGTCGATATTTGAGAAATAAATGTGGGCAATTCTTTTCCCAATCAAAAACCGCTTGGTTGACATTAGGCTCTCGCTTTATCTTCGTTACAGTCGACAAGAATTGCCCAGACGGTCGGACTTTTATCTTTACTTCCCAACCGCGCGTTTTTATCCAGTTGCGAAAAAGGCACCGAAACTTTTTTACAAGGAGTTATTAGATCGTAGGGCTGACCTCTGCAGCAGCCGGCCGACGTCGGCTACGGAATTTTTCGATTTCCAGATTAAACCGCACTGCGGTTTCTTCGCGGTTTTCTTCCACATTTTCCTCTTATTTTCCACACTGCTAGAAAGTGCATTTTAAAATTCAGTTCCCTACGTGTAACTTGATGTAGTTATTTTTATTCCCACAGTTTTTAACGCGGGGTTAGAGTCTGCCCACGTTTAACCAGAATCTAATTACCGGCTTGTTAGGTTAATTTTGAGTTATCAGGTTACAATTACACCGAGTTTAAGTTGTCTAGCTGTCTCTTGGGGCATTCTACCCACCTACCGTAGATAGTTTGACGTTAGTCGTCGGCGAAATTTCATCTGCCGTTAGTTACTGATGCTCCACTGCAAGATTAAGCCACGGTATACCTCAGAGTGTTCCAGTCCTCCTTCTTGTTCGCGAATGAGGCTACTAATTTACCTTCATTCAATCCCCTTAATTTTCATCTTGTTTTTTATTCGCCACAGCACACCTACCCGCGTCTCGTTCACCATTGGTATCATTCGTCAAGGATATTAATGCTGATTACTATGACGAGAGATTGAAACAGCAATGTGATGCAGGGATATCGATTTCTCTTTGTGTGTCTCACATGTCGAGTTATTTGTTTAAAATTATTCAGTTTGTTCTACAGCTCTTTTTTTTTTATTGAATTTGATTATTCTGCCTCTAAACATAGGATCGTCGATTCTTTTAGGAAAAGCTACGTTTTTGTACTGGGAATATAAAAAGTTGATAGGATTCATCAATTTTTACAGTTTTTGTACAGTTGTGAATTTTTTTTCAACTAAATTTTGTCTACACACTCCAGTTCATCGTCTCGAGCAATAAATCTTATCAGATTTTGGATATCTTGCCTTCCTGCTGATCGTGGGTTGGAAGAATCGACCAAGCTTGAATTATGAGGCTAAAGTTAGCAGTCAAACATCTCCACATAGATTCATGTCCGTATATAAAATATAAAAGTATCAGCTTTCCATAATATTTCATAAAATTTTGATGCACTTGGATCTCATTGTCTCATTTGAATTGAAACCAGCACTTTTGGCTGCTAACTATGGCTGCTGGCTTCAGTACAGTGAGAATAGCCACCAAATTTGAGCTGAAAATGTACAAAAAAGTAGGATCTATCGATTTATTACAGCTTCATGCTTGAATTAATTTTTTGTCTTCTTCAAGATCGAAAGTTTCAAAGTTTACGGCACCGAAATCTGTCTAATCTAGACAATCGTGCTTCTCAGTTACGTTATTTGTGAAAACTGAATACATCGTTCATCGAATATGACTCGGAGTTTGCTTCAAGCCTCTCAGATTTTTCGTCTCTTCTTTATGTACCCTGCTATTGGCGAATCGGTGTGTCCAACCAATTTGAACAAATCCAAGTTACGTGTGCTCTGAAAGTTTGCGCAGAATGTAGCTCACGCAGTTTCTCCACACAGTTTGACTTTCTGTTAACACCTTGGATCGTTTGAGGAACGGACGTCAGATTTGAGATGAAAATAAACCAAAAACGAGAAAAAAAAACGATGCTATCGGTACAATTTCTTTCTGTAAATCTTGTTTCATGCCGTTCCCAGTTTGATCAGAGTTTAAAAACTCGCGTCATTAGCCCCGGCTCGTCAACCGGGTCGTGTAACAGTCAGCTGCCAATCCGAATTCCCGCGTGCATCAATCACCCGGGCATCAATGACTTATCTGAAATTAATCCTTCCCCTATATTTACCCCGAGGTAAAATCCTCCGGGTTTCAGCGAGAGAGAACTTCCGACGACCCTGAGTGCAAGACAGAAATTTCGCTACCTCCGAATTGATTCGTCACCCTGCGCAGAAACTTTTCTACGACATTCGCACACTGGGCTAGACGCATGTATCTGATTTTCAATTCTTGGGGAAAATTTCTCCTCCACATGAATAATAAACGAGGCAAAGGTTCTTGTTGTTGGTTCTTAACATCTTTGTTGGAACCGAGATTGTGTGTGTGTACCATTAGCGAGGTTTATTTGACCTGGAAGCTCTGCGCACCCGCGTACCGAACGAGACAAAGCTCAGCAAACATCCAGGGGCTGGTGTTCCCAGGTTTGTTTCAAAGACCAAAGTGGCCAAGGGGTTTACAACTCGCCCGTTTCGCGACCCCATAACTCCGCGGGTACGTGGAGAATTTATTGCTCACGATCTAAACTGCAAGCTTTACAAGATTTTCAGAAATTACGAACAATTTTATTCTCCAAAGATGTGAAGTCAAAGACCCTTTTTTGGTCTTTAAATTTCACTCGTAAGTGAATAAATAATTACACTGGGTCGTTTTTTTTCTTCTTCTTCTACACAGAATTTCAAATTAACAGAACAAAACCGGAGACACTTGGATACAGAAAAAAGTAAGAGAACAAAGTTTCTTCGACCCTTCTCTTCCTCCGTGGTTGAATGTACGTGTACGATAGCCACTCTGGCAACTGCTTCATAACGAGGGGAGCAGCCAGCCCAACTAACCAAAAGACCCTGGGGCTATTCGGGTAGAGATTTGCTTTAAATCAAAGATTGTGTACCGAGATCCGATCGAATCATAAGAAGCATTGTTCCAGACAGCAAGAGAATAAAATTGGCTGTCAAACTTTTCTCACTCCGACATTGTAATTCCGATACGCATGTAAATTGAAAATGATACTTGACGGATTTTCGGTTAATTAATTATTTAGATTTATATAACATATAAAAGTATATTTAACTTCCAATCAAAAGATTGACTTATTCAATATATTAATTATATTTTTAGAATTATGTTCTGACAACGAACTTTTATGTGATAATTCAGTGTTCAGAATTGTCGTGATAATTCAGTGAGTTGATTATTCTCTCCTTCCGCGCTTGCAGGTCATGTTTTATGGGAATGTGCCAAGAAACTGAAACCCGCAGGGGAAATTTAGCCCATTTTATACCGAATACGGATCCTTTCTATACTCCCTTTCATACGCGTAAACAAGTATTTTATCTATACATCTCGTATATTTTTCTAATTCAGAGGTTTCATCGCTTTGACGAGATTCACATACCCTCGGGGTTACAGTTGGAGTAAAAAATAATGTATAAAAGAAGGAAAAAAAAAATAAACGAATTCTTATCTTCTGAATTTTCTCGATCCATTTTGCTCCAGGCTTTATATCTATATAGTTGAGTAAAAAAAATTAGAAACCCGCTTTTGACACGGTATAAATGATACTTTTACATGAATTATGGAAAAGTACCAGAGTTTCACGTGGGAGTCTGTAATTCGAGATTATACATTTCAGCGATTATAATTAGTCTCTATCTGAATGTGAAACGAAGCTCGCTTACAGCTTCAACGATAGCATATAATAAAATGATAAAATTAAACTAATTACATCATATTTTACTCTCTTTCAATTGGACGAAAATTCACACCTTATATGAAGAATTCAATATAAGCCACTGAAATTAAATTAACTAACTTTCGCAATTGTTAGTTTTAATTCACTAAAATGCACTTGTAAAGATCGAAAGAAAAAAGGAATGGGATTAAGGCTGATTAGATTTTCCCACAGCCAACGAGAATCGCATCGTTTCTTCCGGTCTATCGATAAAATTGTTGATAACGACCAGTTCGTATTTAAATAGTCGAATTATGGTGATTTTCTCACGATCTTCAACCTCGCGATACTGAATAATCTTCGGTACTTGTATCACGAGAGATAAGCTCGCGGTGCATCGAACCGTCCGACATTTGTGATATCAATTTGTCTGAGGATGTTAAAAGCGTGTGTAATAATTTATAATAAAAGCTCGTTCTCGTACTTATCAGTATCACAGTTTGAAAACCGGAGTTAAAAGTAACGAGACACACGTAAGTAGATTCCATGCCAAGTTTATAACTGCCATTAATTAGCATCTCGTATATACCGTAGCACCGAGGCGGTGAACCTCATGCGCACGTTCTGAGCAATAAATCATCACCGTGGACCCCGCGAGAGATAAAAAGAATAAAACTGGAGTAAATAATGCGTGATGTAAGAACCTCGAGGATTTATCTTGTAACGAAACCAACGTAATTCAAGTGGCCAGATATGTACGGGGATTTTTCCTCACCGTTTTCGATTCGCTCAACGATTTTCTGTGTGATTCTTCGATGCATTAGTGCTTTTTTTCAGATTTTTTTCCCCCAACCGTCAATTTTTTACGATTATTCCACCCCGTCTAGAAGTAGATTTTTATTTTGGTCTAAAAAAATTGTCAAAAATCTCATTTTTCATTTCGATCATTTTGAGAATCGTTCAATGATGAGCAATTTTTTAGCCTTTTAAACATTTTTAACGAACCAAACGCCGTGCTGCGACGTTTTGAAAATTCTAAAAAAATTCTAAAAAAATTCAGAATTGACCACAGAATTTTTTGAGAATTTTCGAATTGTTGCAACATGGCGTTTTGTTGATTCAAAACGTTTAAAACGCTGAAAGAAAACAGAAAAAAAATTCGCCCGTCATTGGAATGAAACATTATATTTTAGAGAATTTTTTTAGATTCGAATAAAAAATCTAATTTTAGATGGAGTGGAATAATCACAAAAAAATTAACGTTTGGCGAAAATTCAGGAGTGCTTTTTTGAGATCGTAGAATCATACAGGAAATCGTTGAGCGAATCAAAAATGGCCTCATATACCTGGAACCAACATCTCCAATCTTAAATCTTGAATGGTAATAAGTACTCGATCCGTCATCCCGATGATGTAGGAAATGTGAATTTCGGAATGAATGGACCGAGGAGATGGCCTCGAGCACGTCGATCGTAACTACACTCGCGTTATTATCGCTGTTAGACGCTGTTGCCTTCGGGTATATTACACGACCTTGAGAACCTGATTCCTCTCTTACAGCATCCACAATCAAATCCACGTGCCCATTCACGCGATTCATCGGTAAAGTTTCGGCGATAAGTTTGCAATCATTTTGGTCCAGCTGCAGGCTAATGAACACAAGTGGCAACTACCAATCAAGGGGGCGTCCATAAAGGATGTCTACGCTTATAGGGGGGGTGGGGGGAGGTAATTCCAGGTGTGACGTCCACTTAAAAACCCCTTTTTACAGTTTTTATTTGAAGAAAAAGCTACTTCAATTTTTTTCCGCGATATTTTTTGCATGTTTCATTCTAAATATCATTTCTTAGAGAATCAAGGGGTCTATGATTGTGATAACCTAACCGTGACATTAGGAAAGGAAGGGGTAAAAAATTTGCAAAAACTTTATGGATGCCCCCTAATAACAATTTTTACAAGAGCGTGTTGCGCGGCTTGTTGTTTCTCCTTTTTGCGAGGGTTTTTGCTTTTTTTTTCTTTTCTTTTTTTTTGCGGTGGGACATAAACACGTCATCCTCCGTTACACGCTCACCTGCGAGTGGCTTGAAATGCGCATGTAATATCTCTTCGTCGAGGTATAAATCATGGTTGATTTGACGATGGGAATTGAGCCGGGTTTAACGAACGCTAATGGAGACACGGGAGCTTGGGAGTTATGGGTATAGATATTATCGTGATGGAAGAAAACGCGAATCTGTATTAATTACGTGAACGGATCTACGTATATAGCGAAAATGGAAAAAATTGTTTTTACAATTCCCCACGGAGAGACTCGACGCTTCCCGACGCTTCTCTCGTTTTCATGAAGCGTATTTTTCCTCAGGAAGAACAACTTATCTTCACATTCTATCTCCTAGCTGGACAAAAAAGACGGTAACAAAAAACATACTATTCCACAAAAATGGAAGACAAATAGAAATGAAACGGCAGGGGAATTCGCGCATGCAAATCAGGACGCAACGTTGTTACAGAGATTTTTTGTTTTAGGGAAAAAAAAACTCTATTCCCCCGGCAACGGAGCTTTTCCAGACTTTTTTTTCGCTATTTTTCTCCTCCTACACGTTCGTCTATCTCCTTGTCAACCACCTCGGCCTACACGCTCGATAAGTTCATCTTGGGTCAACCTGGGTCACGTATTTCCTCCTTCCTTCCTTCCTTCCTTCCTCCTTTCCTTACTTACTCTTTTACTATATAAACGTCGAGATCTTTCACCCTCGTCTCTTGCCGCGAGATACGTCCGGGCGATAAGATAGTCTCGTGGCTTTGAGACGGGTTCTGAAAATTAGGATCCAGGATAAGGGCTCAACTCTCTCTGGATCGTAATTAACGAATCTGCGGAATTTACTCTTCTTCAATTTTCACATGGCTGGTAGCGAGTCACTTTTCTCACTATTTTAGTCACTTCTTCCAATCAAAGTCACTTTTTCCAAGATTTGATCACTTTTGTGGTCACAATTCAATTTCGCACTGTCAAAATATCTTTTTTTTCCTCAAATCTGTTCGATATCATGCAAATTCTACTCCAATTGGAATTACAACCCATTGCAACGACCGTTGATGTAGTTAAGTTACTGAGTTATAATTGATTTTTCCCACTCACTTATTAGTCACTTTTTGAAGTAAAAAATTAACTTTTATCACTTATTCTGGTCCCCTCTATCGCTACCAGCCCTGTTTTCGGGAATAGTCTGGACCACGAATTTTTCTAGTATTTTTTCAAGGTAGGAAAAATATCCATTTCACATAGCGGCGCGGGACGTTTGAAAATATTCCGTGAATTTTTACCCCGAGGCGAATATCCCGGAGGGAAAAATAACCGAGGGTAAAGGAAAAATAGAGCGTCGCAACGCAGCGTTCGTGGTTTTCTCATATCAGATTCGATAGATGGGGAAAAAAAGCTACTGGGAACCCGCATACACGGGTTTAGAGATCGTCTATAGGTCCCTCCGATGCACACACGTGTTTCTCTCTGCGTATATCTGCAGTGTCTAGTATGCGGTACACCACTTTTCTGAATCCCATGAAAATTGGATATCACGTATCAACGATATATCGCATTTCTCAAGATCAGTATACCTACCTGCGCGTCTACCCTCCGCCTTATTCCGTAGCTGAACTTTACCGCGCGGCTCTATTCTTATATACGAAAAATGAACAATTTCACAATCTCACATTTTCCAATACATGAACCGCAATCGCGTCGTACATCGCCGTGTGACAAATATACTTTTCACAGATTTAGTCCGAAAAAGGTACCTCCGTCAAAACGTAGCAAGAAAAAAATTACTCGGTATCGCACAAAATTCCAATTAAATGTCCACGAGATGAAAGAGACGTCGAGGAATTTACGGGGTTGACACAAAGAAGAGTAAAAAGTGCACAAAAAAAAAGAAAAAAAACGTTATAAAGGACGAAAATTTACCCGGATCAAAAAGCTAATTTTCTTTCTTTGAAACAAACAAATCTTTTTGCACAGACCCCTTCAAGTATCGTCGCTCTTGTTATCCAATACTTTTCAGACACCACGAGTCTTCTTTTTGAGATTCTAACACTTTTTTTTCTATGACGAAGGATAGGAAATTTTTCAGGTCCGTCTTTGCAACGTTGATACGAGGAACCATGAGTTTCGAGAATTCGATGCTGAAATACCAAAATTATATCAGAACAGAGATTTTTATTCACTTGGGATTGGAATATTCAGTTGTGTAATTAACATTCGAATTTTTGAAATATATTGTAACGTATTTCTGCCCCAAATGTCACGTGATAATCGTTTCATTCTCTTGCGTTGTAGTCGTGTCAGGATCAATTATAGAGCGGATAACTCTTCTGACACATGAATAGAAAAGAAAGAAAAAAAAGAAAGAAAGAAGCTTATATGGTATCAAAGGTGACCCGAGAGAATCGCATATTTGCATTGATCCGTAACATGTATCGGGATTATAATTTTCTGCAACGTCGCGCTTTCTCCGCGTGGCTCATCCACGCGCTGTTCCGTGCAATATCTAAAGATATTCACGTTCCTGTATGTGTCTGTGTCTGTGTGTGTGTGTGTGTGTGTGTGTGTAGTCATGCAGTATACGCGATTGCGCAAAATCTGAATAAGACGTGATACGTAATACGGATATGGCACGTCGCTACAATACAGAACCGACATGACCGACCGCCTACGCTTCGTTCTCGGTCTTCACGCTGTTAAAAGAGAAAAAAAGAGTGAAAGAGGTCAGAATTTAGTTAAAAGTCGTCTGCAGTTTATCTGAAATTACGATATAAATTCACACTCGGTGGATTCAATTCAATAACGCGACTGTTATCATTATACAGGGTGTCGAGCTATGAGAATCTGGAAAACCAATAATTGTCACGGAATTTGTATTTGTCTAAAAAAAAAACTGGGGAATGTCAGAGAATTTGGGCTCATATCCTGGAATTTTTCCATTTTTCACTTACAGCTTGAACGATTTTCTAAAATATCTCAAATCTGACGCTAATCCTGAAGTTATGCCTTAGTTTTTATGAAAACCAATTTTTATTGGTATGTCTGAAAAATTGATCAAATTCGAAAATTTTCCCATTTTTCAATCAAATCAAGGCTGACATTTTTCGATCGAAAATTTGTTTCCCAGTTTGATTCTTGGAGCGCCACATGAATACGTCTTCATCGACAAATTTGAGCCAAAAATAGCCTCCTTCGAATTAAAAATGGCGAATTTTCACGATTCAACAATTCTCGCAATAATTAATCAACATTTGATACATGAGTTTATGAAAAAACAAAATTACAAGAAAAATTAACAGTCTTATTCTGAAACGAAAACTCCTGTTGTTCAAGGTATGAAGAATTCGCAATCAAAAATTGCGTTGTATGCTCAGTTCAATGGGGTTCAAAAAGGTTCTTCAGATCCCAGTTCCTAATCATTAAACGTGAGATTGACGTTCTTTTGACTTTTTTTCAGTTTCACAAGCGATTGGAAAACTGAAAACTGAAATTTCATTTGCAAGCATAAAATAAGTATCAGCGATGACAGAGCAAACAAAAGTATAATCTATAATCAAATATGTTCAATATCTGGGACAGCGAAGACGTCTATCTGTAAATCAGAAGAGGTATTTGAACGTACCGGCGTAATCGAGTAGAGGAAGATGATAAAGGTTGGGAAAGGGCGCACATAGCATCGAGGTAAACTCGAGTAACAGAACTCTGTGGTTTTAGCGGCTACCGCTAAAGTCAATATCGCGAGAAGCTAGAGACAGGTATGTTATTTTGCACAGAGAACAATGACGAGTCTCGGTGCTTAGACTCCTGCAGTTTCACTATCGCGTCTACCCTAGTCGCTAGCGTATAATGAGAGGTAAAAATAAATAAATTGTACCGGACAAATATTACGTTTCAACTCGGCGACTAAATTACAGACAATCCCCGAGCTAGTCTAGGCGACGGTAATTAGATACCTCGTGTACGACTCGAGAAAATATCCCCGAGCATTGAAGAGCCTTTTTAGAATCGTTATTTTTTACCAGTTCTCAATGAAATTGAAGATCTTATCAAAGCCAGACGTGATCGTCGCGTCTTCAATCACGTAGCAACTATCCTGTACCACCTATAGGCATAGATAACGAGGCTCATACTGTATGGGACATCTGGCAAGCGGCTGGAGTACCTAGTTTGCAAAAATTGTTTCATACTCTTATGTTGGTCCAGCTGCTGACTCGTCACACGGGCAACAAGACACGCGATTATCATCTTCGCGCATCATTTGAACCGTGACGGGTACTGAACACTAATTGTCTTGACCTCTGCGATTATTCACGGGGTCCATATGGCCCCCAGTCGTTACTTCAAAATAAAATGCTTTCTATAATACAGTATCACACGATAGATCGGGTCAACTATGCGGTTTTAGTGTGAAAAAGACGATGTTTAGGTGAAATATGTTCTTAAAATTGGAGTAAATTATTGATTAGAATTTTTACTTTTAGAGGATTAGAGGACACAGATCATAGTTTTTTGTTACTTTCAGAAGACGTAACCAAAAGTTTGAATAATTGAGACGGCGCCTATCAATAACGGGACTCTCGACTTTTTGGTAAATTGCAATTAATTTCATTCAACAGAAATCAGTTAAATGGTGCCTCAATCTTAACAATGTGATAACGAAGGGACTAACAAAATGGCCTAAGAAAGCCCAAATATTGGGGTCCATCTGGCCCCCGTAGTACTAGTCAAGTTATTTTCTTTCAAAAAGTCGATTTTTCGCTCAAGAAATCACAGAAAAAGTCAAATCCAAGATTCCTCTCAGTTATGAAATGTACGTTGAAAAAAAAATCGAGGTTTTGCTATGAAATTGTTACGTGCAGAGAATCTTTAGCATTACTCTTCACCGCAATTCTATCGCAGGAGCTCAAAGTTCCTGCGACATGCTACGATAATTCGAGAATTACTTTTTTTTTTCATTTCAAGAACAAAAACTGCGTATTCCCTGTCAATTTTTGATCTAATTGTAAGATCATTTTCGTCACCACAATTAGAAGATTCCCAATTAATTATCTCCAGTAATTCGTTGAAAATGGGTGAAAGAGAATGGAAAAGAGAAAATAGTGGATGATAAGTATATCGAACAATGTACGATGGTTCAGAGTCTGTATAGCCGAAATGTCTACATATAGGATATAGGATATACAGTCTCGGAATTCCCTCCCGGGCAATAGTCGCGATTGAAATGACAACCGCAAAGATAACAACGGAGTACTAGAGGAGTTTCTTACGTTCTTCAAGCGTCGTACAGAGCAGAGGGGCCTCCAGGTAGATAGAAAATAAGGATAGTGCAGGCAGGTAAAACGTGAGACGAGTTGAAGTGCGGTCGGTAGCTGATTCCCGCAGGTCATTTTCTTCCCAGTCAATTTCGTTTTTGACTTTATTTACCTACCTATACCTATCCTGCTACTGTAAACCGAATTCACTATACACACAGGTACATAAGATCACATAAGGACTACGAGGAACTGGGCAGGAGATAAAAATGAACAACAAACCAAAAGTTTTTTTCCCCGCTGGCAAATTTTTTTTTCCCCAGTCAAAAAACGGTGACTTTCATCCCTTTGAGGAGGGCAAAAAACACGACTTTTTAACGCATGTGCACAAAATTCTATGACGAGATAAGTATCGACTTGTGGCCATAAATCTGGTATAGCTGAACAGTTTGAACCAGATGTATAGTCACGCACATGTTCATGTCCTCTACCTATGTGTACCGTGATCTCATCTTTCTTCAAGGACGTCTATCGTCTCTAGTAGCAAATATAGGTATAGAGGTACACGCTGTACCTAAAAGAACGTTTTTTTTTTTTTTTTTCAAGAGGTAAATAGGTGTGTAGGCTACAACGAACCGGGTTAACCTCGACACTTTGATTTACATAGACGTAATAAATATCATAGATGAATAACAGACGAATAAAGAATCAACTGGATTCGTGAGCTGATCGTGAAGAGGCAGACAAGCAATCACAAAATCAGAGATTTTTTTTTCATCTTCTGACATTTCCTACACCTCATTATTTTCTCGCATCTTCTACCTTCGGCGGTTTTTAATTGCACATGCTCTTCCTCTGGAGACCCGAAGTGCAGGCCTTTTCTTCATCATTTTCTCATTTCCTCTTCCTCTTCCTCTAGCTTGAGTTTTTTCTCTTCGATTTTTGAGTAATTTTCCCTTTTTTTTTTCTTATCACGAGCTTGAGAAATATCGAACTTATCTCGAAAACATTGATTCTCGAACTCACAATCAATTTTGAATCGGAATCATGAAAATTGATTGAATCTAATGATCTTCCAGAATTCGTTCATAAATTAACGAACATCTTTTTACTCAGCTAATGCTTGAAAATCGGTGAAGACATTGATCATAAAATCATAAGATAAAAAAATGAATAAATAAAAACAACATTCACGTGTCCAATAATGCGGTTGGAAAAATCGATTTTCCGAATAAGAAGATTCCTCACAAAAACCTACTGAAGAATCGATTTTCAAAGGATCTACCTACTCTGTGTCTTCGCGGATCGGGAATTAGCGGTTCGATTTAGACGATAAAGGTTCAGAGACGGGTGATTCTGATACGTCGATATGAAGCTGAATCCGCGGCTATCAGGGTCAGCGAGAGAGTCCAGATGAGGGATGAAACTGAAGCGTTCCGAGCCTGCAGACTGATCGTCAATCACCCCCATCTCTCACCCCGCAATCCTTTCCTCCGTTGAATTTCCACCCTCGTTCGCGAATCCATCAGTGGCGTCATTTCCTCGTGTATATACCTCGTGTATATCTATCTATCCGCACTGGGAGTAGGAATATCGAAGCTGCCAAGCGAAATTTTCGTCCGACTAGGATGTTGATAATAAATGAAGAAGACTCGAATCCTGTAGAGGTTTTTTTCTCCTTCTTTTATCTTCTTTTTTGCTGTTTCATCATTTTCTCTTTGGTAATTGTGCCCGTCGAGTCGTGAATTTCGATCGACTTATACCTACCTAGAGCAGGTGCGATGGTACGGTATTGCAGTTCGTTAAGAGCTAGAGAATATCGAAGAGCCCGGCGTCACCCGGAGTCACCTGAAAATTAAAGAAGGGTCTAGTCATGCGTTTCCAATTACGGAATGTAATATCGCCCGGTGTTAGTTTTCTACGATTTTGCCACAAGCAGTAGCGGCGCTTTCCAATATAATCTATGCACCACCGCACCGATAAAATAAAATAAAACCTTGGTAAAACGTACGAAGAACCTCTATACCCATTATTTCTACTCTCTTTTGTTTAGAATCATTGATCCGATTCGATGTCGTTGGACGTTATACTACCGTTCATTCTACAGTAAAACTTATTTCCTTGTTTTTACAAACACTCCGTTTAATGTGACGTATAATGATCTACAACCAGTAAACAAATACAAATCGATATATATATATGTATTTTCATGCGCGTCATGTGTGTAAAAGTAACTCCTTTTCGGCGAGGTTATGTTTCCAAGCACGAGACGTTGGCGTGCCGATGAGCGAGAAGAGGTTACTGCCGGCAAAAGTGTTTGAAAGACATCTAACTGCCATAAAAAGCATTTTTGAGGCATCTGACTAGCATGAAAAGTTTCTAACGATCATAGAAAAGTCTTTTTGAGGCATCTAACTGACATAAAAAGTATCATTGAGGCACCCGACTGCCATGAAAAGCATTTTTGGGCCTCTAACTCCCATAAAAAGCATTCTTGAGGAATCTGACTGGCATAAAAAGTCTCTAATTACTATGAAAAGTCTTTTTGAGGCATCTAACTGACATAAAAAGTAACATTGAGCCATCTGACTGGCATAAAAAGTCTCTAACTACTATGAAAAGTCTTTTTGAGGCATCTAACTGACATAAAAAGTAACATTGAGCCATCTGACTGGCATAAAAAGTCTCCAACTACTATGAAAAGTCTTTTTGAGGCATCTAACTGACATAAAAAGTAACATTGAGCCATCTGACTGGCATAAAAAGTCTCTAACTACTATGAAAAGTCTTTTTGAGGCATCTAACTGACATAAAAAGTAACATTGAGCCATCTGACTGGCATAAAAAGTCTCTAACTACTATGAAAAGTCTTTTTGAGGCATCTAACTGACATAAAAAGTAACATTGAGCCATCTGACTGGCATAAAAAGTCTCTAACTACTATGAAAAGTCTTTTGAGGCATCTAACTGACATAAAAAGTAACATTGAGCCATCTGACTGGCATAAAAAGTCTCTAACTACTATGAAAAGTCTTTTTGAGGCATCTAACTGACATAAAAAGTAACATTGAGCCATCTGACTGGCATAAAAAGTCTCTAACTACTATGAAAAGTCTTTTTGAGGCATCTAACTGACATAAAAAGTAACATTGAGCCATCTGACTGGCATAAAAAGTCTCTAACTACTATGAAAAGTCTTTTTGAGGCATCTAACTGACATAAAAAGTAACATTGAGCCATCTGACTGGCATAAAAAGTCTCCAACTACTATGAAAAGTCTTTTTGAGGCATCTAACTGACATAAAAAGTAACATTGAGCCATCTGACTGGCATAAAAAGTCTCTAACTACTATGAAAAGTCTTGTTGAGGCATCTAACTGACATAAAAAGTAACATTGAGCCATCTGACTGCCATAAAAAAGCATTCTTGAGGAATCTGAGTGGCATAAAAAGTCTCTAACTACTATGAAAAGTCTTTTTGAGGCATCTACCTGCCTCAAGGCACTTCTGAACTTATTAGCCGTATATAAAGTGTTCCTTTAGAGATCGGAAACTGGGATTAAAAAAAGTAGGAATTTTCCCTCAAATACAACACATTGCCAATTCAAAGTTCTGTAACGTTCTAAAATCTAAACTATTTCTATTTCGCGTCATGCTATGACGTCACTATTCGGTACAACAATTGCGCGTCATCCAACATCGTCTGTGAGAACCCGATCCTCGCTTCACACTTCGTGTCTCCTAATTCTAGCTTTCTATCAGAGGATAGATACGTCATAAATTATTCAAATATGATGGCGAAATTGTGAATTCTTACGTCACGAGTAAAAGGAAAGGGTTTCATCAGCCCAGGTTAAAAACTTTATATATAAATATATACAAATTTTAGGAATTTTCTCTCTTCTTTTTTCGTCTTATTATTTTCGTCAGAGGAAGCGGAAGAAAATCGTCTCTTATACAAAAGTTAAATATAGAATTACAGACGAGGTTGGGCGCAGGCTCTCCTATCTATTCGTCAGCGGACCAGCTGACTGGGTGAAAACAGCTGTTTAAAAACCTTAGGGTCAATTGGGTTTGTTAACGATCCTGCATTCACAACTCGGCTATACATATATGGGGCATTCCAGCCATTATCGCCCAAGATTTAATTCGACATTTTTTATATATATAGAATGATCAATATCAATAATCAAATGATCAAAGTCAGATGGATAGACCTACATCGTATGAAAATATAAAAAAAATTAAAAAATGTCAACTAAATCTTGGGCGATAATGGCTGGAATGCCCCGTATACAGAGAATTTAATTGGCGTCTCTAAAACGTTTAAAAATTCACTTCGCAATGGATACTCCCACCGTCTTTTAACTCGGATAATTAAAACCCTAGCGTTTCCGTAATTCCAGTCCACAATTAGTATCAGCAAATGTTTGTTATATCCTTAATTTTGACGAGAACCAGTAGCGACACGATACCATACGAAACGGTACTTTTCCGGTCTCAAAAAAAAAAAAAAAAAAAATTAACCGGAAGTAGGCGCGCGCTGACTCTTACCAAATCCAAACTCTATCTTATTTGCGTTTCTATTTTCAATAAATATTCAACACTCGAAAAAGTGCTTGAGCACGAGGAGTCTGACCCTAATTGAGACCCGAAAATAATGCTCGAAGCGAACCTACTTGGACTTTCTCGTTAGAACACAAAACACAAAAAAAAAAAAAAGTTGTTAAAACTGAAACAAACTTTTCACCTCGTTCCACCCGAAGCACAGGACCAGATATTGCAGTACGAGATGCGTTGCTACGTCGTCTGTTTACACTAGGCGTTATCTTATGTAACGGGTGTACGTGACGCAACGCACACACCGATACGTGGGTACTTTGCCTTCATGTCGTAATACGCACTAATAACCGTGTAGCTCAACCTTGGTACACGATTATAACGCGACGTAATTATGCGACGCGGATTCTTTTTTCAGAGGAATTTTTCAGACCGTGGAGTAGAAGTCGAAGTGCATTTAAGTTTCGAAAACGAGGGTCTAAAAAGTGACATTCATCATCAGATTGGAAGTTATTTTTTGTTAATTCTAATATTAACGGGTCAATTAATACAAATCAATCGAAATTAATGCGAACTAACATGAATTAAATGAATTATTTCGAATTGATACGAATTAATTCGCATTCGATGAATTATTGCGGATTGAGAAGAATTGGGAAAAAAAAATTACTATAACTAACGAAATTAGATTGAATTGATTTAGATTGGGCGAAATTAACGAAAATTATTCCAAATTAATCTGAATTAACTTGGATTCTCTGAAATATCGCAAATCAATTTTAACTAACCTTTATTATCAGGAATTGATTGAGATTTGAAGAATTAATTTGAATTATAATGATATAATAGTTTATTAAATTAGATTGAAAATATTAATGCGGATTAATTTTCAGATTAAAAAATTGATGTGCAGTCAAGCCCGGATTGAGTTATTTCCTCTCGTATTGTGTCTATTCTCAAAAGATTTTTGTCCCGAAATATTCTTCCTCGTCCATCGTCAGCCTCGTTAGCAACGCGTCCTAAGGCCGCTGTGGAATCAATTAGAAATAAATTCTATTTTTGAAGCTCGAATACCTAGGAGAGCGTCTTCGGTGCAGAACTTGTGCACGATCGTTGCAGAGACCCAGAGGCAATTGGGTTTCGAGTCTAGAGATAATAGGCTCGAAAATTGATTGTTTTTTTTGTTGTTTTTTTTTCAAATTTCTTCTTGTCATTCACTTTACACTTCGTAATTGACTCATTTACGCATTTGGAGTGTGTTTATCATAATGTAAGAAGCACTTCGCTGCTGTAATCCTGACTCCCGTAACGTGTAACCTGGGGACATAAAACTACAAACATCTCTATGAACCAGACAGCCTTGAGTGTGTTATCGGGTGTCTAAGCATCACACTGAGAAATAAAACCTGTCGAGAGTGGCGAGAAGATCGTCTCCGCGATCCAAGGCGCCGGATAATACGACCTCGTACTAATTACCTTTGTAATCCTAATTATTGGAGATGATCTCAAGCACCGGTAAAATGCGAGGTGATGAATTTGGGATTTTTAATGTATTTTGAACATTTCATGTATTAGTATAGTTTGCCAAAAAAAGAATTAGCACATACTTTTTTTTTTCTTAATTGAAACGAAATTGAAACGAAATTGAAGGAAATACAAATTTACGACGTTGTGACGTCAACCATGTTATCTATGGCAAAAACGTTGAAATTTGATTGAGAGTAACTTTTTTAATTATCATTAATTTCAATGAAAACGAAAGAACGCGCTGCTCGAAATTGGAAAAAAATCGATGCAGTATCGAAATTCGTTCAACTCAAAGAAATCGATGACTTGAATCTTATCGAATGAATATTTACTTGTGAATGAAACCAAAATTATCCCTGAGACAAGATTCAGTACAATAGAGTTAATATCTTTTGATAATATTTTGAAACTAACCAATTTTTTGAGTCAAAGAAAATCTGTATTTTTTTAATGATAGTATATTAATGTGTCAATCATTAAGCAAATGCGATTGCACACAGATGAAAAAATTCTATTCCTAAATCGCGAATATTACATCAGCGAGAAGAAAAAAAGGAACAAATATGATATGAATCATTAATCGAAAACCGATCTATTGTACAGATTTTGACAAAAAATGGTGGAAAGATGTAAAAAACTATTGTCTACATTCTAACCGAGCCGATTTTCGATATTTGCTGTCGAACAGAAGCTTTCAAACATTTTATGTGTGAACAAAAATTGCAGAATTGCATTTTCAGGCACAACTTGTCTAATGTTCGTTATTTCAAAATTCGATAATAGTTTTGTGCATCTTTCCTTCAATTCTCATCAAAATCTGTCGATCGGTTTTCCAATAATGACGGACGCGAGCATAAAACAAAATCTAGAAAAAAAAACTTCCCTCCATCGTAATTTATCGCTTCGAGAATCAATTTAGAAAAATATCGTATTTTCGAGGTATAAAACATCGTCCATCCCCTCAATCGGAATATCTTAAAAAAATCGAACTACGTAATCACCTCAACAGAGTTAATCCCTCACAATGCGAAAATACTAAACGACTCCGCAGAATTGAGTGCGGAATTAAATCCGTAACCCATAAACATAGGTGAGATAGTGCATTTGTGTATATATAAAGATCAGAAGTGACATTAGTATCGTTACATTGACCCCACACGTGCGCAGTTTTGAGTCATAGCGTTTCAATGGATGAGTGCATAATGCGTGTGAAGTACGTGCCGAGTGCGTGCACCCACTGCGTCTGTGTTGCCCTAGCCATAGCCGTATCCGTATCCCCCCGTTTTGGCTTCGTCCCTCTCTTTCCATCTTCTCTTTTGCCTCTTTTCCCCCGCACAGACGGACACGGACACAGTCTCAACAATCGCTATACGCGCTACGTTACGCACATGCGTAACGGAATCCTTTTACCAACTTGTCTTTTTTTTCCTTTCATTTTTTTTTATCTCGTCCCCCCCACAGGGTTAGGGACGAGCTCCGACCACGCGTCGCCCCTATCCTCTCTAACTCCGATGGACAAACTTTGATAAACATATTTTTTTTTTCTACCAGAGATAATTTTGTCCAGAAACTCATTTGGACGCAGGATAAAAATCTTCCCATCGTCTGATTCACAAAATTAATTACTCTAAAAAAAAAAAAGAAAGAAATGTATTCGATCTATTTGAGCCTGAGTAAAAATTAACGTAGAATATTTACTCAAAGCTTCTCATCATTCTGAGAGGTGAAGGAAAAATAATCACGTTCTTTTTGATTTTACAACGGTTCTTTAGATACGATCCTGCGCGATCCGCATTAGAATGCAGAAACGAAGCGCAGTTTGTACTTAGATATACATATATATATATATATGTCAACCGCATAGTTTGAGACCCTGCACTTTTATTACGTAGAAATATGCGAAAATGGTTGTTTATTAGCAAATAATGCGTCAAGTTTTATATATTGCAATAATTCATTCATCGGAATAATTTGAATATGTAACGCATGTTTTGAGTCTCTATATATACAAAGCATGATTCAAGGTCAAGTCCTCAAACTATACTTTCACATTTACGATAAAACAATGACATGAAAATTGAGTCCCAAACTATGCGCCTGATATACATACCCATATACATCCATATATCCATATATACGTCCAACATGTATATGGCAAACGCATAGTTTGAGACCCTCCTTTTTTACCGCGTAGAAATATGCGAAAATGGTTGTTTATTAGCAAATAATACGTCAAGTTTTATATATTGCAATAATTTATTAATCAGAATAATTTGAATATGTAACGCATGTTTTGAGTCTCTATATATACAAAGCATGATTCGAGGTCAAGTCCTCAAATGATAATTTCACATTTACGATAAAACAATGACATTAAAATTGAGTCACAAACTATGCGCCTGATATACATACCCATATACATTAGGGTGGTCCTTAAAAAGGTCATTTTTGAATTTTGACGCTCTCACCCCCCAAATAGGTTCCAAATACATAAAAAAAATCTGCCTAAAATGGCGGCCGTCTGAGTTGACTAGAAAGGGTGCCGGCGGGCACAAATGCATCTTTCAACTGGGATTTGGACAGAAATCAGTATTTGATACCGATGGTGTGAAATGACTGTGAAAAATACAAAATTACATCAGCCACTCGAACCGTACGTCTCGTATAGCGTTGAAAAATGATATTTCACATGCATTGTACGCTAGATCATCCTCAAACTATCGAAAAATGAGCTAGCATACAAATCCCTTGAATATTGAGGTGGAAATAGGCGAAGACTATCTGAAATTAGTGTTTAATTTATTGACCAATAATGAATTTTATTAACAAAATGAGCATACGATACAATATTCGATTTTCAGACATCATCTGCTGTACATCAGCTATGAATACAGTTCAGCAGATTTTGAATATTGATTCAGTAATGCTTCGCAACAGTCTCTTATATTTGCATTCGGAAATTTTTTCTTATTGATAATCACTCACAACTTGGAGTATAAGTTGTTTTTGATCTTTCTGGCTCGTAAGAATATTATTATTATATTGTTCAATTCAGCGCACTGCTCTTTCCGCAGCGTCGTTAACGCTTGAAAATCGTTAGACACCTCAAAATCGTTAACGACACTGCGGAAAGAGCAGTGCGCTTAATTGAACAATATAATAATATTCTTACGAGGCAGGAAGATCAAAAACAATTTATACTCCAAGTTGTGAGAAAGAAAAAATTTCCAAATGCAAATAAAGAGAATGTTGCGAAGCATTACTGAATCGATATTCAAAATCTGCTGAATTGTATTCATAGCTGATGTACAGCAGATAATGTCTGAAAATCGAATATTATATCGTATGCTCATTTTGTTAATAAAATCCATTATTGGTCAGTAAATTGAGTCGTAAATTCAGATAGTCTTCGCCTATTTCCACCTCAATATTCAAGGGATTTGTGTGCTAGCGCATTTTTCGATAGTTTGAGGATGATCTACCGTACAATGCATGTGAAATATCATCATGTGAAATATCATTTTTCAACGCTATACCAGATGTACGGTTCGAGTGGCTGATGTAATTTTGTATTTTTCACAGTCATTTTACACCATCGGTATCAAATACTGATTTCTGTCCAAATTCGAGTTGAAAGATGCATTTGTGCCAGCCGGCACCCTTTCTAGTCAACTCAGACGGCCACCATTGTAGACAGATTTTTTTTTAATGTATTTGGAACCTATTTGGGGGGTGAGAGCGTAAAAATTCAAAAATGACCTTTTTAAGGACCACCCTAATATACATCCATATATCCATATATGTATACGTCCAACATGTATGTGGCAAACGCATAGTTTGAGACCCTCCTCTTTTACCGATTAGAAATATGCAGAAACATCTGGTTTTGAGCGAATTCATCAAGTATTACACATTGCAGTAATTCAGTCAGCAGAACCGGATTACTATATGAACCATGTTTCGAATCAATATATATTTATGTATAGAATTATTCAGGGTCAAGTCCTCAATTGACTATACTTCGTACATTCACAATAAAGTGATGACAGTAATAATGAGTTCCAAACTACCTATATGTGGGGCTGTCCACGTCAATTCACCTAGGCTCGTGACCGCAACTTTTTTTATTTGCTCCATAATTTTTTCTATCGTTGTACTTGCTCTGAAACATTTTTCAGAATTTTTCCAGATTTTTAAAAAAATCCCTTTTTGAGTTATGATTTTTTTTCGACCGAAAAAAAGGACCATTTTTAAAAATCTGAAAAAATTCACAAAAATGGTATGATTAACGTAAAACAGTTGCCCGATCGCAAAAATGTGGGCCGAATTTTTCTTATTTTTTTTTCACCTGATCCAAACTTTTTTTTCTGTCAAAGGGACCAGTACAGCGTGATTGAACATATTCTGCATACTCCAAAAATCATTAATATTTTATCCAAAGTTCATTACACGTCGAAAAATGGATTTTTTTTAAAAATCACTTGTCGTGAGGTTTTAGACACACGGTTAATTGAATTATATCTCTCGACGTCGCATTTTTTTCGGAGAGAAATTCTTCATCGTATGAATAAGGGAAACTGAGAAAAAAAATCCTGTGATGCGAGTTATGGTCAGTTATCGAAATTTAGCGACAATCTAGTCACTCTTTTGGAAATAAGTTCGTCCAAAAATTTTGTTCTCCCATTTCCCTCATTCACACGACGAAACATTGCTCTCCAAAGAAAATGAGATGTCGAGAGACATAATCGGATCAACCGTGTGCCTGAAACCTTACGACAAGTGATTTTTGAGAAAGTCAATTTTTCGATGTTCAAAGAATTTTGGATAGGATATAAATGATTTTTGGAGTATAGAGAATTTGTTGAATCACGCTGTACTGGTCCCCTTAACAAAAAAAAAGTTTGGATCAGGTAAAAAAAATATAAGAAAAATTCGGCCCACATTTTCGCGATCGGGAAACTGTTTTACGTTAATCATACGATTTTTGTGAATTTTTTCAGATTTTTAAAAATGGTCCTTTTTTTCGGTCGAAAAAAAATCATAACTCAAAAAGGGATTTTTCTAAAAATCTGGAAGAATTCTGAAAAATGTTTCAGAGCAAGTACAACAATAGAAAAAATTATGGAGCAAATAAAAAAAGTTGTGGTCACGAGCCTAGGTGAATTGACGTGGACAGCCCCATGTATACACTTAAAAGTATATGTGGGGGATTCCACGTCAAATCGACCGAAAAAACGAGATTTTTTCCCTGACCCCTTTCGATCTGCTTGTCCTTTTGCACAGTCAAACTACATGTTGAAAGGATGAACTGTGATTTTTTTCAGATTTTTTCGACTCATCATTCTATCACGAAAAATAATCGAATAAATTGATTTTCAATTTTTTTTTATTCTTCGCGCCTACATAGCTCAAAACGTGAACAATGTATGAAAAAAGTTCCAATACCAAAATTTTGGGGCTTTTCGTGAACTTTTCGAGAGTATTTTCATCAGATTTTTAATACCCCGTTCAAGTGTAGTTTTGATACAAAATGAGTGTAAATCATTCATAACTCAAAAGTGCCCTGATCGAATTGGCTGAAATCTATACACAGCGTGTCTTTTACAATGCCAAATGTTGTCTGAGAATTTCAAAGTGGGCCGAGCAGTGGATCAAAAAATGCAGCAACAAATATTCGTACAGTGGCGAGAATCCGGTGATTATGAGGTCGCAAAAAAGTTTTTTGGCCACGATTCGAAAATTCAAGATTAATATTCATTATTCTTGTCTGCCTACTCGCGATCGCCCTTGAATTTTTGAACTGCGGCCGAAAAAACTTTTTGGCGACCTCATAATCGCCGGATTCTCGCCACCTTGCGAATATTTGTTGATGTATCTTTTGAACCACTGCTCGGCCCACTTTGAAATTTTCAGAAAACTTTTGGCATTGAAAAAGACATGCTGTGTAAAAATATCAGCCAATTCGATCAGGGCACTTTTTTGTTACTGAAGATTTTCGAAGATTTTTCACCAAAACTGCAGTTTTGCGAGGCACAAAAAATTGCAAAAAACTATTTTCAGAAATTTCAAAGAAAGACGCGAAACTTTTGTATGAAAACTTTTTCTATTGCTCATCTGGATTTCACGCTATGTTGGCTTGAAAAATCCGAAAAACGCTAAAAGCTGATTATTTGACCAGCTGTAGTGAAAAAATACTGGGTCAGAAAAATCTGAAAAAATTCACAGTCGATCCTTTCAACGTGTACTTCTACTGTGTAAAAGGGCAAACAGATCAAAAGGGGTCAGGGAAATCGACCGGTCGATTTGACGTGGAATCCCCCATGTGCAGCACATATAGTTTGAAACCTCAGTTGGTTATTGCGTAGAAAGCCCGCTAACGAAGGTCGACAGTAACAAAGTATAGCGAATCATTTTGAACAATTTAATAATAATTCGCTAAGGCTTGTCTACTGGCATAAGATCGTAAGCGCCTAAAACGCGATTTTGGTGGCAAAAGGTACTATAATTTTTTTTCACGCTATTCGCTCTAAAAATAATCGAAACGTATAGATCAATTGTAAGCACGACATCGAAAAATATAAATGCAAAAGGGGGGTTCCATGGCTTTTCGAATTTTCCAATTTTTATCCTCTTCGCAAACGGACTTTTTTCAACTGGCTCTAACTTCAATAGCCTTGAATTTTGTCGAAAAATGATACGGACATAAAATGTGCCAAAAAGACCGAGCTGTTCGAAAAAAATATTGCACAATCTTTTCCAACTACACAGTTCTGGGACATTTTTGATAATAGAGAAAAAATCGATATATTATTCATTTGGACACATCCGATTTTCCTGAAACTTCTTCCCTGAAATCCACCACTTACAATCAAGTTATCCTCCAAAGGGAATTATGGGCCTCGGATTCGTTCGAAAGTTACACCATCATCGGTGCCAAACAATCGGACAAATTTAGCCCAAAAATCGACCGAACCCTGACAAAATTTCATGGCGCGATTTTTTTGTTCCATGCCCTCGGGGTGATCACTGGGAGTGTAAATTTGCTGAAAAAACGGTTTTTCTCGAATAACTCAGCCATTTTTTAGTCAAATGAAAAACGACTGGGACAAAAGTTGTAGGAAATTTTAGCCGTTACAACTTTTGTATGAAACTTTTTTGCGGTTTTTAAACGAGCTCAACATTTGATTGCGTAGATTGATCATACATTTTTTTTTCTGAAAACTGAAACCATGACCCTTTCCATGCACATTCTAGAATCCGAAAAATCCATAATCATACCTGAAACGCACGCTCTTAAAAATTCGGTCATTTTAAAAAGTCGTTTGTTGGATAAAAATAAAACTTTTCTCGACGTCACACCAAACTTTCGAATGAACTACTAAAATCAGAACCAGAATTCAGTAACCTTTCTACAAGTTTGGTTATATACATTATCCCCCAAAAAAGCACCTCTGGTGCAAAAACCGTCGCCAAGTACATGAATGTGGTCCCAAAAAAAAAAATCTACCAACAAAAAGTCTTTCTTCAAAAATACCCACCAACAAAAAATTCATCTTTCACGAAATGTCTTTCCTCCAAAATACCTTCCAACAGAAAATAGTTTCAACAGAAGGCGTCTTTCAAAACATTCTTCCTATAAAAGATTTGTAATCAGATACAACTACCAAGCACAAGAAATAAAAATAAAATTCGATCAACTGTCATTGCGCTCGCTTACTCGATTGGTTTTTCGAATAATTTGTGATGTCAACAAAAATTTGGAAAAAGTTTGGAAAAAAAAATTTAGGGAGTGGTACTTGGCGGGTCATCATAGCAATGTATAAGAATGTTAGGTGAACATGACCTAATACTTGTTCACTTACCCACACCTGGCCCGCCAAGTACCACTCCCTAAATTTTTTTTTCAAAATTTTCCCCCAAATTTTTTTGACATCACAAATTATTCGAAAAACCAATCGAGTGAGCGAGCGCAACGCCAGTTGGTGGAATTTCATTTTTATTTCTTGTACTTGGTAGTTGTATCTGATTTCAAATCTTTTATAGAAAGAATGTTTTGAAAGATGGATTCTATTGGAAGGTATTTTGGAGGAAAGACTTTTTGTGAAAGACGAATTTTTGTTGGTGGGTATTTTTGAAGAAAGACTTTTTGTTGGTAGATTTTTTTTGAGACCACATTCATGTACTTGGCGACGGTTTTTGCACCAGAGGTGCTTTTTTAGGGTTTTTAATAAGTACGTTGCACATCGTGAACCATTGTTAATTATGTAAACGATTAATACAGTAAGGCTTTGCCATCAGTCAAAGAAGTTAAGCAACCTAACCTGAAAACTTGATTTTCCGAACAAACTGACTCTTAATTCCCATAAGATGAAGCCGAATATGTAAATTCAGTTAAGAATTCCATCTTCATTTCACTTTTTTGGGTAATGTTTCTCATATCGCATCATACCCACATTATAATATCACGTAGCGGTAGCGAGCGGAATAAAATGTTTTCGCAGCGACGCGACGAGCTGTCATCTGTAGCAGCCGATCCCTGGTAGCCGAGATGCTCTTACGACAACCAATCACAACCGAATTGGCCGCCATAGACTATATTGTATGTTCCCAGACGACCTAGACCGGCGGACTCTCTCAGTTTGGTTGCCCGCGTAACTTGCCTATAAATCGACCGACTCTCTACATCATTATGTACTCAGAATTTAGAAATCTGAACAGGACGACGACGATATTCTGAGGATAATTCTGAGAATTAAATCAATCGCACAATTCATATCTCAGCTCTCGGTGCACCTACAGCATTGAAATTGGGCTCAAATGAAAGATAAAAAATAATCCATGATGAAATAAATCATTGAATCCCTGACATGTAGCCGACCGAGAAATAATTAGAGTTAACGGTCGCCGCATAGCCCCGTAGAGCTCCCGCTCGGGTAAATAGACTCGGCGAGTCTACGCGCAGCGTATTGAAAAACTTTTTTTTCATGTACTTGGCGCGAGACTCTAACGAGTCTCTTGATAGCTGATAAGTTGAAAATAAACGAGATGCGAGTTTTTTGAATTTGGAACGTTTTTTTTGGGTGTAATTCAAAAAACATTGATGCCACGCAAAAAAGTTTCATACAAAAGTTGTCCCAAATTTGATTCTCTACAAGTTTGGTTTCGTACATTATAGCTGAAAAGTTGAAAATGAACGAGAGGAACGTTTTTTGAGTTTAATTCGAAAAATATCGATGCTACGCAAAAAAGTTTCATACAATATGTTGTAACGGACAAAATTTCCTACAACTTTTGTCCCAGTCGTTTTTCGTTTGACTGAAAAATGGCTGAGTTATTTGAGAAAAACCGTTTTTGCGAAAAAAAACTTTTTGAAAACAAGCAAAAGCTCAATTTGGTCGCCATTTCAAATTTACACTCCCAGTTACCCCCCCGAGGGCATGGAACAAAAAAATCGCGCCATGAAATTTTGTCAGGGTCAAAGTCTAAATTGCCTGGACTAGTATGGGATTTTCAAGGAATGCCGTGGAATTCTGGAAAATAGATTTCTTTCCGCTTTCGTATGCTTCTGAAAATAAGGAAATCGAGATAAGAGTGAATGAATTCGAGTAGATTCCATTGAATCGGATCAAATTTCCCGTGTCCGCGAACGAAAAAATTGTTTTCCCGGGGTCGTGTGATTCGAGGAAAAGGTTTCCCAAGTATAGTATACTTCGAGGACTCTGCTGACGAAGTATTGGATACTTCGGGGACAAAGTTTCGGAGTAGAGTATACTTCGAGGACGCCATCCAGCGACACGTTTTTTTTTGGGTGTAATTCGAAAAACATCGATGCTACGCAAAAAAGTTTCATACAAAAGTTGTCCCAAATTCGATTCTCCACAAGTTTGGTTTCGTATATTATAACTGAAAAGTTGAAAATGAACGAGAGGAACGTTTTTTAAGTTTAATTCGAAAAATATCGATGCTACGAAAAAAGTTTCATACAATATGTTGTAACGGACAAAATTATCTACAACTTTTGTCCCAGTCGTTTTTCGTTTGACTCAAAAATGGCTGAGTTATTTGAGAAAAACCGTTGTTGCGAAAAAAAACTTTTCTAAAACAAGCAAAAGCTCAATTTGGTCGCCATTTCAAATTTACACTCCCAGTTACCCCCCCGAGGGCATGGAACAAAAAAATCGCGCCATGAAATTTTGTCAGGGTCAAAGTCTAGATTGCCTGGACTAGTATGGGATTTTCAAGGAATTCCGTGGAATTCTGGAAAATAGATTTCTTTCCGCTTTCGTATGCTTCTGGAAATAAGGAAATCGAGATAAGAGTGAATGAATTCGACTAGATTCCATTGAATCGGATCAAATTTCCCGTGTCCGCGTACGAAAAAATTGTTTTCCCGGGGTCGTGTGATTCGAGGAAAAGGTTTCCCAAGTATAGTATACTTCGAGGAATCTGCTGACGAAGTATCGGATACTTCGGGGACAAAGTTTCGGAGTAGAGTATACTTCGAGGACGCCATCCAGCGACACGTTTTTTTTTTGGGTGTAATTCGAAAAACATCGATGCTACGCAAAAAAGTTTCATACAAAAGTTGTCCCAAATTCGATTCTCCACAAGTTTGGTTTCGTATATTATAACTGAAAAGTTGAAAATGAACGAGAGGAACGTTTTTTAAGTTTAATTCGAAAAATATCGATGCTACGCAAAAAAGTTTCATACAATATGTTGTAACGGACAAAATTATCTACAACTTTTGTCCCAGTCGTTTTTCGTTTGACTCAAAAATGGCTGAGTTATTTGAGAAAAACCGTTGTTGCGAAAAAAAACTTTTCGAAAACAAGCAAAAGCTCAATTTGGTCGCCATTTCAAATTTACACTCCCAGTTACCCCCCCGAGGGCATGGAACAAAAAAATCGCGCCATGAAATTTTGTCAGGGTCAAAGTCTAAATTGCCTGGACTAGTATGGGATTTTCAAGGAATTCCGTGGAATTCTGGAAAATAGATTTCTTTCCGCTTTCGTATGCTTCTGGAAATAAGGAAATCGAGATAAGAGTGAATGAATTCGACTAGATTCCATTGAATCGGATCAAATTTCCCGTGTCCGCGTACGAAAAAATTGTTTTCCCGGGGTCGTGTGATTCGAGGAAAAGGTTTCCCAAGTATAGTATACTTCGAGGAATCTGCTGACGAAGTATCGGATACTTCGGGGACAAAGTTTCGGAGTAGAGTATACTTCGAGGACGCCATCCAGCGACACGTTTTTTTTTTGGGTGTAATTCGAAAAACATCGATGCTACGCAAAAAAGTTTCATACAAAAGTTGTCCCAAATTCGATTCTCCACAAGTTTGGTTTCGTATATTATAACTGAAAAGTTGAAAATGAACGAGAGGAACGTTTTTTAAGTTTAATTCGAAAAATATCGATGCTACGCAAAAAAGTTTCATACAATATGTTGTAACGGACAAAATTATCTACAACTTTTGTCCCAGTCGTTTTTCGTTTGACTCAAAAATGGCTGAGTTATTTGAGAAAAACCGTTGTTGCGAAAAAAAACTTTTCGAAAACAAGCAAAAGCTCAATTTGGTCGCCATTTCAAATTTACACTCCCAGTTACCCCCCCGAGGGCATGGAACAAAAAAATCGCGCCATGAAATTTTGTCAGGGTCAAAGTCTAGATTGCCTGGACTAGTATGGGATTTTCAAGGAATTCCGTGGAATTCTGGAAAATAGATTTCTTTCCGCTTTCGTATGCTTCTGGAAATAAGGAAATCGAGATAAGAGTGAATGAATTCGACTAGATTCCATTGAATCGGATCAAATTTCCCGTGTCCGCGTACGAAAAAATTGTTTTCCCGGGGTCGTGTGATTCGAGGAAAAGGTTTCCCAAGTATAGTATACTTCGAGGAATCTGCTGACGAAGTATCGGATACTTCGGGGACGAAGTTTCGGAGTAGAGTATACTTCGAGGACGCCATCCAGCGACACGTTTTTTTTTTGGGTGTAATTCGAAAAACATCGATGCTACGCAAAAAAGTTTCATACAAAAGTTGTCCCAAATTCGATTCTCCACAAGTTTGGTTTCGTATATTATAACTGAAAAGTTGAAAATGAACGAGAGGAACGTTTTTTAAGTTTAATTCGAAAAATATCGATGCTACGCAAAAAAGTTTCATACAATATGTTGTAACGGACAAAATTATCTACAACTTTGGTCCCAGTCGTTTTTCGTTTGACTCAAAAATGGCTGAGTTATTTGAGAAAAACCGTTGTTGCGAAAAAAAACTTTTCGAAAACAAGCAAAAGCTCAATTTGGTCGCCATTTCAAATTTACACTCCCAGTTACCCCCCCGAGGGCATGGAACAAAAAAATCGCGCCATGAAATTTTGTCAGGGTCAAAGTCTAAATTGCCTGCAGGACTATAATATGAATACTATCGGTAAACGAATGCCCAAAAGTGCTCAAAGTGGATAAAACCGGTACGTCTACCCTATTTTTCAAACTGGCGAGTAGTAAGCTAACAATCTGCAATGATCTCAAACTATGCGTTCATTATAAAAATTACATTGTCCCTAAACTACACTGTAAAAAATGTTTGTTGTAAATTTACTAAAATTGTATTGGAAGTTTTATGCATATACAGGATAGCAAATTTACTATACATTTGTCAGGTAGTTTTAGGAGAAATTAGTTGCAATTTTACTGCAGTATCCGGTAAAATTATAGAATATTAGTGCACTAAATTTAATAAATTTGGACATCATTATTCAATTCATCATGTGCAAATTTCATATGCACATGAATTAGAATTTCAAAAGTAGTTGATGAATTTACTATACTCATGGTTGAGTAATTTTATAGTAAATGTGTATTAATTATGTACAAGGAGAAAAATAGGTAAAAAAAACTTTTTTTAATTAATTTTTTAGATTATTTGAGAGTGCCAAGTACATTTCAGATGTTTATGGTTAACCTGAACGCATGAAAACGTATTTTTTTCGCTCGAAAAACACCGCTGTGTTTTTTGTCCCCGCCGGGACTCGAACCGTGTTCGCTCGCTCGCTCGGATTACTAGTCGCACGCCCTACCTACTACGCCAATCTAACTGATGGTAAATCTTGATTTCATGTGATGAATATACAATAGACGATCTATGCGACCAAGATAGATAATACAGTTGATAAAACATTATCACAATAGTATATTTGCTTTTGAACTTCTAGGTAAACCGCAGATAACACTTAATTACCACACAACTTTAGTAAATTTATTGAAAAAAAAAATCTCATTTCTCTTCGAACTTCAATTTTGATAAGAATGTGCAGACAAGTCACACATTACTGATTGGCGCTAATTTGAGAAAAAATCCAGAATATGCGAATAGCTTTCAGCAATCCAATCTTATATTTTAAATGCGGTATGTTCAATACATAATCCAGTAAAATCAAAATTTGTTGGAGCAATTTCAGGACTTAGTTTCATGAAATTCGAAATCAGACTACAAATTTGAAAATCACTTACGTAAATTCGGAATTGGCGTTTGGGAATTTAGAAACTGAATAGTGAAATTGATAAAGACGTATATCAATTCCGTTTGATACACAATATTTTTAATTTCAAAAGACTGTGATTGAAATTTTTCACACAAGTGTACAGTAAATTTAGAAAAATATTTAGCAAATTAAAAATACTATGCTGTAATTTTACAATTACAATACTTTTACTATACAATTCAGCAAATTCCAAACGCGGTTTTGTATTTTCCCATTAAAGTTTAGTAAAATCAAAAATTTAATGGCTAATTCAAAGAAAGAGCTTAGTAATTTTTTTTGCTACGCCGAATTTGTAATTTTACAAGATTTTTGTGTAGTAAATGTGTTGTAAATTCACGAACATTTTTTACAGTGTATCGTATTAATATACGATCTCAAACTATGCGTTCAATATAAAATCGACAATGTCCTCAAACCATCGTTCTAATATATGGATACACTTCAAAACCTGTCCCCAAAGTATACTAATGTCCTCGAAGTATACGTTCGTCCTAAATTGTCCTCAAAACATACGACCCGTATAAAAAGCATGATTCAGGGTCCAATATTGCTCAAACTGGTGGGCAAAAAAGTAACACTAAATGGTCTCAAACTATGCGGTCGATATAGAATTGAAAATGTCTCCAAACTATCGGTTTAATACATGGATACTTTGAGTCCTGTCCCCAATGTATACAAATGTCCTCGAAACATGCATGCGCTTGAAATTCCGACCCCAAAATATGCACGTTACATATATATATATATATATATATATCTATAAGCTTTCAGCTCCTGTACATATAGCCACGTGTAGAACTTTCTACGTGCAGCTTTTAACCCACCCCTGGGGGATTCCCCGACTCGAAGTACGACGCGGCGATCCAAACTATGGGGGGGGACGGTACACGTGTCGAAATTCCGATTGCAGAGAGACGCGCAAAACAAACGCCTTGCCTTTCTTCCTCATCTCAAACAACGTTCAACACTTCATTAAAAAATAACGTATCTATAGGTCGACCTCCCGTCACGCGCATGAAGAAACTGAAATCCTGCACATGGCAGAAATTAACGAAATAGTCAAACAAAAAGAAAAAGCGGTTATATCCCCACCTTCTAAAGTACAATTGAGACAGTCGTAATAATATGCGTTATAAACTTTTTTGGAGCAAAAAAAAAAAAAAAACGCAACTCGCAATAATTAAGTGAAATGACAATAATGAATCTTCATTATTATTGAGTTGATTTTTTTTGTTATTTTTCGGTAATTACAATTGAATTTCACTGTATCTGCTGTCACAAGTGACGTCATAACTTATATATCGTTATTTTCTATCCATCATACGAGCCATAATGTTTGTTTAATTTAGAAATGAAAAAATATAATCAAATTATTTTATCGTTAATTGTTGAAATATACAATCTCAAGTTAAAAAACTTAAAATTTCTTGACGAGACAAAATTATTAGGCCACTTCCTGATACCTACATAAGAAACAAAAATGAACGGGATATGGATCTCTATTCTACAAGCCTGAATCAATGTTGGGCCATATGCAAATTAACAGGCCGATATCAATTAACAACAATCACACTTAATCGAAGATAATTAATGTCACATCGATTATTACAGAATCGATGTTTTTTCCCAGATTGATCGATTAATCGATGTTTTTGTCTTCGTTTATAACATAATTTGATGATCGTTTCGATCGGCCCTTGGAAATAAAAAAATTTGAAAAAATATCTTATATTTCTCTCGGTGTTTTTTTTTTCTTTTAATCAACATCGATTTTGTCGACGTCGATGTTTTTTTTTCCATCGATTAATCGATCATAAAGAATCGGTAAAAAAAAACCGACTATTTTTTTCAAAAATCCCCCATTCCTACGGTGGAAACTGTTTTCCAATTGTTTATCTCAGAGATTGAACCCCGATTTCGTTATCTCGCGCGAAGGCATCATATCTACGCCGAGAGTCAGTCCCATCCGTTTAATCCGCCCTCGTTGGATTCCCTAGGCGCGCGTATACGCGACATAGACCGTATGCCATATCGTACCGTCGCGGACCGTGCTTCAAGTCCTGCGGTATACCTGTACTAGTAGCGGGCATATCGATGCATAGCGATCGCCGCGTTGTGTGCGACGAACGGCTGTGAACGTATTCGAATTTCGAGTGTCCCTCCCAACTACGGCAACTACACAAACGTTGTTCATATCACGCCGGGTATAGTCGAGTAGGTAGTTGGGTACGTCGCGTAGCACGGTAGACGTAGCCGAAACGAACCGAGCGTTACCGTACATAGCCGAAGCCGTTCGCCGAACGTTGCCGAAGAGCCTCTCGGTCCGCGTATATCTCCTCGGCTCCGCGGTAGCAGTGCCGCTAGTGCGCTTGTACGTATATTTCCCCGGGCCTCCGTCCTCCCGCATTTAACCCCCTCCGTCTCCCTCCGCCCGCGACGAGCCCCGAGGACGAGGGACAGTGAAACCGCGGCCATTCCTCTACCGAGCTTCGTACGGTGAGCGTCAAACGCTGTATTCACGTAACCACGCCTCTCGACGATATATAGAGAGAGAGAGAGAGAGAGAGAGAGAGAAAGGGAGAGAGAGAGAAAAAAAAACATACCAAAACATAAAACTAAAACTACAAGAAAAAGAAAAACAAAAGGGACAAGCGATTTGAGAAAAATATAAAAAATCAAGGAAACAATACAGTTTAAATCCGATATATTATTACGTTTTTCAAATAGAGACGTGTGACTAAATTTGTGGCTCGTGAATTAAAAAAGATAATTAAAAAACGTGGAATATTTAATCAATTTTTTTTTTACCGCAATTCTGTTTTTTATTTAATTTACGTTGTTTTTTTTTTAAACTATATACACGTAGTAATACTACGTTTGTTGTTGTTTTTATTTTTCCTTTAATAGTCTGATATATTTTTTCTTTTTATACACCAATTTGTTAATTTTTTTTATATATGTATATTATTTAAATTGTATATACTATACACACGTGTTGTAATAAAAATAATTGTATAAATTGAATAATAGACGGTTTTTCCTGAAAATCAGATCAAATATTAAAAAAAAAAAAACAATATTAAAAAAAAACAAACAAAAAAACCTGTAAAATAATATTATAAGCTGAATCTCGTTGATTCTACGATAACCGTGAAACGTTGGAAGTGGGCGGGAGGGGGGGAGGGGGTGGGGGGTGTGAAAGAACTGCAAAAATAAACAGGACGCAGTTTTCGTTCTTTCGATAAAAGTAATTGTGACTTTAAAATCGATCAGATGATATCAAACACACGTATCATCGATATAAACTCTATCTCGTAACAATTTAAGTGCGCGGAAGGATAAGAGGACGACACAACAACACGTTCGTTACGCAATAATTATTTTTTTGCGTAGTATTCGATAATTGAAAAAAAAAAAAGAAGAAGAAGAAGGAAAATCGAGTAACAAGTGATAACGTCAATCTGTTCGTGAAACTTAAAGTGACAGGAAAAAGAAAAGAAATACGGAAGTGAAAAAATAGTGATTTCGATAAGAGCGATAAAGCGATAAAAATAGGTTAAAGTTCCTCGTATCGTCGATACAACGAGACACCGGCCACCTTGTAAACGCACGCAACATGTTCAGGGCCTACGGCACAGCCCCGGCTGAGACACCTCCGGCGGGAGGGGGGGAACTCTACCCCTGGACGATACCGATCTTCAACAAAGGTGATTTTGCCGTTTAAAGTCGCATCTATGTATCAGGTTGAGCGAAAAATAGCCGATGCTACCGATTGATCGATTAATTATTTTCGTGTTGATTCGTAAATTCTACGCACGTGGCTCGCCGCGGGTCATGCCTACGGTTTGTAGAACATTTTCTACACGATTATGGCCCTAGCGGAAGGGAAGAGCGAAAAACAGGCATGGCGCCGCTGGTCGGTCGATCATGCGCAATGACGTAAAACCCGAGGTTATGCGCGTGACGCAAGTTACGGCATGTATCAGGTGACAGCGATCGAGGTAATTAGCGAAAATACTCGTTATAACAACGGCTGGTAAAACAACGTTTCGACGTTGTCGAGGGACGCGTAGAGACACGCGGGCGAGGAACTTAATTTGGAGAATTATAGGTTCGAGGGGTTTTTTTAAATTTAAAGGGACTCGGGGATCGTGAGACGGTGCCGAAAGCAGGTGCAGAATCGAACCCGCGGCGACCGCTACCCACCTGCGATCGACCCACGACGCGTAACCCTAGACCCCTGACTACTAGGCTTGCGTCAAAGCCAAAACTACTATCCTCGGGCAAATTCCGGGACCCACGAATTACGCTGACGGTATCTTGACCCGGAGGCCTGACCTGCGCAACGCCGCGCCCTACTACCGCTATCCTATATCCTATACATCGAACCACCATACAGCTACGTCTCTCTCTGTTTGTTATTAATTCTTTATTACCGCATCATTATATCGCGTCTCTTTATCACTGTATATTATTTTTGTTTTATACACTTTTCACCATGTATTACATGATTGTCATACGTGAAGCTGAAGGTCGTAGCCACAGTTGGCAGCAAAACATTTCAAAGTTCTGAATGAAATCATCACGCGGTAAAGATTCATGTCTATAATTTCATGGAAGTATTTCCGTCCATGATGTGTTCACAAACTTCATTAATTTTTATTGAATTTAGCACTTTTCCGCTGATGACTACAGCTGCTGGCTTCGGCCTTATACAGATTGTCTGCGTTCCTCAGTCAATCGATTCAACTGAAAATGACTCGTTTTTTTTTTGTTTTTTTTTTGTCAAATTTGTTATACAAATTTATGCACAAAATATGAATGATGATTTATTTTTCAAGAAGAATTCTCGATAATTTTTATGGGAATTTTTCGATAGATGGATAGTAAAATAAATTCTTGGTGACAAAATTACTGATTATTTATATCAGGTTTACACTTGGAACGAAAATCGAAGTAATCGAATAATCGATTACATTTAGTCGATAAAATCGAGGTATATGATCGATTGATTTTTCACAATCACAATGAGAGAAATTAGATTGTAATTAATTAATTATTGACAAATTGTATACGAGAATTTCTTCGAGGAATATTTATACAGTCAGTGATCGAATAATTTGATGCAGTCTATAGTACTCGACAGAAATAAGTAATTAAATTTTTTTGCTTTTGAGAATTGGTCACAAATTTTCTAGTGACCCGAATTCCTGATTCATATCCTAATCAAATTTTGTAGGTTTTTTCAGTATCGAGTCAATATTAGGTTATACATAGGTTTATATAGATTCGGAGATCGCTATCGCATCATTTTTTTGCAATGTAATCATTTTCTCAATTCTTTATGTACAAGTCAATCAACTGCCAGAATTTCACATACATTCATATCTTCTTTATCTTGACTGAATGTCGGGTGCAAAAATCGCGATTCAAATACTGACACAAATTCTCAGTTTTATTCCAAATCAGGATTGAATATTGATGTCAAGAAAAATGGCTAATTTTGCTTTGCAATCCGAATTTCTATCATTGGAATATCGTAACTAATTCATTCATTAAGGCAAAAAGCTTAATTATTTCAGACGAAATAACAAAAAAAAGTCACATCACTTAAAATTGTTGTTAGTAAAATTTAGCGGAAGAAAAAAGTCATGAATTAACTTTGGTATAAAAATTAGCGACACCCTGTACATGACATTCGTCAGAATTGAATTGAATCGAATCGAAACGGACACGAAATTAATTATATATACACTGAAATTACTGATTGTTGTCATCAATCAATGTCAAATTAATTTGAAAAAGAAAAAAAACGCTCTCTATATACCCTCAGACCTCTCCGAGAATACAAATCACAAGAAATTATTGAATAGAATTAACTATCGTCTTTTTTTTTTCTGTCCCCCGAAAATTGATTCCTGAATTGATTTCCCTCGAAATTTCTTTTTTTTCCCCAAATCGATCAAAACTCTTCGGAAATTTCTGCTATTTATTCAATTACGAGAAATGATAAATCTTGATTACTGTCTAGTTTCTAGAAACTCAAACCTATTATAGTGAACTATAAAAATTTCGAAATCTTTCGCTATGCGTTATTCGATCCGATCTCACCGATCGGATATCGGTGGAATTTTTTTTTTTTTTTTTCTTTTTTACTCTCATCTATTTCACCACGCGATAAATCGCAAATAAAAATATTGCGGTCGAGGAGAGAAGATTCGCTAATCGAAAGGGAATGTCGAGTGAAAACGAAAGCTAAATAAACTAATAAAAAACATGCTTCCGTCTTCGACTCGTGACTTTGATATCGTTTATCATTTCCATTTCCGCGTTCCAGTTCCCCATATTTTAACACATTGTATCCGACTTTTTTTCAACACCCGTCACGGCTACAACAGCTGCTTTATCAGTCGCGATAAGATATCGATTTAATTTAACCATTTGCCGCAACGAGTGGGACGTACATCAATACATATGTATACAATAAACATAATTATACATAAATAAATATACGAATTCTTATTGGACTAGAATATTGGAGAATCAAATGAACCTGAAGCTAGCAGCCAATTTAAAAAAAAAGTCGTAGTAGGTAGAATTCTTGTAAAATCATTCGCATTGCACAATATTTTATAAAATTTTAATACTTGGGTCTGATTGTCTGATTTTAATCGAATTCATCACTTTTGGCTGATATGGCTTCAGTTTATCGATCAAGTTAAATTCTCGACTGTATTAGGCGCCCGGGTTGCGGCATAGAATGACAGCGGGTGGTTTAGGTTCATGCAGTGATAAAAATTACATACCTCCACTCAAGACCCAACTGCACGCGGTGAGTCGGTTATTGTGACTTGAATGAGGCCACAGAAAGAGAGAGAGAGAGAGAGAGAGAGAGTGAGAGACTGGCGCAATCAGGTTCGTTTACGAAATAATCTCACTCGGCTTTGAGTATTCTGATACTTTCGCCTTCTTACAATTTTATTCGTCAAAAATATATTATTTTTATTTTATTTTTTTTATTGACCGTGTCTTAACTCGGCTATTCAATTAAGCTACGATAATAAGAACGCCGGGTAGGTATAGTATGATTATGTATTCTCGTTCACAATATTCTATCCCATGCACTTGACCTCGCTCTCTCTTACGCAACTTGTTCTTTTACTAGTATTATGTATATACAAATATAATGTATTGTAACTTACACGATGCGCGTGCCTCTAGCTATAAATATACACACGCATGTATTGACTTACATGCAGGCGGTCTAGTGTCGTTTTTAGTATAAAAACTACATCGATATAATTCTATTTCTATTTATATTTCTATTATTATTATTATTATTATTATCATTTCATCTCTATACCGTAGCTACCTACCGACTTCCGGTACGGTAACAGAGATTCAACGCGAATATGAATAGAGGTATCCCGCAGAGGACTGGATATAGACGCGCTGATGCAGGATGTGTGGCATGCTTGCATGTGAAATAACCGTCTAAACTACACGTGTCGTAATACGTACATCTATTCGCTTGTCTCTGTCCGTATGTATATATATATAATACACCTAGAATACTGCAATTATAGTTTATTCTGCAACCGGTAGAAGTGTCTAGCTAAGCATCGGATAGAAAACTGCGCGCGGTACACGTGTACCGGAAATTTACTCCGCAGGGTATAAAAACGCGCTAGACGACCTCTCATCAATTCTGCAATTTTTATTAGGTATCATCATTGTTATTCTATGATCGAACGATTATCCAGTTATTCTCAATATTTTTTTCTTCTCTAAATTGGAATTTTGCATCGATTTTTTTTCTTTTTTTTTTCGTTAATAATATAATCACAAAAGTTACAGGCGCAATTAAATTCCAACATTTTTGCTATTATACAGATAAACCTCAGCGTGGGTGACGTCACAACGTAGTAATTTTCGATCCTTTGTATTTCCTTATGAATTTTGTTTCAATTAAAAAAAAAAACAAAGAAAAAATATCCATCGAATTATTATTTTTTAAACTACATAATAATATATGAAATAAAAAAAAATAAAAAAAAATAAATACGTGAAAAATTCCAATTCCCAGGTAATAATTTATCCGACTCGCAGTATAGCCGGGAGGAGTTATCGCGTTCGTGGTATGGATACGCGGGTGGAGGCACAGTCAGAAGGACTATACCCCTATATATAGGGACGTAGCGGTGGCTGGTGCAGGTTGAGGGCCACGCATGTCAACTAGAGGGCATTCAACTATCGACCGAGGAAAACCCGTGCAGCTATACGTATACAAAATGCTGGCTGACTCCGCTCTCTGTCTCTCCTTTTTTTTTATCCCTTCGTTCATACCCGTTTCAGGGCTACCTCTCTACCCTTTATTCGTCAAAAGCGGGATTCTATCCTCCAGCCGCGACCGCCACCATTTCTTCCTAGGTATCCGTGTTTCTGTTGCTTTTTTTTTTTTGTTTGTTTCTTTTCTCTTTCTTCCTTACAGTCTTTCACTCCCTTTCGGAATCAAGTCAAAGCAAACACTGCATCTAGACTAGACTAGAAGTATTATTGTATATGTGGGAGCTGAAATTTATTACAGTCGAAGAAATGCTTTTTTTTTTCTACTTCTTTGCCAATTTCTCCGCAATTTTCATTCGTTTAGTTATTATTATTTTTTTTTGAGCTTCTTGATTCACTATTTGGAAGAGAAAAAAAAATTAATAAAAATTCAGGGACAGCTAAAATATCGATATTTAGAATTTCGTTTTGACAGATATTTTCAGAATAATTTTGAAGCATTTTTCATTTGAAGAAGAGACTGAATTAAAATGAAATTTCCAAAAATTCTTCAAATGAGTAAAAATTGAACTAAATCAGAAATACTTGTCGCTCTCCTCGAAAAATGCGAATTAAGAACTGCGAAATAGGCAGTATAAAAATATCAAATAATTGCAATACGCACTCCAATATTATCAAAAATGATTGATTTTGTGCGAATGAAAAAAAATCTCAACTTTTTTTTTTAATAGTCTGTGGTTTTATCAATTATTTCAATTGCATTTTGTGCTGTTCAACATTTGAATTTGCCGATTCAAAAGAAAAACCAAGAATTTGGTAACCTTTGGTCGCTGAAAATACACCCCGTTACATAATATAGGATTGCAGACGAAAATCGTAGGTTTGGCTTCTTCGTAACTCCCCCCGAAGTAATGATAAACCGTATCTTTTCCCGTCTACCGACCTCTCTCTCTCTCTTCGTCAGATTTCTTCCACGGGTGAACTGCAGCACACCCTCGAATCTTTTCGCCCTCCCCCTTGGCTCGAAACGTGCTTCCTTGTCCCCCAGTCCAGCCCAGCCCAGACCCAGCCCAGACCAGCCCTTCACTCACACTCTACAGTCTGGTGCGTTCGCCCACGTAGCGAAAACCCAACCCTGTGGTTTGACACGACGAACGCAAAGGCTTCGTCCTTGTCTGGCCACGCGCGGGCCCCTCGTGGCAGCCAAGGGGTCGATCGGTACGTCCGCGCCAGATACCAGAGCTCTGAGTCGAGCTCGAGCTCGAGGGAGCGCAAGGGACGGATGAGGGAGAGAGACAGAGGCCGGACCACGTGTGCAGGCCAGCTGATCGCGTTCAGACGTCGAACGCACGCACCGGGGACACGAGACTCTCTCTACTTCTGCTAGTGAATCACTACGTCGCGCATGCGTCAATTTAGGACACACACTCTACCTATGTCTGCGAGCGTGTGGGAAGGGATGTGGGAGTAAATATAGATACGGGATAGAAACACGTGACCGGGGAGTTATTAACCACGGGCGCAGTTTTACCCCCTCGGGGTATCCACAGACTGTTTGGATATCGAGAGAATATTTTTTAATATATAATAAGATACGTAATACCTACCCCTACTACCGTTTCTATTCGATCGAATATTGAATGGACGGACGTCTGGCTCGTGGATTGTTAATGTTGTGTATAGGTATAGCTGTCATAAACCCTCCTCACTCTCTTTTACTCAGGAAATTGATTTCTGTCTGTGGGGAATATATCAGCTGTTGAATCTACGAGGTGTAGAACCTGGAGATAGATTTCGATCTTTACTTTCACAAGGTTGATTTTACGGTATAAATTTATCAAACATTTACTTCAAAACACTGTTTTTTGGGCTAGTATTAGAAGAATCTCAGTTATCTAATGGACGTGATGAGAATGACGGAAATCGAGATCGCATATCGATAAATAATCGCATTTTATTGGGGCAAGTGACTCAAAATTTGAGTGATACAGTAATTCTTGTCATTTTATTCTTTCAATGATTGTCGATAATTATTATATTTCCTGATTTAAACAACTGAATTGGTTCAATAAATTTTTCTTTTTCTATAACAATACTCAAATATGTTACAAATCCAAATGAATTTGAATCAATGTTTTCCTAGGTCAGTTATTTCTTTCGTTGCATACTTCAATAATTTCTCACCCATTTATTATTAATTCACACTAGTTATATTTTATTTTTTGGCTCTAATTAAAATCCTCAAAGATTCAATGCAGAGTTAAATATTCAACTCAATTAACTTCACGACTTTAATCAAGAAGAGTTTGTTCTTCTTTATAATCGAATACCTAAATGAAAAGTTTGTAACAAGATTTTTTCTTAATCATTTTTATCGACGTCCGATTAGAGATTGCGGTACTTTTCTCCTGTCGATCACAAATCGAATCAGTCGTGGTCATAGGATAGGCTGTAGCATATATTATATAGATTTTGTCGGAACTTCGGTTGAATAGTCAATCAATCATATGATCGGTAGTGAGCCACTGCGGTCTGTACCTACGTCCACGTACGTACGCTGTATCGTAATGTGTATAATGTGCATACAACAGCCTGGTAATAACACACGGGAAGATGAGATCAACCGACGGTTTCATCAGTCCAACCATATGTATTATAACGAGAAAATTATACGGCAATCATTACGCGATGTGTTATAGATGGTATATCAAAACTATTCAATGCGCCAATATGTTGGCATGTGATATATAAATGTATGAATATATGAATATATACATGCAACACCTGACGGATCTACCCGAGTCGAATATCGACAATGAAATGAGCTACCGCAGCTTTCTATCGCTCTCATTTAATAACAAAATAAAATTATCAACTTTTTATCTATAAGCGTGGGGGAATTAACTTCGTTTTGGTCAAATAATTTGAATCGATTCGTTCAATTAATTTTTTTTTTTTTTAATTCATCGATTCAGGCGAATTTTTAATGATTCAGTTATTTCTCATCATTTTAGTCGATTCTCATTACGTTAATTCGACGAGTTATTTTTATCGATGCCGAGAGAAGAGAATAATTGAATTGAAAATTCATATAAAACTATATATGTATCGCAGTTTATAAACTGCAACGTAAAAATATTATTCTTTTATGAAATAGAAAGAATAAAAATGATTTCACAAACTGCGCAACAAGTCTGGATAATTTAAGCCTCGCGGCTTATCGTCAAATATTTGCTGATAATACGGATACACAGCTGCACGTACGTGCGCCCATATACTATGAAACCTACTTAAACGTGTCATATCTGACACGTGTTTTATTTTCGTTACGATTACCAGCAACAACAATGCAAAACAATGCAAATTGTTTCTCTTAACCGATCATCCTCATCCCGCAGAGATTTAAATCATGTAATTTGGAGTCCATATTATACACTAGCCTCGCCGATCTCGGTTTGATTGTGCTAAAAAAAAATCCTAATAGTTTGTACGGACACCTTTCTAACCGCTGCGGTAGTTTCTGTGATTACAGTAATTATACATAATACTAGAGATCTGACATAGCTCTATCAAAATATACTCATATACTTATAATATGCTTTAATTATAGAGATTTATTTTTTATTTTATCGCTATTGATTATGTTTCAAACGATACATTAACATTTTTTATATTCAACAATTCATGTGTCGAATGGCATAACTTTGAAACGGTCAGACGTAGATTCGATGTGAAAAACGCATTTCGAAGCTTGGACTGTCGCCTTCAATGTTGTTAAATGAAAAGTTCCGCCACTTTAGGCCCCTCCTATTTTCGACCCATGAAATTGGCGATCCTGTATATTTTCATTCTTACTTTATTTTATATTCTGCGATTCACAGAGATGAACAACCTCTGAAACAAATTCTTTGGCGTATTTTCATCGATACCTGATTCGCATTCGACCACCGAATACTAATATAGTTTTTTTTTCTTTCTTGTCTTTTTATCGTCGTTAGTTGCGTAACGAAAAGATCGCGAGTGACGAGAAACGATTCTTCGTTAAATTGTTGCACAACTGCCTATACGATGGTATGATATTATAGTTCGAGACTAGAGACGCGGTTGCAGTACCGAGAAGCCCTCCTTGCATGTGGTATTAAAAAGTTTAAAGTGATACACACGAGGAACGAATGCAGGCGATATTTAACCACAACATCTACATCGTCTGTGCTCCTATGTATGTAAATATCAAACTGTCGCTACTAGGTATAAGGCTATATGGAACGATATAGAAAAAAATGAATTGGGATGGTAATTGCCATAAATTGGAACCATCCGTCGTCTTTGGATTTAAAAATTGCCCCACGCGTTAGACGAACAGCTATTAGGCGTAGGTGGATCTAGTGCTGGTGCAACTCGTCTGTCTGCTGCCACGAATAAACACACAGCGTTTCGTTGCCCCAATTAGATCATCTGACTGCTCACTTTGATGACAACAGTGTCAAATAATGAAGTTTTCATATCATATACACCATATACACACAAAAATTTGATTTTTTCACTTCGATTTCTTCGATAAATAATTCAGGGAATTTTATACCTTCGCTATTTATATATGTATTTATACATATTTTTTCTTCTTCTTTGCACGAGAGAACATAAAGAAAAAAAAAAGATATCGCGAATATCACGCGTAACGTCGCGATTGCGATTGAAGGAGGATACGCGAACGGTGCCAAGCACCGAGGTTGGCTCAGTTTTAGTCGCTTGGAAATCGACTGTTAACGTTTATTCGAACAGTGAAAGCGTTAGATAACCACGTCGACTGCGCGGACTACTTTCTGAATATTCTATCAATTTCTTGGCTTCACGCCTAATACCGCGGCTATCAATCACAATAACAAATTTATTGCCTTTCTCTCTTTCATTATTGAGTCTGGGACTAATTAGACCCAAAACTGAGGGAAAAATTGATTAGTTTAGACACGCAATTGACGCGTCAGTTCGTTCAGAATTAAACGAATCGCTGTGAAAAATGAGTAATAAATGTAGTATTATATAAAAATTAACCAAAATCTGATTTAATCGACACTAATAATTTTGAAATTAGGTTTGAATTTAATTTAGGCATGAAATGTAAAAAAAGTCAAGTTTCAGTTATATATCGAGTATTATTATAATAGAATAAATCTATATATTCCGAATGGAGAAATCGAATCCATTGATATCAAATTAATCGACTTAAAATACAAGAATTTTATCCAAATTTCCAGAAACTCATCTTGAATTAACATTAAGTTGGATTTAATTGTCGTGGAAAAATTAATTTTAATAATTTGGAGCCAGTAAAAAAAAAACAAAAAAAAAAATTACCGTGTCCCTCATAAATCCTGAGTTATTACGCCCTTCGAATAAAACTCGAGTACTTGAGAGGGATTGAGGTATAATTATTTATTTATCCTTAGTTAATGATACGAGACTTGAAGAAAAGAGAGAAGAACACAAACAGAAAAGAAAAAAAAAAAGAAAACGGAGTAAATAACAACAAGTTGTAATGATAAACAAGAGTTTATATACACTTGAGTAAATAACTCGAACGACTAACGCGAGAGGCTCATTTACTACGGCAACGATAGACGGGTAGAGGCTATAAGAGACTTGTGCGTCCGAGTGAGATAGAGATAAAGAGATAATAGAGGCGAGACGTACGCATTAAGCCACTTTCGACTTTGATTTAATTATTTTCATCCATCATTTCGTATAACCGGTATCTCTTATATGTATATAGTCTCTTAACGAATTATATAGGTGTAGGTCGTTGCTAAGAAATACACTCAAAATCACAGTTAACCTTATATACCAATTTGTTTTTTTTTTTAATCCGTAACTCATAACCAAATTTTTTTTTTAATCTATCCAAAAATAATACTTATGACATATTTTATTTTATTTTTTGTTTTTATTCTTTTTTCAAATTGTACGGATTGAAAATTACTACGTTGTGACGTCACTCATGCTTTACATGATCTATGTAGATAGGAAAAGCGCTGAAATTCAATCAACAATTTTTAACAAAGAAGAAAAAAATGTGACCCAACTATTTTGATTTACTTTATAATATACCTACGCATATAAAAATTGCAAAAGAAAAAAGAATCGATGCAAAATCCCAATTCGATATATTAATGCTTGCGTTGAAATTGGGATGGAATATTCTTTACCTTTTTTTTTTACTTGATTGAAACTCATTTTTATTCTCGATTCTTACGAAATTGGGATTGAAATTTTCGTAGCAATTTTGTTCTGTAATAGAAATGATCAGAATAATAGTTTATTGTATTTTATCTGTTTTTTTTTTTCTAATCATTTGACTAAAATATGTTATACAAAGAAAAAGAGATATGGGAAACTTGTACCTGAATTTTCCGAAAATCTAAAGTATGGGAAGATTGAAAAGAAGAAAAAATCACGAAGTAATTTGATGCCAATTTTTATAGGAATAAACTATACATATATTTCTTTCGGATCTCCGCATTGTAGTTTCTAGTGCCAAGAAAAACAGAAAGAGAATAACGATATAAGATGCGACAAATCACTCTGGACTTTATATAAAAAAGAAAATGAAAAAAGTCTAAGTTGGAATAAATAAAGTTTTGCAAGGATTAGGATGACAAGGATTTGAGAATTTACGATACGTTTACATATATATTCATTCTTTACAATATTATATTCACAACGGCATCATTTCGTGCGTAGAAAAGTTTAGACATCATACTGTTTTCTCTTTAACGGTTAACAAACACGAGGTGTGGCTATTTGTCAAAGATATATATGCTGAAAGCGAAGTCTTATTTTTTCTTTTTCTTCACTTACTTTTTTCCATTTTATATCATCGATACAGAATCCGCGATATTCCCTCAACTTCCTGCTCACATGAAATATATACCCAAATAAATTGTATTCTTGTCACATATTATAACGATTGACTGACAATGAATTATAAAAATAGTAAATAGAACCGTAATTATGGTTGGGAATATATAATAATATATCGCGTGTCTAATGACATAAGGTCGTAAGCGCCAAAAACACGATTTTGGTGGCAAAAGGTCGTATAATTTTTTTTTCGCCATTCGCTTTAAAAATGATCAAAACGTATTAGATCAATTGAAATTACGAGATCGAAAAATGTAAATGCAAAAGGTCGTATGTTGGGCGGATACGTCATTTTTTCATTACAATTTTTGAGGAAAATAAAAAAAAAGGTAAAAGCAGAAGGTCGTAAGCGCCATTTTTTTTTTCATTTTTCATGATTTTTGCAAATAGCTTTAAAAACTCATGGAACGCAAAGATAAATTGAAAAAACTACCGTTTCGAAAAATTCGATGAAAAATATTCGCAGATAAAACCAGAAGGTCGTAAGCGCCAATTTTTTAATTTCTTTTTGGCGGATACGACCTTCTGCGATTGATGGAAACCATTTTTTTTTTGCGGAGTTAGGACTGAAAGGGCGTATCCACCAGTACATACGACCTGCTTTTAATTGACCTAGTATTAAATTTCAAGGTTTATGAACGAATCTTCGGGTCTTTAGTCTAAATACGGTTAAAAAAAAATATATACGACCTTTTGCCGTTACGAAAAGCAAAAAGTCGTATATTGGCGCTTACGACCTTATGTCATTAGACACGCGATATTTTATAACGATAAGACAATTATAACGTATTTGAGATGTAAATAAAACTGCTGAATTGAAAAAAAAAAAGAAACTAAATTTGATTCGGTTAATCGCGAGATATCAGAGGCTGAAGAAGATATGAAAGTGCGAGAAGTATGAAAGATCGTTTCCCACGGTAATCCACGTTGTTTCTGACTACTGCAGTCGAGCAACGAGTACATATCTCGCGGATCTCGTATATTCATCTCGTGACTACATTCATCTCCGAGTTTCAGAATCTAGATCCGTCTAGATACCTCTATCCGCTAGAAAACCGGTACACCGATGGTAGGTAGGTACTTTGGCTACCGCTGTAACCGTGACATTGTGGTCGCTTCGGATATCATCTGGTTCGGGTTGGTTTGGTTCGCGCTACGCGCTCCACTTCGCTACATCCTATTCTATTTTATTCTATTTTATCGACAATTTTCTTTCTTCTTCTTCTTTTACAGACCACCACCGACTGAGTTCGATATCCTTTTATCCCACGTTTTATAAGGCGATCATATTCCGTGAATTGAAAAATCACGACGTTTTGGAGAATATATTCGTCACGATTTGCATAGACGAAGTGATGACAAAAAAAAAAAAAATCAGTAAAACTATAATTTTGCAGAAGAAAGATCACAATATTTTTTATTTTAACAATTTTTTTTTAGGTATTCCCAAGGAAAATCAATTTTTTCAAAAAGTATTACTTTTCAAACCACGTGGCGATTGAATCTTTTTCAAGAATAGTACATCGTGTATCAAGGGCGCAAAACACTATTTTTCGAGTGTGAAATTTGCAGTACGAGCCGAAGGCGAGTGTACTGCAATCACACTCGTCAAAATAGCCTTGCGCCCGTGTTGCACACGATTTTTTTCTCGACACCTGGTCTGCAAAAATGCTTCTTTTCAGACCGAGTGAGCGGGCGCAAAACGGAACTTTGCGCCCGAGGGCAGGAAAAGATCTGTTTTGCGCCCGCTCAAGAGGTATGAAAAGTGGCATTTTGCGACCGGGTGTGAGAAAACTATAATTCTAATCATCGCGTGAATGAAAGAATTGTAAAAATTGTTACGTTTTGATCAGATTATCATCAAGTGAGCGAACCAAAAAAAAAAAAAAACTTCTTTAGTGAAATTTGAATAGAATAATGATCATAACTTTTCTCACGGATGTTAACTTCGAAATCCCTACACTAATTACATGATGATGATTAGTTTTCCGAAGAATATGAATTCTAGTCACGTCGAATCGGTGTCAAAATTAGTGATAATCATTTATCAGATATCATTCTGATCCGATTGAAAGTCGATTCGAATCAAGAGCGTGATAGTGATGGGAAAGTGTGAAGAAAGTAGAAGACGAAATCGAGACCTGATCGCCTCTAAAACCCGATTTCTGGTTGATCTTGCAAAAATGAACGTCCCAAAGTAATTAATCGATCGGTTGATGACCAGAAGGTCAATTAGTTACGTGGCTGGTCTCCGAACAACTTGCGAGAATCTAGTCATATCACGTATGTATGTGTGTACATACCAGTTAATTTTACTGCAATCCGTATTACGCAGAAGAAACACACACACTCCACACTCTGCACAACTGGTCTGACCATGTGACCATGTTACACTTACATGCATATAGAAGATACGTTGGCCTTGTAACTCTGTTAGGAATTACGTTATGCCGCTTAGTTACGTGCGTAGGTCATCCTATACACATACCTGTGTAACGTCGATACTATAAGTGGACACGTCGTAGGCAGTCTGACTATTCATCACTTTCCTATATGTATACAGCGAGTAACCGAGTGGCCGATAATCTTTGGTCGAATATCTTTTATTGGAAATAATTTTTCTTTTATTTTCTTTCCTATAGCTTTTGAACCTGTACGCGATCGAACACGATGACATTTTCGTATCTCTGTATAATATATATATTCATGTGTGGAGAGTTTGTAGAGCGATAAGCGTTATCAGCTGGCTAAAATGACAAGTGTGTTCGACGATATGTTATAGCCTACGTAACTATGTTCGTAGACTCTGTTAACTGCTAACTGCTAACTGCTAACTGTTAGCCGGTATAAATTTAATTAGCGGTTATCAACGGCCTCGAAATTTACCTATAGTCTGTACGGATGGTCCTTCTATTTTCATTATTTATCAGTTTTCTTCATGTTACATATTTCTAAATTAATTAATTTTCTATTACAATAATTAAATTTGTATTAGAATGAAGTATAAAATTGCATCGAAAAAGCTCCAATTGTCTCTGAGAATTTTTTTTATCTGCTTAGATAACAAAAATCATGGTTACTAAAAATAGAGTCGATAGAAATTATTCATTTTTTAAATTCATTGTAAGTGTAGAGATTATTTTTTTCTTGTCTGCATATTCTTTCGTGAATTCTTTCGAAATTAGTAATTTCAGTCGCTGTATACTACTCCTTATATATATAATAATAATAACCTTGTGAGGAAAGAAAAAAAAATCTAATACTTTGAAATTATTATCGTCATTTGTTATTCAAATATCGTCTCTTTCAATTTCGAATGTTTCTAAAGAATCGATCAAAGTGTGGTTATCTTGTTGGGCTGTTGAGGTAAAACCTGTTTTTTTTTTCTTCTCATATCACCTGGTCATTCGTGTTACTCGCGTGATATAAAAATCATAAGAATTTTCGTAACTACGAAATTGAACGATTTTTTTTTCTTCCAAAGGTTTCCATTCTGGAGTAAAAAATAATTATAACGGAAAAAATGACCTTCGTATCCTGCAGTAAAGTTTCACCAAGTTGTGGCTCTTTGTATACAATTCGCAATTACCGAAAGTCTATATTGCGAAACATCAGTAACGAAACTTTAGAGTTTGGACTATGGGATATTTAAAAAAATTCGTGTTAACTAACAATAAGACTTTCAGAATTCGCAATATCAGTCCTGACTGAATTACAGTATAACAAAGTTTTCTATTAATTAATAAAAATCGACTTATACTTTTTGCCAAGTTATGAAAAACCGCGTTGCGTCGCGCTGCAACTGTAGCAAAATCAAAACTATGCCTCAGAGAGCAGATATCTAATATCGTTTTTCATCGAGATATAACGAAATTGACGAAACGCTTTCACCGAATCGGAAAGAGAAACAAAAAAGTGATTTTTTTTTCTTACTTGTCTTATTTCTAATTTTCTTTTATTTTACACTCGACTGACCACGGATATTTTAATCGACGCTTCGGTGAATATTCACCAGGTATAAGTTTCTGTAAAAACCAACAAACAATCAAACTTATAATCGGTACGACGGTTCCTACCTAATTTCTTGTCTCATCTATCCACGTCGCGTCAGTGACTTCTCAAAAAAAGAAGAAAAAGTTACATGAAAGATACTAAAAAGGGAGACTAAGAAAAAAAAAAAAATAAAAAATATAGAGAGAAGGAAACCACAAAACCAACATAAAAGTTTCTCAACCGATTTCTATCCTGCAATTGTGCAACGTGATCAAAATTCAGTAATTTTAACGTCGCTATTCTCTTTCGGAAGGAGACAGGATCGGCTTTGCTCATGACTATATATGGTTAAATTAATCGAGGAGATACTCGTCGCGTAATCGTCGGACTTGAAACCCTGCAGTTGAGGAGGAAGGAGGAAGCCCTGTGAATTAATCGCTGATTTCGCACTTTTGGATCGGTTTACTCGCAGCCCGACGACATTTACAGTAGCTTTTACGCTGGTTCGCTGTATCGATATTTATACACTCGTTAAGGATTAAGGAACGTATTATCTCAAGTATCCCTCGGGTATAAGGTTCTCTGTGTTACATCGTTCACTTTGTATCACGGAAGCACGCGAAACCTGTATAACAATTTGCGTGTATCCGAGGAATACAGCTTTCAGGTTAACTATCTATTATGAAATTTGTTCAAATTGGTCAGATACAATTTTCCCTTTTTTTTTTCAATATTCTCTCCATACCAGCGTTGATATTATTCTCGGATTATTATACACCGGAGTTTATTGCATCGACTCAAATTACTCCTTGACACATGTACATTTACATATTATACATTTACATATTATTATATATACCGTGAAGAACTGTATTATATTATTATCATATTTTTATGTCGATAGCAGACAGGGAAAACCTTGAAAACCAGGGAACTTCTATTTTCGAGAAAATTCAGGGAAATATCAGGGAATTTCGACTCAAATTCTATGATTTCAAAAACACAATCCTAACTTTTTCTCTTCATGCACTGGAACAGCTTTATTTGAATTTTTTTTATTCAACAAAGAAATGGAAATAATGCATTTTTGGCAGGAAATGTGTCACCATTGATTCTTGCCAAAAACTTATCAACTTATGCAATAAAATTATAATAAAACCCTTCACTGACGATTTTATTCGATTTTTCCTGATTTAGAAGAGAATGAAGTCAACTGCCATTGTAGAATCTCTTTATCTCTTTTACGTTTCTTTTCAATTTGTGTAGGAGGCTAAAATATAATTGTCATTGTACTCCGCGAGTTGGTGGAGGGACAACGAGAAACAAAAACTAAAAATAACAAATTCATTTCTCTAAAAGCTGAGGAGTTGAAAAAAAAAAAAAAATAAATAGAAAATAATAATTTTCTCGTTTTATTTTCCTCCCGTACACACTATTTAATTCGCGACATTTTAATTAACGAAACAACTTTCCCAGTTGCTGATGGGGGACCCCGCGGTAATTGTCTTGGCCCCAATGAGGTTCAGGCTAGAAAATACGGAACGAGGGTGAGGAAACGAGATTTTTCTTTTACACTTGCTAATCCCGACGGGAACCGTGCCGACCGACCTTAATTATTCGATTTATATATATATTTTTTTTTTTTCTCTTTTCAAACCACTTCTACACCCTCGTGTACTACATTTGCGTAATTACTTTCAACACACGTAGGATTTCTTGTCCTGGATTTTATTCCCATTAATTACACTAAGTTTTTCCTTTCGGACAGGAATTTGTTATCTTTTTTATTTCATATCGCATACGTAAGAGATTTTTGCTCTTATAGGACACCTCGGAATGAAATCGAATTATAGTATTTAACCGTGCGAATCGCGTTGACTCTATTTACACCATTACTTTTTGTGGAGCTTTCTCTGTGTTGGTTAGCTTTATTCGCCAATTTTGGCCACGTGTTAATTCACCAACACGATTGATTCAGCCTCGTAGTCGATTCCGAGACCGACTATGTCACTGTTTGCTAATGAAATTCCACTGAACTTGTTTATCGATCTGGATGGCGAAATTCGACGACGATATTCGCACTGGAAATAAAGACAAGGAAAAAAAAATAAAATTATGTCCCTAATTTGAGACGATTGCGACATTTATAAATATTATATATTTTATCATGATGTCATATATTCGTTTATGAAGCGATTTATATCGCTGATGTGAACATTTTTTTTATTTTACTTTACAAATAAATATTGAATACTTGATTTTGTTGAAATTAAATCGAATGTATAATAAACACTTTCGCACACTTCGAGTTGAATAAGCGAAAAAATAAGTATAACAGACTAGTTACACAACTCTTTTTTTTTGTTTTGTTTTGTTTTTTACTTCAATTTGTGTAAGTTGTAACGTACATTCTTCAGACCCTCCGGGTAGTAATTTGATTTCATATACAATTGTTTTATGTGCTCCTGAGAATTCATTCATCGTGAATATGGATAGAATTTTAATCTTGTTTTCCTCAAAATTGAATTCTCGGAACTTCAATGACGGTAATCGAATCGCTGCGATTCAATATAGTCACGTGAAAGCTTGAATACAACCAGTCGACTAGTCGAATATTTGAATTTTTCAGACACCACATGTTCACAGTTAAGAAACTCTCTTTTTCTTCAAATAAATTTTGCAAACACAAAAAAATCGCAAAGTCTCCAAAAAATGGTTCCTCTTTCGTCTTTGTTTTCTATTCAATCTCTAATTTTTTTGTTTTTTGTAAATTTGAAAATACTCGACAATTAATCAATTCCGTTCTTTATTGTTTCAGGATTTATAAACTGCAATGCAAACACGCTACAGTCGCTGGCACAACTGCACGGTGAGTCGAACTTCGTTTTTTCCTTTCCCAAAAACATCCACGTGCAATTTATCACAGAGAAAGAAACTGGAAAATTTAGGCCAAACATACGCAAAGTCATTAATTAGAATCCATAATTGATACTGCGTAGCTAAAATTCAGTCAATTGCGACTGCGAAGTGGTTTATTCAAATTTCCTCATCTGATGTCAGAAGCTAATAAGAATCCGAGTTCCAAAACAATCCCAGGAAATGTTTGAGTGATCGGTTCTGATATCTTTCCTAGAATAGATACGACGAAAAAAACAAATAAATTAAAAAAAAAAAACGATTCGTGGAAATCAATAGCAGCAAATACACTTAGGCACGAGATAAACTGCTTTTTGTCCAGCTCTCCTTGTCTTCGCGACTCACGGGTCATCATGGCTTGACTGCTTTCACTCATTTCACATGGTTATAAGTGCTAACATTTGCCATATCCACACGGCTATAACCGCGGAACGTTTAACTACCCTAAAAGCTTCGACATCGAAGACCTCGAATGACGCATCAATCGCCAGCGAAGGATCTCTCTTCATTCGACTTTCTGTCGTTAAACTTTAGCTTTTATTCTCTCTGTACACAATACTTATAATCTGGGTTGCAGTTTTTTTTCTTTTTTTTTTTTTTTAATCTTTCTCAATACAATTGCATGTAAATCTTTCATCTTGCCTCAACGCAGCTTCCGGGTACTCGAATGCGTTAACGAGAAACATAAGAGCGTCATATAATCATCGGTCAGGGAAAAGTTGCATGGAATTATGGATTCAACTGGGAGCTAAAATTGAAGAATTCAAGATATAGGGAAAATAAATAGTATATTACGATACTAGTGCAAAAGGTCTGTTTTCGCACGAGTGGGAGGTTTGTCGCCCGAGCAAAGCGAGGGTGACAATCTCACGAGTGGAAAAACGACTTTTGCACATGTATCGAACCAAATTTTATATCACAAACGTGGGTGAAGTCCGATTATACGCACGCTCGCGTGCGTAAAGTCGCACTTCACGCACGGGTGATATAAATTTTTTTACACACCATGTGAGATATATTTTCCAATATTATATGGAAACAGAATTCATAATTTCAACGCCGTACTTGAATAACCTAACTTTTCCTACGATAAAGAGCGAAAACTATGAGACACGGCGTGTAAAGTGAGGCGGGCTCCTCGTACCGAATAGTGACGTCACAGGATGGCGCGAATTAGATACCGCTTCGAACGTTATAGAGGTTTGAATTGATAATATATTGTATTCAAGTCACGTAATGTTGTTCAATAATTTTTTTTAACAGTCGTTTTTCAGTTGAATCAGGATTTTCGACAATTACTAGACTGTTTTTCTTGGTCAATCCGTTACTACTTCTCATAAAAATGTATCGACAAATTCATTCTATTTTTCGTGTCGAAATTTTTATTTTTCTAGTCAGACCAAAAAATAGGTGTCGTTTGTCACTAGAATTGGGATCTTTGAGAATTTCGACTGTCTTTTAGTGATCAATCTTTCACTATTTCTGACACAAATTTATCGATATCGAGTCTCTGGTATATCGTAGCAAAAATCGAAATTTCTTTTATTTCGTGTAAAAATTGACATTTTTCTATTAAAACCCGAAAATAGTTGTTCAATAATTTTTTTTAGCAGTCGTTCGTCACTTGAATCATGATTTTGCAAAATTTCAACTCTTTATCGTGACCAGTATGTTACTATTTCTCATAAAAATTTATCGAGTCTCGTATTTCGTAGCAAAAAAAAAAAAAAAAATCAAAATTCAATCTATTTCTTCGTGTTAAAATTTACATTCTTCTAGTCAGACCCAAAAATAGAAACTTCCGGTATGAATATGTCCGCGAAACGGGACAAATGTCATTGACTACAATGTCGTGGTTCTCTGTCCCATTCAGGTAGTTTTTTTTTTTTTTATTCAAATCTTCTATCCTAATCTCTGTTTTTTTATTTCTATATATATAAAGAAGCATGAGTAGCATAGTGAAAAAATAAAACAGGTAAAACTGTTTTCTGAAAGAAAAATGTCTCCAGCTCGTGCCGAGATCATCTATCCCTCTCGCGTCTATTTGTGTCACATGCGGTTCTTCATCTCACACATCCCATTGCTAGATTTTATACCTTATATTGAACACGCGACCATATGAAATTACCTGAACGTAGTGGTTGCAGTTCTTGAGGTTCACTTTCGTCACGCGTATCAGAATTTCGCGTTACATAACTCGACGACGAGGACGATGCGCTATAAAGAAACTACGCGACCCTCGTCATCCGGTACATGGTGATAAATAATTGTAAACATCATTGACTGCAACAATAAAAATGTCATGTTACATGCAGAAAAAAGTTCCTCATTTTTTTTTTTTTTTTTGTAAACTTTTGATAAACCAAACCTGCGGGGATCTTGTCGGGTCCGTCGCTTCTATATGTGACAATTAATAACATAGTTCGTATAACCACAAGGGAAATCTAGAGATCTCTCTCTAGTTTCGAGTAGAGGGAGGAAAGTCAACCGAGTCCACTTCTATAAACTGGAAGAAAATTAAAGTTACGAGTCTCCGGGAGATTCTAAGGGAAACCGACTTTTAGAAATTAAATTGAACGGTTGAAAAAATGTTAGTTTTCTACATTTTAATGATATAATAATAAAATTGAATGTAGAGGATATTCATTGACGTTTAACATGATTTTAATACTTATTAAAAATTCGTTTTATCGATGAGTGATAATTTTTTGAACAAAACTTTGTTTGTTGGTAAGCTTAACAAAAGTATATATATGGGGCATGAAAGTATACGCAGGTGATTTTTGCATAATTTTGACTCAATTTCATTTATAACCCTGACGAAACTGTGTTGGGTTTGGTTTTATTGGCGCCATTTCACTTGTCTACCCGAAAGTGAAAAAATTATAAATGTTATATTTATACAGCTAAATGATCCTCGCTCTTAACACCAATCTAAAATCTCTATTATCATCAATCACGATACTTTCGTAGAAAATTAACCGAATCTGAAGAATCTTTCGTTCGAGGTAAAAAATATATGAGTCAATTTGAATTTGCTTCCTGCATAATAATTTTTCATATTAAAATTTCGCATGCAACGAAACGATATCAATCACAGCTTATTTTTTATTCATTCCTTTCAGTATCCGGTACAGAAGTTCTTTCACATAATCAAGGCGTGGCTTTGCAGTATGATTTCAATATTTTCTGTACCGAAATGAAACTTTCTGCAATCCGAATCCGAATCCGAATTCAAATTGGCCGATTCGTTCAACATTTTGTCCTCAGTTCGTTCGTTTCTTCGTTCGCACCGTCATTGCTTCCCCGCTTCACAGTTTCAAAAGATACTTTTGGTCAAACTAATGGCTCGTGACGTCACAGACGTTGATTAATGTCTAGCGATAAGTAACACATCCATCTGTGTACAGCCAGTGCGTTGGGTTTGTTAGATCCGAGTTGTAATTTCTGCCTCGTATACGTAAATGAATACGAAACCTTTCACAAAGTTAATCACAGTTTCTTTTATTTTTATTTTTTGACAAATGGAATGAATATTTAAGCAGGAATTGTTGGTACATACCAATGTATTCTACTGATAATTTATTTCACTTTTTAAGAATTTCTGACGTTGCGCGGTGGCGTTATAATAAGGAAAGAATTTTATAGTCTTGGATTATCTGATCGAGTAGAACGACGAGGCGATCAGTGGCTTGAAATTAGGCGAGTAGATCGCGGTAATGAGATTTTCGAAAATAGACACGGTGTCTAGTTCATATTTGCAGCTGGCGCGAAAATACGTAAGCGAGGTCTAATTAAAAGAGACTCGATTACGGGATAATCTTGTTAAACCTGAACTCGATTGTCTCGAGAAAAAAAAAGACTCCGGTCGTCAACCCCGCAATACGCGTTTCCTCACAGTTCGAGCTCGACCATGAGATAAGGCCTTACATTTTCTTGTTCGCTGTTTGAATCCGTTAAAAAAAAAACACCGAAGGTAAAACTTTGAAAGTTCGCTCAATCAATAAAACAGATTTCTACGGGTTTTTTTTTACGTGGATTGACTCGGTTCCAGAATGTAAATTTGCAATTTTCGAAAAAAAGAGTCTGCATCCCATTTGAGTCGGCTGAATCTTATGACTCGTTAACATTTATTTAATTTAGTATCCAAATATTGTGATATTTGTGTGTTGTAAAATGTGTCGATTTGCAAACTGATAAAAGATAAATGGACGCATGCAGTAGAGCCGCGCCCATTCGAATTTTGCGGGATGTCCATTTGGGTGTAAAAGAAAAAAAAGAAATCAACGTGAATACTGGCCCGGATGCGCTTCCTTTTTAGCGAGATAAATTATCGAACATAAAACGTCTCCACCTACCACATAATGTGACACGAGTGTAATACAGATGGGGTGAAAGTAGGTGGCAGTTTATCACGTGTGATATTTTTTATTCCTGGCCAAAATGAAGGAGATAAAACTATTCGTTTTTTGGTTATGATGAAATTTCTTGGAGAAACTTGAGAAAAAAAAAAATCCTGCGACTAAAAAGAGCCGATTTCTCTGTGACGAAAAACTATACGGTTTCCTCGGTTCAGGTTAGCTAACTGGTATTTATGAATCCTTTGTTTCCGGGGCCATGGAGCAAGCACTCCAGTCGCTTTCCGTTTCCGGTTCGTGAGTCCTGAGAGACCTGCAGGTCTAGTTTTTCACGGGTGACTCGATCTAGCCTAGCGTAAAAAAGTACGGTCATCTACCCTACGGTCACATACCCGTTCATTCACCGGTTTAACTTCGGTCTCTATTACGTCTTGAAAGTCGAGTCGAGTCGAGTCGAGTCGAGTCGAGTTGGGTTGGACACCGATCCGAGAAAGGATTATCGAAAAAACACTTGATGCAGCTGACAGTTCTCAAGGCCCTGATTCAAACTAGAATGTTTTCACACCGGAACGTAGACGCAAAAACATTCTCAATTTTTCTGATTTAAAATTGGATCAAAATGTAGCGAGTAGAAAGATTAATAGTAAAGATCTGTTGATTGGTACAGACCTGAATCTCGGTCTACTATTGAACGGACTAAAATTCGAATTCAGTTTTTTCATAATATCTTGGAAATAATTGATCCTACCGTCACGGAGGTTATTATAAAAAATGAAGCTCACTATATTCTCTACAAAAAATGTTCAATACATTTTTCTCGTATCTTCGATAGTTTTTCTCTAATACACGAGTGAATACGTCTATACCGCGAAAGTGATTTTCACTGCTAACAAATGTCGATACTTTCGGTCCTGTATTACTCGAAAATTATCGAAGATATGAAAAAAATGTATCGAACCTTTGTTGTAGAAAATTGAATAAGCTTCATTTTTTGTAATCACCTTTGTGACGATAGTATCAATATTTGCCGAGATATGATGAAAAAACTGAATTCGAGCACCTTTGATACAAGATCTTTGATAAATGATTCATCATATCTTGGAAATAATTGATCCTACCGTCACGGAGGTTATTATAAAAAATGAAGCTCACTATATTCTCTACAAAAAATGTTCAATACATTTTTCTCGTATCTTCGATAGTTTTTCTCTAATACACGAGTGAATACGTCTATACCGCGAAAGTGATTTTCACTGCTAACAAATATCGATACTTTCGGTCCTGCATTACTCGAAAATTATCGAAGATATGAAAAAAATGTATCGAACCTTTGTTGTAGAAAATTTAATAAGCTTCATTTTTTGTAATCACCTTCGTGACGATAGTATCAATATTTGCCGAGATATGATGAAAAAACTGAATTCGAGCACCTTTGATACAAGATCTTTGATAAATGATTTTTCTACTTCTGATCATTTGACTTGACTATTACAACAATTTTGATGGCAAGGATTGTCTTCGGTCTGTAGCAAGATTCTTCAGTTAGTCAATGTCAACGTCAATGTCACTGTAATTTATAACCACTGCCTACCTGTTTGTTACCATCTCGTTAGCTGATTATTTTCCATTATTCTTTTCTCATTGTCAGTACCCCAACCGTCAAAATGACAATTAGTTACTCCTAGTTTGTACCCAGTACTTTCTCAAGTTATAATTGCGCGATTAGTATACTCGGTATTAGGTAACCACCATGCGGTTGTCTCGTGGTCACCCATAGCCACACACAACCACCGTTAATGTCACCGTGAAAGTTTGCGACCGTTAACAACAATCAAATTAGTTTTTACATCCTGTCGTCGCTGAAATTTATTGTAGATTCGATTCGAGTGCCAATCAACGCATGGGAGGTCTAGAAAGTGGTTCCCAACCGCTTCTCACAAATTTCGTCTCTCTTCTTATCCGGGATCGATGAATGTCGCGAGATTGAGACCTCAGCTAATCCTCTGTTCTAATTATTCGTCTCGCCGGTATAGGTACTTGGCTCTCGGACAGATCATCACACATACTGTCGGTACCTCGATTTAGTACGAGCAGTCGTTGAGCCTGTACGAGAATATCTCGGTCCTCGAAAGGTCAGATCAGACGAGAGTTAAATAATTACGGATAATATGACTGGGTTTAAAACCCGAGGAGTCTAATTTCTCACTTCGAGGATGTTATTAAAGGCCATTAAGAACCTAACTCACGCGTTTTAATACCTGCGCCGATCGTCGACGCAAATTCTTCAGAAGCGCGGGTGCAGCATGCAACGAGAATGTTAAAGCAGTATTCTCTCATTTATACGGGTCAACTGCATTCTTTATCCAATCGCGAGGACTTCGGTGTCTTCTATAGTCAGTCGCGCGCGTCGCCTTAGCGCAGGTTATCGATGCCAAGATTTTTTGCGATTTTTTATCTTCTCACACTGTGAGAATATCCGGTTTTAATACTCGTCTCGTCGTCAGGACGACTATGCATGTCCTTACATCAGCCATTACGCCGACCAATCAGAAGTGGTATGGAAATAAGCTGTCACAGGATGCGCAAAAGCTAGTTATACGCATATCTTATGTCATTTCACCTTGTTCGCACTTCCACCTGACTCATGAAATTGTCAAACGGAAGAAATAAGACTTCGTTCTACCTTCATTAATTCTGTAAATTCCTTTCCACAGTCATAAAACATTTCGATATTACAAAAAGGGTCTTTAGCTGTCAGGGAAATCTGGAAAAATCAAAAAGTGTCAGGGAATTCGGGCCCATATCTTGGAATTTTTCAATTTTCTCACCTACAGCTTGTACGATTTTCGAAAATATGTCGAATCTCGGCCTAATCCTAATTGAAACATTTGGTAATTGAGTTTCTTTCAAATAGAATCTCAAGAAAAATATCCAATTTTATTTCGTAACGAAAAACCTCGTTTGAGATATGAAGAATTTACATCGAACAATCGTTTTGCTTAGATAAATGAGGTCGAAAAATACCTCGAAAAATTGACAATTTCAACTAAAAAACCGGTAAACGTCACAGAATTCGATATGCCATTGACACTGTTTCAATTTTATATATTGAAAACCTAGTTCTAGTTTCTACACATAAAGTTAGCCTGAAATCGTTGTATATAGTTATAGGCATTCAGTCTCTGGTATTAATAGCCGCTTCCAATAGCCGAAGAACGAATACAAACCGGGTTTAGAATTCCTCGGAGGATTTAGCGCACATAGACTACGATCAAGTGCTCCGAATTTGCACATACTGTGTGGTTGCAGTTGCAGTAGAAAAAAAAAAAAAAAATCACGTCGTGTTTCACCCGTGGAGGAATCTCTCCACTACTTTTCCTTCAATACGAATGTCTGAATCTAATCCCAAGATAGCAAACATCCTGCTGGATCCAGGATCGTAGAGGTAGAGAAATTTCAAATGCTGAGATTATACTATGTGAAATGGAAATCTAATACTCCGACAATGAAAAATTTTTATCACCGATAATGATTCATTTGGTGTGACTCGACGATAGATAAACGATTTACGATGTTGAACCAGAGAAATGAAGTGAGATTACAGCAGCGCCGATGATCATAGTGATAAGCATAGCATGAAATTTCATTCGATCCCAATGGTACTCATTTACTCGGTAATAGGCAATATTTCTTTTATTTTTCCGTTTAAATCATATACGATGAAAGTTATATTCGTAATTGGCGGTATTAGAATGACGGTAATCGATGGGTACCTATGACCTACACAGAGTAGAGAAATAAAAGTAATAGTTAAGAGTAGAGAGTTCGACTATAGCGAGACTAAACAAACCCCCCTGTCCCCCCTCCCCCTGCCCTTGGTACTATAGCGAGACTAAACAAACCCCCCTCCCCCTCCCCTTGGCGCTATAGTCAGCGCGTGTCCGGGGCCCCTCCCCCTCCCCCGTCCCCGGCTCTGACGTAGCTAGGGTGTGGGCCCTCCCCCTCCCCCTCCCGGTCCCCTGGACACCCTCCATGGATACGGGCATACGTGACCTTCCCCTGCCCCGCACCCCTTGGTCTAGTGACGTCAGGGGGTGACCTACCCCTTGTCCCGTGTCTAGACTGTGCTCGGGCCGTCCGACTCGGGTCTTTCCGGCGGGCTTCGGCTCTGGGTCCCCGGGTCCGTGTCGGCTGGTTCAAGGGTGTGGTCGCGCGTCTCGGGTCCCCTGGTTATGCAGCGGAGACCTACCCTTTGCTCTATGTGTGTATGTATGTATGTATTTATGGCTGTGTACGGTTTTACGGCATGCTTAGAGGTATATTACATGCTGGGGAAGCGGTGAGGGTGCGGTCAGAGACTTGTTGACACATACATTGTATATACAAAAAGATTTTTAGGTTTATTCGAATATTCTACGGTTATACATAATGAGATGGTTTTAACATCTAAATTACACACTATCTTGTTTGTACGATTATACTCAGGAATAAGAAATTGAAAATGAAATGGGATTAAAACTAAATTACGCGCTATCTTATTTCTATGATTATACTCGGGATTAGAATGAAAAATGAAATCAAATAATCTTAAACGCTTACGGAATTCAATATCACATCTTTCTGCGCGTGCAACACTGTAGGCATTCCAAAGGGTAAACGTGACTAAATTCAGAGGTCTTACACTTACGGAAACAACTGGATTTTAAGCGATCATAAAACGAGGCGGCAATGCGGTCGTTTTTCTCATAGTTATCAGAAAATATATTGACAAACTCCCGCAGAGTAAAGCCAGCAGCCATAAAATGAACAAACATAATACAGAATTGTCCGCATACGTTAGAAGAGAAACTCTGGAGCTGCCTATTGTTCCAACTGTATCGACGGCAGTTTCTTCGTAAAGTCCGTTTATGGTGGTTGACGATTGGTGGTGCTCCGAAACTGTCAAAGAAGACACCATCGCCGGTGCTGCTGAGATAGACGCCCACCCAGTGTGTGCCAGGTCGCGTGTGATCATCGGTGTTTGCAACAAAGGCTGTCGGGCGTGTCCAGGTGAGGGGGATCTGGTCCGCTGCAAAAACCCCGCATCGACCGTTCTTTAACGGGGGTAACACAGCCTGAATCTGTAGACTGTTCATCTTCCGTAGCCTTCTCGTCCTCCTTAGCCGCCTCGTCGCTTTCGGATACTAAGCTCGCACCGTCCGCGAACGTGCGGTGTGTCGTATTTGACGAATCTGATAAGCACACCTCTGTCGAGTCAGTTGCGGAAAGGTACTCGCCTGAATTGTCGAAGATCGGCGTCGAAGATCCTAGCGGTGGTCCGAGAACACGGTCTGCTATGTCAGTCGCATCCGCCGGTGGAAGATTTTTCCGTGTGGCGGATAGCGATATTACTTTGGGCTGGTTCGATGATTTCTTATGTACAGGGCGCGCTGACCACCTACTGCTCCGGCTGTTCGCTGAGGTACTGTGAGCAATCGGTATAGACTGGGAACTATACCTGGGACTGTCGAGAAGTTGGCACCCGTTCAGCCATTTCTTTAATTTCATCGCGTTGTTCACCGCACAGATGTAAGACTCTTCCTTGGTCACACCGTGATAGAAGCAGTATTCCTCCTCTGCCTCCATTTTTCCGAAGGTCGGGCAGCTTTCCCGTTCCAGATTGATAACCTGACGCGATGTAACGGACTCCAGATAGCTCGCCTTGTCCGCTCCTCTTGTTATAATACGGTGAGCATTGCGAGCGACAGCCCGCAGATGAGACTCCAGGCGTAAGAGGGTAACATCACCCTCGAACCATTCTATTCCGTGGTGAAAGCAGGTGACGTAATTATTAGCCGTACGGTCCTTCGGGGTGAGGTCCGAAAACGCGTACGGTGGTTCGACGATCCAATGCGCTGAATATTTGTGACCCAGTGTGACGACGGCTACTTCTTTCGGTAAAAATGTTCCGCACAACCCGTGGAAGCCCTGGATATCAATCACGTAGTCCATTTTTCTTTGGAAATCTAGAACGAACGATATAGGTTACAAACGAAACGGAGTTTAATTCCCGAGCGACTGATTTCAACTGTGAGGGTTTAGATTTGATCGTGGAATATATAGCTTACCGCGTGTTTACTCGATCCCCACTTAGCGTTAGGGTGCGGCTCGTTGTTTAGTCTACAGCTCTGGTGGTCGGTGTCTCTGCAGCTGGCGGATCGGTGGTTGTTTAGAGAAGCTTGTTTCCGGCGACGATGCAGGTGGTATAACGAGGACGAACGATTAGCCACCGAAATCTGTAATGACCTGTCGTGCAGCATCCACCTCGATGAGATTATCAAATTCCGCGTAGACGATGCAGTTTACGGTTTCCGTCAGGGCATTATCGAAGCGTACTTCGATCCTGAGCGTGCCATGCTTGACGAGTGACCAATGCGAGGAACAATTCGCCGAAAGATCAGGCGTTAGATCAAAGGCCATTAGACAGTTTCCTTTTGCATACTGTAGACGATTTATAGCGTTACCCTCGTTGAGAAAATGTATGCCTGTGCCGGAGAATAGCGTGTGGTATGCGTCAACGTGAAGATTGTCTTTATTAAAGTTGAGTTGTAGCGGTTTCGTGGGGAGCTGTGTACCGTCCACATACAGCGATAGAAAGTTCAGCATGAAGCTCTGGAAATTAAAGGGGTTACGTTGTCTGTCTCCGTTGAACGCCTTGTTGCTGACGAATCCGAGTATCACACGTTTCGGGAGCTGTCCGAGTATCACGTTGTCCAAAGTCTCCGCCTGGACGCCCGCGTGTATGGTGAAGGCTTTCACCTCGACCCGTGTCACGGGATACTTGGCCGTACCCTTGGCGAGTGTCCGTGCATGGGCCAGCAGGATACCGGGACTGATTTTCACTCTACGCACCAATAGCGAAGTTTCTACTATGTGCAGACTGTGGTAGGGGGTTGCTTCCATCAGGCAAAAGCTATCTCTTGATCTAACGAGACGTAGTCGTAGTTCGACCCCGTTGAGAAGAAACTTTTCTTGATTGAAGACGTCGCAGTGGAGATGTCCGATCAGATCGACGACGCGGTTCTTCTTCATAATCTGACTTCGTACGGTGAATCCACCGTCTGCTTCCGAAGAATTGGGATCGTAGACGTCCGATATTGTTTCTTCGCTATCGTACCACAACCCGCACGAGAGATGCGAGCGCTTCGCCGGTGTAGCGTAATTGAGCAGTGTCTCTATGTAGGCTCGGTAGGCGTAAGAATTGTTGGTGGGTGATACGAGTTTCTGGTTGAAAAATATGTCGACTTGATTGAACATCGAATGGAGAAGATTGTTGACAGGTGTAACGAAGTGTTCGACCGTAGCTCCACCATCAGAGGCGGGAGTAGCCGGTGGTTTCACACTGGTCAGGAGAGGCTGTGTGCGTACGCGTACACTGAGCATCGTGTGTGCCAAATCTATGTACTCGTCACCGTGTCCAGGTACGATGAATTCGATGGGCGAATCATCGGTCAGCGACGAAACAGGTTTGTAGTGTATCCATTGACCACCCTCGATGGATGTCTGCGTCGGCGGCAGCGTAAACAAATCCAGCTCCGACTTCATGCACTCACCCGAGTGCGCGTGTAGAAAGGCCATATTGTTTAGTCTAGCTGGGTCCAAATATGTCGGTTATAGCTCGTTTCTTCCTCTTGCCTGCCGTTTTTCGACTCGTCCTCGCAGTCTTCTTCGTCTTCTTCTTCTTGTTCTTCTTTTTTGTCTTTCTCTTAGCCGTTGTCTTCCGTTTGCGTATTCCACCCTGCTTACGCGAGGCACGCGTCGAGGTAAGTCTGTTCACGCGGGCGAGCATTAACTGACGTCCCGGCTCACCCGACACCCCTTTATAACCGGACCCTTCCATGAGTTTAGCGATTTTTTCTTCGGCCTTCTGCTGCAAATTACGGCCTGACTCCTTGGCTCTTGTCTTTAGCGCCTGCTTGAACGGCATGTTATTCTGCATGTCACCCATGACGTTTATCCCCGTGCGCAAGGCCTCTTTTCCAACCGCGCGAGCACCGCTGGTCAGCAGGGGTAGAATTCTGCGAAACAATCCACCGAGAAAGCTGCCGATTCCGTGTCCCCGTTGGTGTTGCGCCCCGCGGTAAAATGTATCCATTCCACCGCCGAGTTGAGCCTCGTAGTGATCCACGTATTGCGCCATACCTGATCACTTGCGGAATTATGAGACGCGCTTGAAGTGTAACGTAACCGTCAGCGTCCCGGACGTGAATGGTACGACGTTACCGGTATGATCCCTTATATTGATTTCGATTGTGCGGAAGCTTGTGATCATCAGCGGTAGGTAGTGAGGTGGCGAAAGAATCTTGATTTCCGACTCGCTCTGAAGGGCTTGCTTCTTCGGGCAGGCTTGAATGACGCGTAACAGCGGTGCGTAAACGTCTCCGACGATACGTGGTTCCACCAGGTCGCAGTAAACGAACATCTGACAGGTTGGGATTCGTGGTTGAGCATCGTGCAAGCTGGGCAGCGGACCAAATGTGAGCGGATAGTGAATCTCCGCAAGTCCTACCTCCCAATGGCCGGCTAGCTCGATCGTGCGTGGTAATTGAGTCATGTAGCAGCAGGTACGGTTATCCGGAAAAAATTGCATCGAGCTATTGCTCGGCAGTGTGATGTAGAACTGGTCTCTCGTCGCGGTCGTCATGGTGTCTCAGCGTTAATGGGTGATGAACGCACAGTGCGGGTGTCCGCGAACGTACTGAAGCCGCTTTCACGAGGTGTGATGATTTTATCAATCCGAGACGTCACCGGCGAAGTCCTTTCCCTCGACACGTTGAAGCTCAGCATCGTAGAAGGCCCCGTCAATGACCTCGCCCTGCCCGTCCTCCAGTATGTATACAATAGGCCTGCGCGCGAGTACGCGTGTTATCTTGAAGAGTTCTTCGCTCCAGTTCGCCACGTAGCCTTTCTCGAACGTTCCTTTGGTCCTGCTGATACGTACAATGTCTCCTTCGTGATAACGTGGTTTACCCACGGATCGAGGCGGATAACGTTTCAGCATGTAAGCGCGCGCCCTCGCTGCGTTCTCAAGCGTCACGTCCAAGGGGGGCATCCCGATGCTGGAGTGCACCGTGGTGTTGTACGCCTTTACGATCTGTGGTAAAACGTCAACGTACCGCCGCGTGTTCTTGTGCGTGAAGTAACGCCACAGTCGTTCCTTTAGCGTGCGATTGAATCTCTCGACAATTGCTGCCTTGATATCGGGATTGCGCGTGTATCGGTAACGTATCTCATTCTTGGTTAGTAATTTTTGAAAAACGCTACCGAGAAATTCTTTACCTTTGTCTGTCTGGAGAAGAGCGGGTCTGCGTGGTGTAGAATTGAGAACACTCTGGAACCCCTCAGCAACGGCGTCAGCTGTCTTGCGTTTCAGCGGTATTACCCACGCGTACTTGCTCAAGACATCTATGACGGTGAGTAGATAACGATACCCGTTGTTACGCCCCTTCGCGGAGCTCAGGTCAGCCAGATCGGCCTCCCACACGTCGTCGATGTTGGACACCTCGTATCGTCCGCGTGGAAATTTTCTTCGTACAGGTTTGTGCAGCGTGTAGGCATCTTGCGCAGCTAGCCATCGTCTGACCGCCGTGCGAGATTCGCGTCGACGTGCAGCTCGCTCCAAATTGCGTGCCCCCGCGTAACCCGCTGGGTGTTCAGGGTCGTAGTAGGTCTCATCGAGTGTTGCGTTCATTCCCGCAGACGAAGCCGTCTCCAGGCGGTCGGCTCCCCTTTGGCTTTCTTCCGCGCGCTCTTGAGAGACCCCGATGATTTAGGTGTATCGAACGATGTATCACCTTCCTCGGCTGTGGCCCCACTGACGTCGGCCGCGTAGGAGTCACGGTGTGATCTCTTGCGCTGCAAACAGGTTTTATCTGCTTGAATTGTGTTATTGTTACCTGCGGCTGCTGTCGACCGGACGATCGCTGTGGAAGCTGCGTCCGCTAGTTTGTCGTCATCGAAAGCGCGAATGTCTCTCCAGAAAGCGTCGTTTCCCACGTATTCCTTGGGAACGTTGATCGCGTGTAGAAACCGTGCGAATTGGGCTCCGCCAGCGGGCGTACTGACAGTTTTTCTGGAACGCATGGCGTGATTGACCAGGTCAACGATGTTCGTACCCGGAACAGATACACCGTCAATGTTGATTAAACCGGCGTTGTTCCAAGTGAAGCGTGTCGGCATCTCGTTTAACAGACCCATGAAAAGCTTAGCCTTTGCTGTGAATTTGTTCGGTACACCGCCCACAATCCTCGCCGTCTCCTTTTTCCGGTTATCATTCGGACTCGCAACCGCTTCATCCGTATTAGCGGTCGCTCCCGATGTGAGAGAAGTTTTATTGTCACTCGTCGCACCCTCCTCCTGGATTTCTAGCTGGACCGGTTTCCGTGATTCATTTGAAAAATAGAGATAACGCTGTAGCAATTGCCCGTAAAGTTTCCACTTTTCAGCGTTGTCCTTTGTTGATGATTTCAAGATGTCATTTAATTCGGTCTCTAGTCTCGAAATGGGATCTCCACGGGTTGTTGATGTCGTCTCCGATGACGACGGTGCTATTGCGGCTGCTACTCCATCGGTGATTCGCCGTTGAAATCGGTCCATTGAATCCATCGGTATCAAAACCATCTTCTTCGCACGCTCCATCGCTTTTTGCCCACGCGTTATTTGGAAATCAGACTGGATACAAGAGTCCCGAGAATCGGTGCGAGTAGAAGTGTCAAGAAGCCGTTTCCCCGTTGAACGATGATACGCTTCTTAGTTTTCCAACTGCCGCGATTACAGGCTAACCTTCGAAGCGTTTGCCTGTGACGGCCGAGTCGACTCTTTTGTCCTCGCGATAACGTCACGTTACCCTCGAGAGTATTGAGAGCGCACTCGCAAATTGATTTCACCAACGAATCGTCGGCTGTACGCAGTAACGCTAGTCTCTGCGCGGGGTTGAGCTTGTGCAGGGCGTGTAGCGCGAGGGTGGTCGTCTTTCCGAAGTTAGCACCTCCTCGACGAGCGGCCGGGTTGCGTGATATTCGCGGCATCACAGCTGAACGACTGGCACGCGGTGGGCGGTGTTCGTCTTTATATCCTTTCGTGGCACGTAGACGTACTGTCGTTCGTCCGACGGAAAGATGCTGGTGCGAAAACGACAATTTTCCGGCGTTGACTGTTTCAGATCGAGTAGCAGATAACCGTGCGGCACAGCGGTGGCGTCGTGGTAGGCTTCCTGCAGAAATCTCGGATCCTCCGGGTACACCTGCCGCGCGAGATGTTGTATCTGACCGCGATCGCGCGGATTTTTGAAGAAAACGATGTAGTTCGCATTGAGGGAGATGTCTCGCTGACCGTGTCCCTGGTGAAACAGATTCTGCGTGATGTAGAAAACGCTCAGGTTCTTGTGGTGACAGACTTTTGTGAACAGATCGACGACGACGTTGTTTGACGCTTCACGCATCAGATCATCGATGACAAGTAGTTTGGGCGTCTTGTCGGCGTCGTAGTCACTGTGTTGCGGCAATCCCTGGCGGTATTCTATACCCTTGCCCGACTCGTACAGCGGCTGCCACTCGTCGTAGTACCAGATAACACGG
>JAEUYN010000182.1:0-20156 GCA_018257835.1 Euura lappo
CGATTTTTTCCAACTTACGAGGGGCAAGCTTGAAAGCAGCATTCAAAATCGCATCGATTTCGATCTCTACTGCGTCGAATGAATGAGTTATTCTGGTCACAGCAGCTGTGATATCAGTACTGGTCTCTGGAAATTAAAAGATACCTCAATAATTCAGACAATTTTCAAGTGCTTGATGCGCGCTATTCTAGATGGGCACAATCGTCTTCAACTCACCTCCGAATTTCGCTCCACTTATTTCCGAATCGGTTATGACCTTGGATTGTAGTCGGCCGAGTAAAGCTGAGATTAGAATAAAAAGTTTAGGATCAAGTCGTCTTCGACTCTCACTCAGTGGCCGAGATCGCCCCAGGTGACTTACTGAGCGCTCGTTTGCTTCGCAAAAAAGCAGGACCTGCGACTGCGAACGGCCGGGACCAAAACGATCACCCAGCGGTCCCTATCAAAACAACGTTCGCAGTCGTGTGCAAGGACCGTTCCGTCGCTACCCAGTTGCTGTCCGCTAAACGCACTTTTGGCTCCCTCAAATTTACCCAACTCGACAGGGACGCTCTTGCCGACGCTCAACCCTTAGAAGCCCAGCCGGGGAACCCGTTCATCAACGTCAACGAACTGCTGCCTTCAAATGTCATCAAGCTGCTGAACGCAGCCAAAACCGGCCTGAAGGAAGTGGGATTCAAGTATGTGTGGGCCAAAAACCTGACGGTATTTGCAAAAGCCTCCGATAACGCAATTGTCCACATCGTCAACACACAGGAAGATATCCCCAAGATTGCTCTATTATACCCTGACGAACAACAATAGCACTCTCGCCCTGCCAACCAACTCACCATCCCTCAAAACAACCAAGGCCACGCACACAGCCTCCGCTGCTGTTGTCTCAACGCAAATTCCTTACGGTCCCATCTGGACACACTCAAAAACTACCTCGACGACCACCCACCGTTCCAGGTCATTGCAGTGACTGAGACCTGGCTCGCTCCGTCAATACCTGACTCAGTCATCAACCTGAACGGATTCTTCGTGCTTAGAAATGACAGAAATGTCCACGGTGGTGGCGTTGCACTCTATATCAGTGCCTCATACTCCACCACGATCCTATCAAGATCCGCTACAATCGACAAGACGGGGATGCTAGAATACATCACCATCGAGCTCAAAAAACCGGGAACCCCCCCCATATTCGTCGCAGCGATCTACCGACCACCCCACGTCCCGCTTACTACTCCTGTAGATCTCGGGGCAGAACTCTCGACTGCCATGGGGAGTTACGCGCACAAAGTCATCATGGGCGACTTCAACGCCGATCAACTTGGGAGCAGCTTTGATGCCAACACCGTCAGCTCACTAATACGAGATCTATCACTTAAGCTGGTAGACCATGGAGCTACCCATGTTACTGGCCGTTCCGAAACCTGGCTCGATCTCTGCTTGGTCGACGAGTCTGACTACGTTATCTCCTGGGGCAAATCTCCTTCTCCGCTGGGAGCCGGCCACCACCTAATTCATGTCGAACTCGCAGCCCAGGGTATCCGGCCGACCCCCAAATCGATTGCGACTCGTCGACTCGGTCTACTAGCCGATGCAGAAGCCCAGGACGCTCTCACTCGCATCGCCTGGCTCTCCTTCATTCCCGTAGGATCAACTGTCGACTCCGCCCTGGACAGTTTCTATAAATCGCTCTTTGCTGTTGTAGACAAATTTGCGCCCGTTACCACTCTCAAAGTTAATACGCTGAAACACGCACCTTGGATCACGCCTCAGCTCCGAAATGCCCAACGCCAACTCCGGACCGTGTATCGACGCTACCGTCGCAACAAAAGCCAGCACCACCTCCAGGCCTATCGTACTGCACGGGACGATCTTCGCGTACAACTAACAAAAGGTAGAATATCATACTACACCACTAGGCTCGAAGGCCTGACTCCCGGTGCAATCTGGTCCGAACTGAGGAACCTAGGGCTAATCAAAACTTCTTGCTCGCCTCCGCTGGCTATCCCAGCTGAGGAATTGAATATAGCTCTGGCTCAAGTATCCATCTCCGATCCGCCGCCTGCTCCTGACTACGACGACGCTGCCGGCCTACCACAACACGACAGGCCTGAGCTCTGCCTCCAACCGGTCACAGCTACCTCGGTCCTGAAGGCAGTTCGGCTATCGAAGTCCAATGCCACAGGCGCCGATGGTGTCAACTGACGTCTGCTGTCCAAGGTCCTGACTACCATCATCGGTTTTACTGTCGAACTTTTCAACCGCTCAATCAATGACTGCACGTTTCCCTCTCTTTGGAAGAGAGCTGTGATAGTCCCTCTCAACAAAATAGCCTCGCCAAGGACCGCAAGTGACTACCGGCCCATTTCCCTGCTACCCACTCTCAGCAAAATACTGGAACGCCTCGTCTACGATCAAATCTTAGCTTACATTGAATCCCACTCTCTACTAGACCCGTACCAGTGTGGCTTTCGCCCGGATCACAGCACAGCTACGGCGCTATTAAAACTGCTGAATGACGTCAGGCAGGGTATGGATCGTCGCCAAGTCACGGTACTCGTCCTCTTTGACTTCTCCAAGGCGTTTGACACAGTGCCTCACCACTTCTTGCTCCGTAAATTGCGGAAGTTGGGCCTCTCCAAGGAGTCCGTCGACTGGCTGAACTCCTACCTCAGCGGCAGGCAACAAGCGGTTAAACGTGATGACAACTCGCTCACCAACTGGGTCTCAACCAACACGGGCGTTCCACAAGGCTCGGTGCTAGGACCATTACTCTTCTCGCTATTCATCAATGACCTTGGAACCACGATAACATATGCCAAACGCCTTCTATTCGCGGACGACCTTCAAATCTATGCCACTTGCTCGCCGCCAGACCTTGGAAACTGCATCCGCGACCTCAACAAGGACATCAGTGCCATACAGAATTGGGCGCAGTTAAATCGACTCCGCCTAAATCTTCTCAAAACCAAGGCCATCATACTTGGTAATAACCGATTGATCAACCAAATCAGCATCGACGACCTCCCTCCGTTAGGCGATGGACTTATCAACGTTCCACTCGTCTCGTCGGTGAGGAATCTGGGTGTGATTCTTGACTCGAAGCTAACCTTCCAACAACACATCGCCAGCGTAACCTCCAACGTCAATGGCGTACTGTACAAACTCCAACAACTCCGAGATTACACTGATGTTAACCTCCGAAAGAAACTAGTCGTAGCGCTTGTCCTACCTCACATTAACTAGTGCTCGGTTGCGCTCCTGGGTGCCGGCACTGTAAACGACACGAAACTCCAAAGGCTAGTCAACAAAGGCATCAGGTTCATTTTCAATCTCCCGCGTGACGCATCCACCACACGGTACCGGTGTGAACTTGGGTGGCTCACTATCGAGGACGCCAGAAAACAAGCTGTGGCTTGCCTGGCGTATACAGCCATACGTGAGAATCGCCCATCTTTTCTCAAACAACTCCTCATCGGCCATATAGCTACTCGACCTCTCAGAAGCCAGTTGGGCTATCAACCGGGCCAACAGCTGCTAGTGCCTAACTACCGCACGGATGCCTACATGCACTCGTTTGCGGTGGCTGCACCAACCATCTGGAACTCGATCCCAGCTAGAATCGTCACGTCGCCCTCACGCTGGAGCTTCAAACGTGCCCTAGCAATGCACCTACGGGCATCTGAGACAGCACCAACTAACCACTAGACTCTGCCCATCCCCTGTCAAGCACTATACCCAATCCTCTAGCTCTATTCTGGTTCTCAGCACCTTCTTAACCTTCCCCACTGCTTACTATTAGTTAATTAATGCAATACTTATTATTACATGCATGTCATTTCGTTTTCTACTACGGTTGGCAGGCCTGTACCCACGCTCACTAATCTAGTAATCCTAATAGAGAGAGTAGCACTCTTATCTCCCCTTGTTATTCTACTGTACTAGCTCTAACATTAAGTTGAACCTAATATACTTACTTTGTACACTTGTTCATGCAGCCTGCTGCACTCTTTGTTCAACTTTGGGCAATAAATACCTTATCAATCAATCAATCAATCAGTTCTAACAATAGCTGGATGAAAAGCAAGCTAGGCTTGATGTATTTTTCGAATGAGTGTCACGTACTCGCGAATTTGTTAGACATTTCTCTTTCGGTTCCTGAAAATAAAATATGTGTATCATGACGAAGTGGAAATTCACCAATTGACGCTTGAGGGACTCTCATTTCAGTCTCCCATGTTTTTTGGTACTCGGGAGTTCAGTTTTCGATGTACTCGATAACGACGCCCGCTAGGAGGAGATCCGGAAATCTGACTGGATGTAAAAGTCAATGAGAGACAATGGAATAAAAAACTTGTGTAGTAACGAACATCAAGAGTATATCAACTATGAGCTAAAAGTATCTGATTTCGATAGCGACCTTGCCCGTGGGTCTTTATCATACGTAGGTGCTCTGTATCTCGGTCTGATGCGTCGCGGGGTGCCACTTCTTCATGATCCTCGGCTTGAATAGCTGCCCGAAGGTCGTCCTGAACTGACGTGACATCGAGCAGTACAGAATGAAGTTAATGGCGCCGTTAATTCATTATTTCTCCGAAATTATGGTAGCAATTACGGAAGAAACAGTCCCCCAGGATGCCGGACAGGAGGCCTAAGATACCCGGATAAACCCACTTGTAGAGGGCCTTGATTAGCCAGCAGCTGATAACGGTCAGGATCAGGCAGGGTAGCAGTTTCACGACGACCGCTAGAATCCAGAAGTTCAATTGGAAGAGGAACCCCTTTCCCGTCGAGTTGACGTAGTACATTATCTCTAGCTGGCCATTTTCCACCAACCTTTCCTCCTTTATCTGGAAAAATGAACGGAGTCATTGTCGTCTGGCAAATTTCGAAAGGCTTCCAAGGCTTTCGTTCCGGTAAATTTTGTCATTCTGTGAGTGGTACGCGAATGCACTTTTTGAGAGCATGCAATTACTCACCCCAAAGACGAGATAGCTTGGAGCACAGGCGACGAATGGTGCCAGCAGACTGCTCCAGACTGCCACCCTACACCTAGCCACAGTGGACCATGCGTGATTGTGTTGTGGAAACCTGAGAAAGATGTCTAGTCGAATGAGTCTTGGCTTTCGGGTTGGAGCCGCGTTGACGAACGGTTTGTTGCCGACGTTTCGTAAACCTGATACCATGTATCAGGTTACCTCTCGCCCTTATGAAGTAAACTGCAATGTTTACGAAACGTCGGCAACAAACCGTTCATCAACGCGGCTCCAACCCGGAAGCCAAGACTCATCCAGAATCTACCCGCGGAAGCCTCAAAGACCTTAGATGTCTAGTCGTTAGAGCTCTTATCCGATCCTAATGGTGAATGAAAAACTACGTCATGAGTTTTTCGAGTACCTATGTTCGCGCTCGATAAAAATGGCTATCCATTCTCGGGCAATACGTATGGGCTTGACGCTCAATCATTTCCGATTTCAGAACCGCAAGCCCATAAGATTCGCTGTCTAATCCCCGAGCCATTTACTCTTTTGTGATCATCAGATTGGATATTAGCGGGCTTCGACGCTGAACGTGTTTCTACTTTCTTTCATCTCGTTTTACAACATTTGCCGAACCCTTATCTTTTACTCACAACAAGGATAAAGGATAGGCTCCACTGGACTGAAATATTTACTGCTTTTTCCGCACCCGTACCCAGAGCTGTCGGCTCGCGTATCACCATTAACGATCCTAAACCCTCGGTACTAAATCTTTCGGCGAATTTTTTAAAACAGATCGTCTCGTGTTTCCAGACGGGAAAACCCTCCTTTTTTGTAGTCTACGGATCCTCAAAGTATATACCGAACTAAATGTCGCGGTGCACCGCTGGCTATTTATATACCTATAGAGTATACAACATATTGTTGTAACAGCGAAGGAGCACAAGCCGCACGTAACTGATGTGGCAGGTAATTTAGGTCAGTAAACCTCACCAACCCCATAGAACCGTTGTTTCGTGGAATGCATAACATGGGAATTCGATTATTGTCTATAGACACCATGATGTAATTGGCGAAGTTACTATACAAATGGCCAAATACTGGTTCCCTAGGTACTAGAATGAATTCAAGGGGAAATAACTCGTTGAAATATAACTTGTCAATAGTTGATCGTGAAATATTCAAAAATAATCGTGAAAATAACTGAAATAATGAGGAATTAATGTAATAATGAGAAATGAATTAATCGGAAATACAAGAGTTCATTCGAAATGAAAAAATGATGTCGAAATAAGAAAAAAAATTCAAGAAAATGTTGAATTATAGGTGAAATAATGTAAAAGGGGTTATCCCCGTTGATAAATTAAACAAACAAACAAACAAACAAACAAATTATAGGTGAAATAATGTAAAATGAGACAAAGAAAAAATTGCAACGAAGAAACTTATTTGAAATAAATGAAATGATTTGAATTATTTCCTAAAAAAAAATAATAATGTGTCAGTTAAATCTTGAGTTACTTCCAAATTGAATAAATTCTCTTCCATTGTCGCATCGTCGGCTAAGGGTTCTCTTTGATTGAAGGTCTACCATGCGGCGGGATGTTCAAAGAACAATATTACAGTCATTGATAGTGATGCAAACAAAAATCAGCAACTTTTGAACTTGAGTTAGCTGTTTACAATTTGTTCAGCAGGAAACTCGCTTTGGTAATTTCTCAGAGGACTCGATTATTCGATCCAAATGATGGAGTCTTTGTATACTAGAATCCTTTTCAATTTATTTGGTGGTTTTATTTTCTACAAATTGGGTTGTGCGCGGTATCTGACATTACCGAATTAACAATTTAATTTAAAAGAAAGGATAAGTTAAAAACTGTCATTTACTAGAACTGTTGAAAAAGATTCACGATTCAAAAAACCAAAGAGTGTAGATTTATGACTAAATAGAAATGTGAAATTGTTTGTATGAACAATGTGAAACCGCGTCGCCTGAAAAGCCGCAACCGACCATATGCAGCAGCTTGCTGGCGGCATTATAGCATGACCCTTAAGAGCATGCTGGAGTCAGGCTTTACCCACCGTACCCGGTTTTCACTTGTTTTCACTGATATCAAAGCCTACGCGTCACGAACGCGAAAAAGAAGTGGTGAGCGCAATCCTATATTGAATTTCGAAGATTTATATTGCAAACTTTTTTATTTCATGCACTAATAGAGACAGGATATGGTATTCTGTATAAAATGATAATTGTCGATGTCAACTGGTGGTCGCGGCCATATTGGGCGTTTCGCCCGTTGGCCGTAGACACAGACGTAGCGCTGCGTTCGTTAAAATTACGATATTTCCGAAGCGCCCTAGAGATGGTGTGGCGCGTAAATATAATCGTGCGGATAACGTCAGGGACCGGTTCAAAATCATGAAAACGTCTAATTATGGTAACGCAACGATTGCTTCAACAATAGGGCAGGTCCATATTATTATTATTATTTTTACAATTCAACAGATTTCGAAATTCCGTTGCCCCGTGGCCTTCGTAATTATAATGTGTTTTTTTTTTCAGGAAGTGAATTATAATTGGCCGAATCCGCGTGGATTCACCCAGATTTTCTAGCCATGTTTTTTGTGGAGGCTGAAACTTGTTTTTAGGGATTCTTTGGCGTAATTATATAAAAGACCCGTGGCGGAGGGTTTTGCCCGAAAATTTTTTTAAGTACCGTATTTATTAATTTTAAATTTGGCGAGAAAATCAGTCTTTTTAAAACGAATTTTAGAAAAACTGCTGTAAAATTGAGCCAAATGGACTGACTTTGACGTTTTTTTCTTTCAAAATGTTCAGAATTTTTTCACCTTTCGGTTCGCACCTACAGTTTTTGATTTCATCGCGATGCGAGTCCACAATTTTGAAAAAACTGAAAAGATTCGAAAATTTTCAAGTCAAAATATCTCAAAACACCACATCTTTTTTTTTCGCTCGTTTTTTCATATGTTTTTGTACATGAACAGTACTAACTTCTCCCAAAGCGGCATCCCCAGTGCTTTCTTTAAACGCAAGATATAGCCGATTTTCGAAAATAACAGTTTTTTTGGCGTTTTTCGCCGTTTTCACGTGTTGTATCGAGTTTGAATGTTTAATACGCTTCAAAATTCATAGCTGTGATACCTATATTAAATTTTAACATTTTATAAATGTGAAACACGGATTTTAATTAACCACAACCCACTACCAGAGTCCTAGTTAAACGAAAAACGTTTCAAAATCAACATTTCAGATACGTTAATTTTTCAATAAAAACGACAATTATTTTTCATGTTTCTTGAACTTTTTCTTCATAATCATATAGGTATACACTCTCACGAATTTGTGATGTATTTGCCCCTGACTCATTTCACACCGAGAGAATAATCTAGCGAGATCAACCGAAGTCTGCTTGGAGTTACCGAAGTGGTTTAAAAGGTCTCTTGTCGGTTCGGGCGAAGTCCGATTTGACTCAAACTGGATTTGACTCAGACAATATTATACACGGAATTATTCTACACAACATTATTTTACACAGATTTTATTGTGCACAGTTTGACTTACCGCGAAATTTGTAAGTGTCTTTTTTCTCGCTGCGGCATTATTATGCACGAGCATTATTCTACACGACATTATCAAGCACGAGATTTATTTACACGGAGTTATTATGCACAAGTTTTATTCTACACGGCGTTATTGTGCACTAATTTGATTTTACATGCTATACAACGCAGACGGTGTTCTGGGAAGGGTTAGAACAAGTTAGGACAGCCACTGACACAACACATACACGCACACATGATACAACACAGACGGTGTTCTGGGAAGGGTTAAAACAAGTTAGGACAGCCACTGATTCAACACACACACGCACACATGATACACCGCAGACGGTGGTTGGGAAGGGTTAGAAAAAGTTAGGACAGCCCTTGATACAACACACACACGCACACATGATACAACGCAGACGGTGTTCTGGGAAGGAATTGAAGTGGATGCATTTTTTTGTTCTCTTACCTTTCCTTCCCATTCCCCCAATTTCAAAGAGTTCAATTATTTTCAGCAACAGTTGAACATCATTCACAAGTATTCATCCAAAAGTAAGGCCATTGGCCTATTCATTTCAATCCCCCCCTGAATATTTCAATGATTGACAGTGACGAATATCAAAAATTCTGCAGGAATTGTGAAAACGAAGGCGTAGATCGGCACATGTCATGTAAAATCAAATTAGTGCACAATAACGCCGTGTAGAATAAAACCCGTGCATAATAACTCCGTGTAGAATAATACTCGTGTACAATAATGCCGTGCAGAATAAAAACTGTGTGGAAATACGTTTTTCTGCACGCCGTGCGTAAAGTTCGATTTTACGCACGCAAGCGTGCGTGTAATCGGACTTTACGTGCGTTTGTGATGAAAAATTTTGTTCGATACATGTGCGAAATATACAATACTATTATCTATAATAATATAATACTATAATATAAATAATGCTATTTATCTCGATTGCACAGAAATTTGTAAAGTATAATCCGTGCAAAATACATCCGTGTACGGAAAAAACTGTGTATAATAGCGTAGCGAGAAAATAGACACCTATATTACAAATTTCGCGCTAAGTGAAAACGTGCTCAATAAAATCTGTGTCAAATAATGTTGTCTCAAATAACTCCGTGTATAATAAAGCCGTGTAGAATAATTTTGTGTATAATATTGTCTGAGGCAAATCCGATTGAGTCAAATATATACCTTCTCAGAAAAAGTTCAAGAAACATGAAAAATAACTGTCGTTTTTATTGAAAAATTAACGTATTTGAAATGTTTATTTTGAAACGTTTTTCGTTCAACTAGGACTCTGGTAGTGGGTTGTGGTTAATTAAAATTCGTGTTTCATATTTATAAAATATTAAAATGTAATGTAGGTATCGCAGCTATGAATTTTGAAGCGTATTAAACATTCAAACTCGATACAACACGTGAAAACGGCGAAAAACGCCAAAAAAAACTGTTATTTTCGAAAATCGGCTATATCTCGCGTTTAAAAAAAGTACTGGGGATGCCGCTTTGGGAGAAGTTAGTACTGTTCATGTACAAAAACATATAAAAAAACGACCGAAAAAAAACATGTGGTGTTTTGAGATATTTTGACTTGAAAATTTTCGAATCTTTTCAGTTTTTTCAAAATTGTGGGCTCGCATCTAAATGAAATCAAAAACTATAGGTGCGCCCCGAAAGGTGAGGAAATTCTGAACATTTTGAAAAAAAATCGTCAAAATCAGTCCATTTGGCTCAATTTTACAGCAGTTTTTCTAAAATTCGTTTTAAAAATACTGATTTTCTCGCCAAATCAAGAGACTCGGTAGAGTCTCGAGCCAAGTACATGAAAAATTTTTTTTTTCACGCGCGAGAGACTCAACGGCTCTATATACCCGAGCGAACACTGTTTCGGCCGAACGGTAATTTTTAAGTCGTGTTTATTCCGTCTTCGTGAAAAATATTGCGTTTTGCATGCAAGATTCTGAATCTGGACTCGAAAAGCTCTCATTTAAGCCTAATTTGAACGTAATCAGGTAACTGAGAGCTTAGATATGATGAAATTATAGATTTCTGATACCCCGTTTCATCGTCAATTTCATTTCCTTCTCCTTCAGTCGATTTCCAAATTCTGAACATATAATAATAGAGAAAGTCGTTCAACGTCGATCGAGTAATAGGGAAGTTACGTGCTGCTGAAATATCACAGAGTTTCCGATCTATCTAGTATAATACATGCAAACAGACGAAGCAACATTGTCTATGGCCGTCAAGTTACCGACCGTGCTGTCGTTCCATGTCGGCTGCTAGGGCGACTGCTAGATTGAGTGAGGTTAGGTTCTGCTAGGTTGACGAAGCGGTCAACAAGAGTTTTTATTACGGATTCGCGTATGTTAATTATTGTTACCGCTGGACATATGATAATGTGACGTTATTTACGACTTATTTATGACAGGATAAGAAACAATGAAATTTATGATTCTCCACTGAAGTGGATATACGATTTTTGAGTGAATGAGATAGTCATTGAAATTTGGTAATACATAACCTATGGGATTGATCATGCTACATTGTAATTGAAATGAAATAATACTCTACGATGTCGAACGTTCGTATCATGCTCTGTCTTGTGTAAAAATATTCATTCGTACGAGGGATTTATTATTATGCGACGAGTCCTAAGGATTAACAGACGTATATCTCGGCGGACAGTCTAGAGCAAACTTAACTCAGAATTTACGGCGATTATAGAGCTCCGTACACATTTCCAACAGGGTTGCTGTAGGGTTTCATGAGTTACGTTTGTTTGTTGTTTCGTTTGTTACGTCTGTTTCCTCAGGTCTTGTCAATATGAAAAATCGTTCAATTGTTTTGGTTATATTGTTACGGGGGTGTCTCTGCATTTCGTACCCCCGTTATACATGGTTTACGGATGTTTCGAAACAGTAGAATCTTCCGGTCGCTTCGGCGACCGGCATTATTATTGTAAAAAAATAACAGTCTCGCTCTGGACTTTAAAGAGAACGCATGTTTGAATAAACATAACCCCCTGATCTTGAAAGAGATATTTGCTGCCTTTGGTCCTTAGTTATTTCCCGGAAAGTCGTGTCTTTTATTCGTAGCAGGGTTCGACCCGTTGTTACACTGGTGGAGGAGCTGGGATAGCTCTTTACGACCTTTTCCGGATTTTCTGTGAGGACCGAGACCGACAGTTTGGAGCTTTCGAGAAGTTAAGTCAATCTCACACGCTCAAAAGAAACCTGAAGATATGCGTCGCACGCGTCTACAAAGCGCTTCCGCGAATAACGAAGTGGTTGACGCTGCTCAGGAACCCCCAGCCAAGAAGGCTTGTCCCGGTCTGGTAAGTCAGACAACACCCTCTGTTTCGCCACGACCCCAGGTTTCGCCGCGACAACGGCACCCCTCAACACCGACGTCGCCAATGGACCCACGAGTGGAACCCAGTCCGGCCCAGCTCTTTGAGCTCCTTCAGGAACAGTTCCGAGAGCCGCGACAGCAGGATCGCATCGACAGGGAACAGGAACGGGAGGAGGTATTCCGACGTTTCGCAGCCTTGGAAAGTCGCCTTCCCCAGGCCTCAAGGGTACAAACCCCGTTCCCTCAGCCCCTCGCAGCTTTGCAGAAACCGACACCAGCCCCTCGTTCCCCTGAAAACCTCGCGCAGGGACGAGTACCGACCCCCCGCTCCCCTGGAAACCTCGCCCAGGTAACGGATGTTACCCAGAGGTCAGTGCCAGTTTTGGGAGTAAACGCCCCCTTAATAGCTTTGGTAGAAAATGTGTCCGGTACGGCGCCACCACAAATGGCGTTGACCCCGGTACGTCCTCAGTACGATCGTACTGGAGAAGCAGTACGGGACGACTTTATTGGTAGAACGCAGAACTTGATGTGTGGCGATGGCCTTTTGACGAGGCATGGGTTCGCAGGGTCGCCGCCCACACAAGATACTGCTGGCCGGTTCCATCTCAAATCAGGCAGCAAGGTGGGGATGAAAAATTCAAACGATTCAGAAAAAAAGTATGTCATTCTTCGTCGAATTTAAGGAGACCCGTATTTTTTCATTTTGCTGTAAAAAAAATTTGTCCGCCTGTACGGCTATTCTCATTTTTTGACGAAATCCCACTTTTACGAATCTCAAAAATTTCGTTTTTTGTTCAAACGGCCATAACTTTCGAACCAATGGACGGATTTGAGTCATCTTTTTTTCAAAATATGCGTATTTCTGTCTCCTTTCAGTTGGTTCCAAGATGATGATAATCGGTTGAAAAATGACAAAGTTATTCGACATTAAGTAAAATAATGTGAAGAAATTCAACGACGATTTTCGGCAATTGCATATTTTTCGATTCGATCGCTGATTTTTTCTCGAATAGTCCACAAATAGCACTAACTTTTCGCGCGAGTTTCGTTAGGGGCAAAGCTCCTTGAAAAAAGTTATGATTTTTCAAATATTGCGAATTTTCATTGCATACGAGTTTGCTCCTGGAGACGTACTACAGCTCGGTATCCCCACCGACACGCAGCAAACACCCGCGTAACTGGCAGTTTCATGACTACTCGGTCTCCGTGTACACGGCCCTTGCTTGGGTTGGCGGTAGTAGGACAGTGAGCGGCCGAGCAGCGCGTCACAACCAGTGTTTTCGTATGTTTGTTTTCCTCCGCGATTTCGCTGCTGCCGTTGATGTTAATATTAGCCTATATTCTTCCGGATGACAATTTTTTACGTCCTCTCAAGAACAAGGTGTTCTCTAACCTATATTCAGAATCTGTTTGGAAATCAGTATGGAGAATAAATCTGGCAACCGTTTTCCAAAGAAGGTAGCTTGTGCCGATGTTGAAACCATACACAAGAAGAAAATTTTCGCGGCCAAGGGACACTGTTTACAAAAATTAGAAGATTTAGCGATACTGATCCAGCCTTTATTTCCGGAAAAATCTGTTGACAGAGAAAGTCAAGTTTGCAGACACTGCTACGAAAGATTAGCTTCAAGGTTCATCGTTTCATCTTCATTGGAAATATCTGTATCCGACAATGAAACTAATGATACTCCTACATTCAGCAGTCAATCAAGCAGTTGTTTACCAGATAGTGGCGAATTATTCACGCCACCTGAAAATATGCGAATTGAAGAATTCAATCAGGAGCTCCGTAGACAGAACTTGGATGTATCTCCGTTAAAACAACCCACTACAGTCGAGAACCAAGCCCAGCCCAGTTACGCTGCGAAGAAGCGTAAACAAATCATAGAATCCTTTTCAGATGAAACTGCTTCTAAAATGCGAAAATTGTATGATTTACCGTCAGCAGTAGAGTTTGAAGTTCCATTTGCTTGTGGAAACTGTACGCAATGGATAGCCAATTTGAAAATCTCTCTACAGAATTGCACATCAACCAGTGAAAAAATCAGACTCCTCTCAATTTTACCTCACAACATACCAAAAAGTAAAATTCTCGTGGAAATTCCAGGAGTTACTAAATATATGATCGAAGCTGCACGAAGCCTTACGGACAAGAAAGGAAAGTATCACACGCCAGATCCGTACAATGGTCATCCGATTAACGAGGACACAGTTCGTTTAGTACACAGTTATTACCTGGATGACGATCTAGATTGTTCAAGACAAAGTTCAAACAAAAATGATACAATAAATGTCACAGAGAATGGTGAAAAAGTGAAGAAGGTCAAACGATTTTTAACCCGCAGTATTTCCGAAATATATAACTTATTTCGCACGAACCATCCAGAAGTGAAAATCGGGAAATCAAAGTTTTACTCTTTACGTTTAAAATGGGTTAGCCCACAACCGTCAAGAGAAGTATGTGTTTGCATCTATTGTGCCAATTTCGAGTTGTTGCTGATCGCTTTGAAAAACTTGAAAAATAGTTCTCTACCAATCGTCGATATCCGCAGCCAAGTGCTATCTGCCGTGGTTTGCTCTCCTGAGAATCAAGAATGTGTTTTTCAAGATTGTAAAGATTGTCCCGGCAAGGATGGCATCACATGCGAACTTCTCGGCATTCCGGATGAAGAAAGGTCAGAAGAAGTTACTTATGCTATTTGGGAGAAAGCTGATCTGGTGAAAAAAACGACGTCACTGGACAGCTACTTAGAGGAATTGAAGAACTGGACAATCAAAGCAAGTGTACATCTAGCGTGCAAACGAATTCAGCAAAAGGCTATTCGAGATGAGAAAGCATTAGTTAGAAACAGTTCGTCACACCTGCTATTGCATGTGGATTTCGCAGAAAACTGGTCTGTTATTCTCAAAGATGAAATACAGAGTTATCATTGGCAAAACAAACAAATATCAATATTCTCAGCTGTTTGTTATTTCGGAGATGTAACTCAAAGTTTCGCCATTGTCAGTGACGATAGAAAACATGATTCGGCTTATGCACTAATGGCCATGGATATAATGATCAAACACATCGAAGAAGAATTTCCGGATCGAACGATCAACAGCATCAGTGTTATATCTGACGGGGCTGCAAGTCAGTTCAAAAATCGATTCCAATACACGGAACTGAAAAACTCAGTACGTCCGAAGAAATGGATATTTTCTACCACCGGTCATGGAAAAGGAGCTTGCGACGGCGTTGGTGGATTGGTGAAGCATTTGGCAACAAAGCACAATCTTTCAAAGAAGCATATTGAAGCTATCCAAGAAGCGTTTTCGTTTGTGGAAACGGTCAAAAAATACACATCAGCGATAAAACTGTATCTGATTAAAGCCGAAGACTTAAAAATATTCCGTGAGAGAAAAGAAAAAGAATGGAAAAGTGTCAAGCCAATAAAAGGGATACAAAAAATGCACGTTTGGAAAAAGGAAGTCGAAACCGGCCGTACCTTTACTGCAAGAACAAATCAACACCCGTGGGTTCAAGAAGCAACAATCTAGGATATCTTAATGAATGATGGATAGTTTATGTATTCAATCATCCTATATTCGAATAAATATCACATATTTTCTATACCCTGCATGTATTTCCTTCCATACAAATGCTTCACAATTTTAATGAAAATTCGCGATATTTGAAAAATCATAACTTTTTTCAAGGAGCTTTGCCCCTAACGAAACTCGCGCGAAAAGTTAGTGCTATTTGTGGACTATTCGAGAAAAAATCAGCGATCGAATCGAAAAATATGCAATTGCCGAAAATCGTGGTTGAATTTCTTCACATTATTTTACTTTATGTCGAATAAATTTGGCATTTTTCAACCGATCATCATCATCTTGGTACCGCCTAAAAGAAGACGGAAATACGCACATTTTGAAAAAAAGATGACTCAAATCCGTCCATTGGTTGGAAAGTGACGACTGTTTGAACGAAAAACGAAATTTTCGAGATTCGTAGAAAGGCATTTTCGTCAAAAAATGAAAATGGCCGTACAGACGAACACATTTTTTTACAGCAAAATAAAAAAATACGGGTCTCCTTAAATTCGTTGAAGAATGACATACATTTTTTTCGAATTGTTTGAATTTTTCGTCCCCACCTGGCTGCCTGATTTGAGATGGAACCGGCCACTGTATACCATACCACGAAAATAGAAGTATACTCAACAATATTATTATACGATATTGTTATTACTGCAATAAATCCCTGATTTTTAATATTGTATTTTTTTCGTGATAGTCTTTATTAGCAGATCAATATTCGGTCTACGATGTTATACATCACACGGCATTTGGTCATTTACTCCCTCAGGTACGTATGTATCAAGTTTTAGTAATATTATTTGGATCGAAAAATCTGTACACATCTCAAAGACGCCCACAAAGTCGACACCAGCACAGGAATTGACGAATTTCAGTGACGCACGAAATATTTTTTCTCGATATGAAGCAGTGTTTTAGCATCGATGAAACTTCAAGGATATATCCGTCGTATCACCCCACATATTGTGTGAAATTTTTTGGAAAATAAAAAAATCACTTTTCGAGAAAATCGGGTTTTCCTAATTTTCGAAAAATGAACGTCATTCCGTCAATTTTCAAAAATCCTCAAATTTTTCTTCGAATTCCAAAAGAGTGCGAAAAACTCTACAAAATGAGACCAAGATGAAGTATTTGCGATGATCCGTTCCGCAGATATAGCGTTATTAAGAAAAAAAGTGTTCCCTTTCCAAGAACTTTGGTAGCGCACGATTAAATGTTCAAATAGCCGTAACTTCGTAGCAAAATTTTTTTTTCCAAAACAAAGAAATACGGGTCGCTTTTTCTTCATCAAACAACAACATATTTCAATTTGAAAAAATTCCGTGACATCACGATTTCCAGCCTGCCCGATTTGAAATGGATTCGGTCTATAGCGGGACTCGTGCTCACACTATGACTGTTACACCCACGAGTCCCGCTATACCTATATCTACAACAGTCATCAACATATCTATTAGAGAACGAAAGTTGCAGCAAAAAATGTTCACCGACGCATCGCTATCTGGTTGGGGCGCATTCTGCAGGGGAGAAAGAGCTCATGGGATTTGGTCCTCCGAACAATGCAAAGAACACATAAATATGTTAGAATTAAAAGCAAAAGATAGATAGAATCGCTATGGAAATGGTGCGAAGCTCGCAAACTATGGGTATTTACCACCTTTATCAGATCATCAGGTAATGTAGAAGCTGATATAGAATCACATCGTATATCAAAGGAAAACCAATGGGAACTGACAGATTTGGCCTTTTCTGCCAAATCCTGGCGCCATTGCATTCGACGCCTTTACGATTTCATGGTCAAAATCAGCTTTCCACTCATTCCCACCGTTTAGCATTATACTCAAGGTACTCCAAAAAATTATAATGGACAAGGCAGAAGGTGTACTTGTGGTTCCCCTCTGTGGCCGCCGCAACCCTGGTTCCCTATATTCCAGTCTTTGCTCACCTCAAAGATAGTTCGCTTCGAACCTCAGAAAGATTTACTGTTATATCTCCTTCCAGAGAGAGTCACCCGTTGGCACGGAGTCTCGTCCTGGTTGCAGGGCTTTTGTCAGCCAAGCCTTCAAAGTAAGAGGCGTTCAAGATCAAGCAATAACGATGTCAATTAACTCATTGACTAAATCCACCAGCAACCAGTACGATAAGCCACTCCGAGAATGGCACCAATTTTGTCGAAGAAACAATAAGTCACCGTTTCATGCATCAGTACCTAATTGTCTAGAGTTCTGCAGTGCCTTACTATACACGACCAACTCATACAGCTCTTTTAAGCCTAGGCACTTACTTGGGGTCCAGATGACCCCAACTTCAACTTCTCCTCAATATTTCGCATAGAAGATGCTCGAATCTAAACCTGTGGCGCCATCTGTTAGGAGTTTGAAGTATTGACTATACATTGGCTCCATAGCCGTTGCAAGCAAAGCGTTAGTCTGGCTTTGGCAGCCGATAATCAAAGTAAAAATCAAGAAAACCAACAAAGATAATGTATAAGTTTCAAGAGGTTTAAGTGACTAAGGTTAATACCTATGGAGCTGCTCCGTTCCTGATATTCTAGGTTCTTCGAAGGAGTTGCGGAACACGTCCTGAAAAAAGAAAGTATACATCCTTACGGGATCCAAACATAGTCCCGTATATTCAAGTCTTGGGGGGCGAATAAAGCATTAACTCTAGAAAATTTAACAAAAAAAAAAAAAAAAAAAAAAAAAAAAAACATTAGTCATCCTTCTGGCACTCAGTACGGCACAAAGAGTACAAACATCATCCAAGATTAGACTAAGCAGCATACAGAAATCAGATACACTTATTCAAATATTAATAAACGACCCTGTAAAAACTTCAGGCTTGAACAAAAATCAACCTGTCCTTAAACTACCATCCTTTGTAGAAGAACCTGACTTGTGCATAGCTTAACGGCTATCCTAGAGTATATAAGTAAAACAAAAAATCTGAGTAAAGAAGGAGAAGACTTCTTCTTGACTCTATCAGTATAGATATTATAAAGTAAACAGCTGGTTGGACAGAAAAATAGGCAGCGTTCGCCAGATTTTATAACAAACCAATTAAAATATAAATCCTGGCAGCTTTGCGTCAGCTGTTATAAATACAAAAAAAAAAGAAGCCGAAAGCATGGGCAATATTGTTTAACTTGATTATTATTGTTATTTATCAAGTTAAAACAGACCATTTGTTTAGGCTACAAGCCACTACTTGAAAAAGTCTTTGCAGAATAATTGTCCCAATCATATAATGAAGATAATAAATAATCATTATTTTGTCAAACTCGAAGTCTTTAAACATCTACATTCGATCTAGAAGACGATACGGCGAATTATAATTAATTGATTGAACGAACTTACCTAAGTGATGTTCAGTCAAAATTATGCGAGCTGTCTCGTCCGAATAGATCAAACCCACCCTTTACGAAAAAAATTGATACCATCAATCCCAAAATCGAAATAAAAAATAACAATCCTTCGAGTTCAACAAAGAAAAATCGAGAACAACAGTCACCCAAGTTCAAGTTTCGCGCGATGGAAAACCATAATGGTGCAAATGAAGGTAGCATCAGGATGAGAAGGGCGCTAGTGGCGCCGTGGAGAGATACCTTTGAGAAATTCTTTCTCTCTGAATGGACTGTGGTCAGAAAGTACAGTAACGGTGTTACTACATTTGATCTATTCGGACAAGACGGCTCGCATAATTGCGATTGAACATCACTTAGGTAAGTTCGTTCAATCAATCAATTATACTTATTTGAGTGACTCAGAGCTAGAACTATAATCTGGGACCGTGAGCCACGATCGAGGAAAAAAGGATCAAACGGCTGTCCAAGCCTGCAATGCCATCTGACACAGAATAAATTTCACGCATTGCCAACAAGTACGTTTCACCTCGTGAATCATTTTTGATTATGTAAACGTTCTAACGAGTCTAACAAGTCAGCCATCCTGACCCGGAAACCTGATTTTTCAGTCCAACTGATTCTCTGCAGTTATCATCCCGACTGGAAATTTGGTCAGGCTAGCCTGTCGTCCGACCAGGTCCCGATCAGGTTAAAATCAGGTTTGCCACATTAGGGTACAGCTGATGGGATCCGGATCAGGTGAGCATCAGGTTTACCTCAGTGAGGCGAGCCTGTTGGACTCCTGATCGGGGCAACCTCAGGTATCCCTTGATAAGGTGTACCTGTTGGGCCCGCAGTCAGTTCAGCCTGATACGGCCCTCATTCAGGCTTGCCTGCTGAAACCCTGGCCAGGTTAGCTTCGGGCATCCCTTATATCAAGGTGTGCCGGTTATGCCCCTGTTCCGGTTGATATCAAGAATCCCTTACTGTTCGGCCGCCGGTCATGTTAGCCACCGGCTTCCTCACTCAGGCACGCCTACTGCGCCCCTTGTCAGGTTGCTAACAGGCATTCTTTATTGTACGCGTTTTACACCAAGTGCAAAATGTGTAATTCATTCATAATACACACCCATTTGATACGCTTTCAACCCGCTGGTACCATGCAGGATAATCATTTATATTAGTATGTCAGAAGCTCTCATTAACATTGAAAATTCTTCTATTTTGGGGTATTTCGAAAGTGTAGGTGGTGGGTATGGGTGTCCGATCGGCAAATTTAACGTTTTGAGCAACAGATGTAACGTAAAATCGTCACGGGAGTCAG
>JAEUYN010001811.1:0-10823 GCA_018257835.1 Euura lappo
ATAAATCAAGCACCCATTCTCACGTATGCGAGATTTCAGACCGGGTCACCGACTAAATACGCAAGATAAAAATAGTTGAAATTGGAATTTTTAACATGGGCCTTATGGCAGGATCCCTCTCGAAAGACATGGGCCAATTGATATCTCTACATTTACTACACAGATGTTTACGAAAAACTATAGTAATGTTGATTAGATCGCGAAGATTGCAAATACAATAATACAGTATGGGGTCACCGACTCATATTATGAGATATTCGATGTCAAAGTCTCGTAAAATTTGAAATTTAGAGAGGTTATGGAACCGCGTAGAGATTCGGCAGCGAGACCGAAATATGATGGCAGAGCGCCTGCGCGAGAATTGAACCTCCATCCGTCTAGCACTGGAGAAAGTGAGATAGAGAATCGCGGTATTGCCATACTTATGTATGCAGTATCGTACCGTAAAATTATTCTTCTTTCACGGTTTTTATTCAGTGGCGCGAAATTAATAATGTATTCATAGAATTAACAATAATTTGATCGGAAGCAACTGTGTTATGACAAACTTGCGGTCTTCTGTAAAAATAGAGGCCCTCGCGTAAGCCCCCACACAAATCGGCCCTTTGTGCTAGAGCCTCCTTAATACAGAAATATAACGATCAATAATTATGACGAATTATTGAAATTGCTTAACTTTCTAAAACTCTTCTGCAAACAATGGAACTGAAAGTTTCAAAACGATACCACAAAGAAAAAAATGTTGAAACAGTTGAAGTGGAATGTCTCAGGGTGAGAAAGAAAAAATTACTCTTTTGTACAGAAAAATTGCGAATGAATTAAAAGAAACTGGGTTCTGAGAGTTATTCTTTTGTTTTTTAAGAAACTTTATTCGTTTTTTTATTCGTAATAATGCGAAACCGCAAAAACTCATCTCGACAGAATCAGAATCCGATCTTCCGAGGTTTTGGGTCGTGTTGCGTCCGCAAGGCGAGAGTTAGAATGTGATAATCTAGTCGGAAAACAGCGAGGCAGCAAGAACCGACCTTTTTTTTCGTCGGCTTCTCTTCTCTTATCTCTGCCCACCTCGCGTGGGAAACAGAATCGAGAAAAGTTTTCAGAGGTTTTCTTTTATCAAATTGAAACTCAAGCTCGTCTCCTCGTCCCTACCATTTCGTTCCGGTTCATTCAATTCTTGAAAAAGTCAAATCCCGGAAAAAAATAACTTGTTTCGTATAAAGAAAACGCATGTGGGGGAAACTCGGGGCGACACACTTGGAGCTTTTTCGATTAGACCCCGTTCGGTCACATCTGCATCGGACACAAAATAATAAACCTGCATTATCGGACACATTTTCTTTCGGACACATCCGGATCGGACACGAGATAGATAGTGATTATATATCGCGTGTCTAATGGCATAAGGACGTGAGCGCCATTATACAACTTTTTGCTGTTCGTAACGGCAAAAGGTCGTATTTTTTCTTTTCTTTTTTTTTGTATTTGGGATAAAAACCCGAAGATTCGTTCATAAACGTCGAAATTTAATATTGGGTCAATTAAAAGTAGAAGGTCGTAGCCACCATTTTTTTTTTTTAATTGGCGCTCACGTCCTTCTGCTTTTACCTTGGTTTTTTTTCTTCTATCAATTTTCGAAACGTTGTCGATTTCGATTTTTCTTTGCGTTTCACGAGTTTTTATAACTACTTGCAAAAATCATGAGAAATAAAAAAATCCACATGGCGCTCACGACCTTCTGCTTTTATCTTAATATTTTCATTTTATTTTTCATAAATTTTCGAAACGGTCGTTTTTCCAATTTAATTAAGAATCAGCCTAACTTAGGAACTTGGAAATTACGAAGAGTGTTAAATTTAGGCTGGCTTACTGTCAGCGACCGCCGGCTCTACCTTCTCGGGTCCTTGCTTTACATGGTTTTTCGTTCGGGTAAGCCTTCGTACCTGCGGGATCTTTTTGTCACCGAGGCGTATCGCAGGTCCTTTGCGGTGGCGGGAGTGAACTTCTGGAACTCCCTGCCGAACGGCTTGAGAGAGGCTAGCATTAATTTAGTTTCTCTGTTTTGGTATTTTTATGTAATTGGCATTTCTTATTATTGGGGTTATTGTATTATGTTTATTATTATTATTTATCATCTTGTTAATTATTTTCAATCTTCTGTATCTTTTCTTTGTTTTTCTATTACGTTTTCTATTATGACTGTTATTACTATTATTATTATTATTCTGATTACTTTTATTTTTATCTTATTGTTGTGACGTAGTTTTGTAGTCTTGCTGTTATTATCATTGCTATTTTTATTTTATAATTATTGCCACTATGAGTATTATTGTTATTTTATTATTTTGTTTGATTTTTCTATTTTGGTGTTACTATTGCTTTCTCTTTAGTTTTGGTTTATTTTCTGAGTGTACTTCAACCCCTTGTCCTACATTGTTAAGGACACTAATAAATTAAATTAAATTAAATTCACATATTTGAATTTATCGGACGAGGCGAACCAAATTAAATTAATTATTGGTACCCACCAAGGAGAGATTCTTCCTCTATTCGAGCGTGCAAACCTTGGTGGGACCGAAAAAAACCTATAGAAAAATGGATTCATTTTTTATTTTTAATAAAATTAAATTTGAGGATAGAGCAAATTGAACCGATAATCTTCTGAACCGAACGGTCTCTTCAAAAGATGCTCGAAAGTGCCAAAAATGTTGAAACCAATACAGAAATCGACGGATTCCATACAGTCACTTGTAATAGTATATTGTGCACCAAGGGAGCAAAGGCCATTTTCGCTCCCGAGCGTGTAGTTTGCTGCACGACGGAGAGGAGAGGCTGCACGAGTCGCGAGCCGAACACGAGGGTAGCAAACAACACCGAGGGAGTGAACAGTCCTGCGACCGCGGTGCACAGTGTATTTTTTCCACCATGAACGGAATGGTCGATTTTGCGGGCAAAACGGTGATCATTTGAGATTATGTGGCTGAAGTGTAGCGCGGCCGGTACGGGAACTAAAAGCAGGGAGGAAAGAGTTTCAGGGAAGAAAGACCGGGGAAGAAAGACTTCCCGGTCGGTGAAACCACTGTTTGCTCCCCGAAAACAGGTAGCAAAATCGGCCTTTCCGTTCATGTATGGAAAAAAATATATTTTTTCAGTATGAAGCGATGCTTCAGCAACAATGAAACTCACAGAACCTATGAGTCATATCATCCCACATATTGTGTGAAATATTTATTGGAAAAAGAAGTTTCATTTCTACGAAAGGGAGTTTTTCCGATTTTCAAGATATTGTGCGTCATTCGGTTGATTTTCTGAATTCTTGAAATCTCTCTTCGGATTTTGAGGGAATGAAAGTAAAAAAAAAAATGCACAAAATGTGACAAAGAATGATGAACGTCAAGAAATTTTTGTTAAATTCAGATGATGGGAACGCCAATTAGGCATCCACCTCTGAACAAAATAATATTTGAATTTAGGTATTCGTAGTCCGCGATGCACAACTGTATCAATAAGGTACGGGCGATGATAAAACTTTATTGAATATTCAGAAGTGATCACGAATTAACGAATTGAATCTCAACGATTCAAGTACTTGCGTCAATACAATATGAATCAGACTCGACAATCCGGGTAAACGAATCCCGTCATTGGAATGTCCTCTATACCACATCTAGATACGAAATGACTCAAGATTATCGAAGGCCCGTTGATGCCATAAGGTGACTTAATTTTGAGCGGAAAAATCACGTCATGTTTTTAACCATGAAAGGGGTGCAAGGGGGATCGAGGCACCGACTCTTCTCGTTTGGATATCATTCTGAACGTCGCGTTTGGTTTCTGAATCACTATTTTCGGATAATCAGTGATCACTGAATTATCTGTTTCGTAATATTCCTCACGGTATTTTTTATATTTGAACATGGTTAGCGAGCGACGTTTGAAAACTTTATTGGCACAGCCTCGGAATAAGAACGGTATGCCTTGCAAATTGCATCCAAATCGGTTTAGCGGTCGGAACGGAATCAAACTTTTCATGCAGGTGTTGCAAATAAAAAAACCTTTTCACATGTCACGTGACTCGGAAGGAAAAAGTAATTGTATTGATAAGGGCCTCTGAATGTCTTTATTCTTTTGTATTCGGAATCTGTGTTGGGAAATGGAAAATTTATACGATACAGCGAATGAATATTTTCGAAATTGATTTTTATTTCTCACAATCTTACGCAGCTTCACATTATTCTCACTGGTATACAAATACATATTCAGTTATCAATTGGAAGACGTGCTGGCAGAAAGTGGTAGTCTCTCGTCCAGCAGATGATTTACGTTCTCCCACAAAAAGTTGTTCAGATTAGCACAAGCGGTTCCGAATATTCCGCTCGGCGATAGCTGCTAAGAAGTGGCCTGCGAATAGATTCACCAAAATTAGTGAATAAATATATTCAGCATCTTCGGATCAGGTGCAGATACTGTCGATGACACTCACCAGTAGTCTCTTCCGCTGCTTCGGTTCAGCTGGACTGGCATGGGATTTATGATTATCCACCTGAGAGAGTGAAATTACGATTCAATGGCAATTACCAGAACACATTGAAAGTATAATTCAAGAAATCATCATATTTTAGTTGACCTTGGAAATAATATAAAAAGTCAAAATATTCAGGATCGTAGTTTAGCAGTACTAAACTGGTGGTACAATTGAAATCAGGGATCGAATATTGAGTATCAAATACGTTTGCCTAACTGAAAGCTAAGAAAATAGATCTATTTATGAAAGCCTCATTGGAATTTGGTTTGTAGCAAACGATAGATCTCAGTATGACAATTATATTTCTAATGGTACGATTGTTTCCAACTTACTACCGGCAGCCGCATTCAAAATCGAAATAACTGTGGGTTTCATTGATTCGGGTGCTTCACTAAATTTGGCCACAGCAGCTCTTGTGTGAGCGCTGATGCCTGGAAATTAAAACATACCGCAATAATTTAGACAATTTTCAAGTGCTAATTGAGGCGCGATATTCTAGATCGGCACAATCGTCTTCAACTCACGTTCGTGTGCCGTGTCACGTCTGTACACATCGTCTAGCATTTTGTTTCTTATTTGGCCGACAGTATCTGAAATCGGAATACAGAGGTTACGATCAAGTTGTCTTCGACTCTCCCTCAGTTCTAAGAACAGCTGGATGAAAATCAAGCTAGGCTTGATGTATTTTTAGACTGAGTGTCACTTACGCGTGAATCTGGAAACAACACCGTCTACGTTTACTGAAAATAAAATAGGCGTATCATGACAGAGTGGAAATTCACTAATTGACGCATGACATAATGGCAATAAGTGAAAATTATAATGAAATATGAAGAATCAAAATAGAAAATCTCGGTCAATTAAAACAATTTCTCGACTTCATTCACTGATATGTGAAGCGAACAGTAGATCACAAAAACATTTTTAAAGGGTAAAAATCGTCTTCAACTCACCCCTGTCACCCGCTTGGATAGAAGATATAGCCTCTGAGATAATGTCTGCGGCTTTCAGCAAATTATCTGAAGTAGAAATAGAGAGGTCCTGAATATCAAACCGAATGATTTTTCAGAATACGGAGAAAACGATAATTCGAGCGTTTTGTAGACGTATAAATTGATCAAGTAAGTGTATCCACTCATCACTTACTAGCGTCATTGGCGTTCATCTCGGAACCGCCTTCTGCAAAATAAAATAGGTACATCATGACACTATTGTACTTCGTCAATATTTGGCGCATGTCTTAGTAGCTATGACTTGAATATCTTCATTGGGTGACATTGTTTTGAACTTACCCTGGGAGATCAGTGTAATATCAGTCGCATGTCCTGACAGTTTGAGTCTGATAGCTGCCAGTTGATCTGAAATTTAAGTAAAGAGGACTGTGATTAAGTCGTCATTCCGCGGTGCTCGACTCGCTTGAGCTAAATTCGAACAACAAGTGAATATCTGTCATTATCGAAAATCTCTGTATCTTTAACTCACTCCACATTTTGTTAGCCGCGGCGAGGTCTCCTGAAACAAAAATCAGAATATCATGACAATACTTGACGAATCAAGTGGAACCTGACATGTTGAAAATGGTTTGAACATTCCGTGTAGCATAAAATGTAGAGAATAAAATGGTTCCAAACAAAGAGCATAACGTTATAAATTCGAACAACAAGTGAATATCTGTCGTTATCGAAAATCTCTGTATCTTTAACTTACTGTTGATTTTGCACCTTAGTTGGGCGGCTCCTGAAACAAAAATCAGGATATCATGACAATATTTGACGAATCGAGTGGAACCTGACATGTTGAAAATGGTTTGAACATTCCGTGTAGCATAAAATGTAGAGAATAAAATGGTTCCAAACAAAGAGCATAACGTTATAAATTCGAAAAACAAGTGAATATCTGTGATTATCGAAAATTTCTGTATCTTTATCTTACTGTTGTTGCTGCCACGCTCGGATGGGCCGGCTCCTGAAACAAAAATCAGGACGTCATGACAGTATTTGACGAATCGAGTAGAACCTGACATGTTGAAAATGGTTTGAACATTCCGTGTAGCATAAAATGTAGAGAATAAAATGGTTCCAAACAAAGAGCATAACGTTATGAATTCGAACAACAAGTGAATATCTATCGTTATCGAAAAGAAAATTTCTGTAATCATAACTATATTATTTTGCCGCCACGCCCGGATGGGCCGTCCCCGCAGAGCAATCAGGACGATCGCCGGTATTATTTGACAGAATCGGTGGAACCTGACATGTTGTGGACGAACATTCAATGTAGCATAAAATGTAGAGAATAAATGGTTCAAACAAGAGCATAACGTTATAATTCAACAAAGTGAATATCTGCGATTGTCAATTTCTCTATCTTTTATCTCTTACTTGTTGTTGCTGCCGCTCGGATGGGCCGGCTCCTGAAACAAAAATCAGGATATCATGACAATACTTGACGAATCGAGTGGAACCTGACATGTTGAAAATGGTTTGAACATTCCGTGTAGCATAAAATGTAGAGAATAAAATGGTTCCAAACAAAGAGCATAACGTTATGAATTCGAACAACAAGTGAATATCTGTCGTTATCGAAAATCTCTGTATCTTTAACTCACCTTTGAGTCTTTTAGCCGCGGGTGGTTCGACTCCTGAAACAAAAATCAGGATATCATGACGATACTTGACGAATCGAGTGGAACCTGACATGTTGGAAATGGTTTGAACATTCCGTATAGCATAAAATGTAGAGAATAAAATGGTTCCAAACAAAGAGCATAACGTTATGAATTCGAACAACAAGTGAAGATAAAATCGTTATCGAAAATTTCTGCCATCTCTTTGTTATTTGCCGCCATGGGTTGGGCGCTCTGGAAGCAAAATCGGACGATCGCGGTGTTTGACGAATCGAGTGGAACCTGACATGTTGAAAATGGTTTGAACATTCCGTGTAGCATAAAATGTAGAGAATAAAATGGTTCCAAACAAAGAGCACAACGTTCAAAAAACACATTTTAACTATATCGTGACGACGTACGCACACTGTTAGAAAAAGTTGCGGTGTCAGACGGCCCGGAGTAGAGGTTAAAAGATTTGGTATTGATTATGACACTATTTTAGTGGTAGAAACGGCACCGGCCATGTTGTAAATGGTAAAACTGGTGTCACTTTGGCCCTTGTGACGCGATTCACAGAGATTAACACCTCTTGGAGTACTAGCTACACCGATAACGGAGTAAATTCACTTGCGTTCCAAAATCGGTGTCCGAGTTGACACCGAAAATAGTCTATAGAAGTCCACACCATTAGGTGTCAATTTGACACTTTTTGTTGCGTGAATGGCACCGATTGGTGTTATTTTATCCGATTTCCTCAAATCGGCAATAATCAATTTGTTTATTTCATTCTTCTATACTTATAAGAACGTACGCGACGTGGTCAAACAAACATCTGAGATGGTGGTTAATGTATGTTTTTGAACAAATCATTGTCCATGGTGCAGAAATCATGTAGGTACCGAAAAGTTGCAGGCTAAGCTATCCGGCCGTATAGCGTAGTGGTTAGGGCGCTCGATTAGTAATACAAACAGCGGCGAGCATTCCGGGTTCAAACCCCGTCTAGGTCTTAGAAATGCGCAAAAACTTACAGCGAACTCAATATGCGTTTTAATTGACATCCGTACTGAAAAACAAGTTAGGGATAGCCTACAACACCGGAAATACCAACAAAAAGGAGAAACTCTACCTAATTTATTGATTTTTTTTTTCCATTACATGAGAAAACACTGTTTCGGAGGCCGAAAAGATCACACCGTTCAGTGCAAAGCTGCACGGTGTATTTTCTTCTAACACCGTTTGGTGTGCATTATCCTCGCGAATTCAACACCGCAATTTTGTTACTATAGAATGTAATCGGTGTCGACCGTAATTAACACCTTACGGTGTTGTTGCATATGAACCATCTCGGTGTTGAACCACGGTGTAGCCTGGTAACACCAGGAATTTTACAATGTGCCACTACACCAAAATCGACGTCGGTGCGGTGTTAGATCAGTGTCAGTTTTAACACCGGTTTTCTAACAGTGCATCGTTTTTATTTCTAACGGTTCAATTAATCTTACCACCTGCAGAACATACGTGCTACAAAATGTACAGTGTGCTGTTAAATATCGCGTGTCTATTCCCTACTGAAAAAGGTATTGTAAAATATTACACGAAAAAGTACATACTAAATTTCATAAAGTTATGACTGGATTCGTGATATGAATTATCACGTAAATTAAGAATGTTGTAAATTATTATGTACTTTACACATGATTTTTGTTCTGACCATTACGTTGTACAAATACACATAATTTATCATCTAATTTATCGTGTGATGTTTTACATGAGTTTTAGCTCTACGAGTTCCAACTTCTTTGAAGAAACTGAAATCAATCACAATCATGTCAAAGCTTATGAACCTAAAACTTTGTTACATTACTATGAAGTACCGTAGCTCAAGCGGTAGCGTTACTGCTTCCAAATTCGAAGGACCACGGTTCGGTCCCGACTCGGGTGTCCCCCTTTTTTTTCTATCATAAAATCTGATCTTGTAAAACATCCTACGATAAATTAGGTAATAAATTATGTGTATTTGTACAACATAATGGTTAGAACAAAAATCATATGATAAAGTACAGAATAATTCGTATCAGGAATCCAGTCATAACTTTATAAAATTTATCATGTAATTTATTATGTACTTTTTCATGTAATATTTTACAGGATCTTGTTCAGTAGGGATGGCATAAGGTCGTAAGCGCCAAAAACGCGATTTTGGTGGCAAAAGGTCGTATATTTTTCTTTTTACGCCATTCGCTCTGAAAACGGCCAAAACGTATGAATCAATTGAAATTACGAGATCGAAAAATGTAAGTGCAAAAGGTCATAAGTTGGGCGGATACGTCGTTCTTTCATTACAATTTTTAAGGAAAAATAAAAAACAACGTAAAGGCAAAACGTCGTAAGCGCCATTTTTTTTTCATTACTTTTAATGATTTTTACAAATAGTTGTAAAAACTCGTAAAACGCAAAGAAAAATCGAATCGACGTCGTTTCGAAAAATTCTATAAAAGAAATCGCAGTTAAAAGCAGAATGTCGTATCCGCCCAACTTACGACCTTTTGCACTTACATTTTTCGATCTCGTAATTTCAATTGATCTACACGCTTCGAACGTTTTCAGAGCGATCGGCGTGAAAGAAAAAATATTTATGCCAGTATAAACAGCAAAACGTCGTATAATGGCGCTTACGTCCTTATGTCATTAGACACGCGATATTTCGTAACACAACACTTCAAAAATTGATTGCTTTCGATATACGTCCATGAGTTCCAGTTTGGCTGTTGGAATTGAAATCAATAATTCAAATATTCTCAGTTTGAATATTGTATCCTTGTTGTATCGAGATTATTTTATTCCTTGATGCAAAAATATTTCTACGTTTATCTACAGAACAGGTTTTTTTCACCTATTGATGATGTGTGTGAATAGTTGCAATACTGACGTGGAAGCTATCGAACCACTTGACTCTCAACTAGTTTTTTTTTACGTTATTCTCACTCATATGTATGTATTTTCCAGCGTACCCGATTGAAATAAGTATAAGTGAGGTTTCATTGTATTGGAAAATAGATCGTTCGAGCATGTACTATTGGTCTGTAACTTACCGCTGCGGCAGCTGGGAAGACCCACGCACACCAATGAGGCGACAAGAAGACAGACGATCTTGTTCATGTTGAAAGTAGCCACTTACTTCGTTAGAAATAGGTTTTTGGTTAGAATTCGTCCGATCCGTCGTATTTATACACAGCAGGAGACCCCCCCCCACCACGTCGATAACTTAACGTAGGCGATGAACAAAAAATTTACGAGTTTTTACAGCCATTTAAAAAAATCGTGAGGAATAAAAAAATCCAAATGGCGCTCACGACCTTCTGCTTTTAACTACCAATATTTTTTATCGAATTTTTTTTACATGGTCGTTCTTTCAATTTATCTTTCCGTTTTACGAGTTTTTACAGCCATTTAAAAAATCGTGAAAATTCAAAAAAATCAAAATGCCGCTTCCGGCCTTCTGCTTTTAACTACCAATATTTTTTATCGAATTTTTTTTTACATGGTCGTTCTTTCAATTTATCTTTGCGTTCTACGAGTTTTTACAGCCATTTAAAAAAATCGTGAGGAATAAAAAAATCCAAATGGCGCTCACGACCTTCTGCTTTTAACTACCAATATTTGTTATCGAATTTTTTTAAATGGTCGTTCTTT